>JARHVA010000073.1:6655000-7197500 GCA_037957365.1 Torreya grandis | reverse complement strand
TAATATGAATGTGAAACATACTTGGGTGGTATGAACTATAGATATTAATTCTTATTTGAATTAAATAATAATGTATGATTCATTCATATGTTGATGGAATAAAATTATACTTTGATTAATCCTATAGTTTAGCGTGTGGTGTTATATTATTGCTAGGAGGATCTACTTAGTAAGAATCTTGTGGTTAAATAATGCATAGTGAGACATTATCTTAGGTATGCATGATTTGTGTGTCAGTGTGATATCCTGTAATAGAACAGGTTTTCTATGATACATTTCATATTTAGTTTTATCATACACACATGAGTAATAGCTTGTTCTTAAGATTTTCATACTATTCTATCTACCTATCTATGAAGGGAGGGCCATTCACTGATAAAGAATTGTGTAGGGGATCGTTGGTCTGTGGTTGGTGTGGAAAAGCACTTGGATGATTCTCTTCCTCCCCATAACAATATTACTTATCTGAAGACTACACTTGAGTTGGTACAATATGAGATTCAAAGGGCTTGATATCTATTTTTGATATTAAGGATGAGGGCCTAATGGAAATGTAATTGTATTTCTTTGGTTTATACTTAAGCAATAATTGCTATATTATGGGACCAGCCATAGCTGTGTCTTAATGTATTTACTTTCATTGGAGTGGCAATAAGATATATATTATTTTTGGTGTTTGATTTTAGAAGTAATATTCTAATTTTTTTGGTTATTTATTATTATGTTTAAGTGAAATGATTATTAATTAATTAGTATTAAAATAAATTACTGATTATTCTAAGTACAACGTGAGGGGTTGTAACACTCTCAATCTCATCAAGTGCAGGTTAATGTTAAAACATAACTACAATGTTTTAAAATACTAGTAGGAATGGATAGGTTATGGATGTAAAAATAGGCCTCTATAAGGAAAAAAACTATAAAAAACCACTCCTAAGATGGTAATAAATTGATTTTAGGAAATAATCCCCCTAAAAATTTTAACCCTCTAAAATTTTCCTCACAATATATGCAAATAATCTCAATATTTCAAAAAATAGCTTAACAATAATAAAATACCAAACACATGATTATCGGGTGGCTCTAGTACTATATCAAGGTTGAGTCTAGGTTTTGGATACGTTAAATATACAAGCAAAGTGATTATATGAACTAAGTAGGTGAATATCACAAGGTAGTTGAAAGCAAAATGAAACAACAATGCGAGAATATTTCAAAAGACAAGACAGGAGCCAAAATCTAAACTTTCATTAACAAAGTTCACAAATGTGAGAAGTATAAATAAGAGAGTGTTGAGTAACTCTTCCACAAAAGGTGGTAAATATATCCATGGAATTTAATAGTATCTTCTCCATAAAAGGTGGTCAATAGAGCATGAGAAGTAACTCCCATACCCATAATAGTTGGTGAAGGGAGTTACTACATTGTCATTCGATCAACCCATACACCTAAGTAAGCTTCTCCATGAAAGTAGAAAAAATCCAAGTGAGGGGGAAAGGTCCATAATAAATAAATATGAAAAAAAATAAAACCCCTACTCTAACAATTTATCTATGATATCTTATTATATTAAATATATAATATAATATATTAATATTAATATTAATACCATTAATTTATATAAGAATATCAATAATATATATCAATAATTTTTTAATAATAAAATGGAAAAGTGACCTCTTAACCAAAGCACAATAATGTTAAATAAATAAAGTAACATTTGTCAACAGTACAAATAATGAGACCCGCCTTTTGTAGACAAGGCATGCAATGACATTTTTTAATATATTGTGTGGTTGCTTAATTTTGCTCCTTCATAGCTATGTTTTGTTAATGGTATCCTTTAATACCATATTCACCATTTAAATTTATCATATTCATTGATAATGGATTCATCCCCTTGAGAGAAAGAGTGACAATACACTAAAGAAGAAGGAGGTGGTATACGTTGGTGGTTTTGGAGGCACATTCAACATTTTTTAATATGTAATAGAGAGTATTTTTATCTATACAAAGGTTATAGTGAATTTAATATTTTTTAACTACAAATTAAGTTGGGGTTTATAGGGCTAAATATAACATAGACTTTAATGTTTTTTCAGCACTAAAAATAACTCATGTTGAGTAGATTATTTTATGTTAAAATATTTTAGGGTTTGATTGATTAAATTTTATTAGGTACAGGTGTTGGGATTGAGTCACCAAAAGCATTTCACATTATCACAATTAGTTCATTGTCTATTACCTTGGTTTACTTTGCTCCACCTAAAATTTACAAAGATTCTCAAGGGAGAATTGTTTTACACAAATAAAGTAGTGGTGCTATCGTGATACAAGTTTATAATTTAACCTATTTCAGATTATTCAACATAGCTTAGTTTTAGTAGTTTTGTTTATGCATAGTGGAGTTAAATCTAATGTTGATGCATTGTTTGATATTATCTTCTGAGATTCATAAATTATTGTGCCTATTTAATGGATCTCTGTGCTAGAGTATGTAGTCAAAATCGATCATTCGTTATGTAATGACCATTTCTTTGTATTTTTAAGTAACATCTTGGGGAGATGTCTCACACAAAGAGTTGTTACCTCTGCCAATAATTTAAATTAATCATCTTATTTCCTTGCTCCATGTTCATAGTTGATTCAAGGTAAGGAGATATTAGCTTATGAAAAAAATTACTAGATTTCTCCTTTTTTGCCTTGTATTATAACTTCATTCATTAGTTTATTTACCCAAATGATTGGGTATATATATTTTGTGGATCTTGAGATTACCTATCCTCCTTAAATTTTAGCACAAAATGCAAAAAAATAAAACATGACTTGCTACCAAACAATGATTATAATATTACAATTTATTTTTAGTTAGTTTTTGATGGAAGGATGGAAAAATTTTAACACCCAAATGTTGAATAGGGAAGTAAACCCTTTTGGGAATGTGCAATGCATTCATATCAAGAAACTCAAATACCCTAGGTATGCATGGACATTACTTATATGACAATTTTGTATTTTCTTGTGTTGATATTTTATCTAAAGAATTGAGTGGTCTCTTACTGGGGTTTTTAGTGGTAAATAAAATGTCATAGAATGGTCTGTTAACAACATTTTTATTTGTTTCAAATTTCACAATATGGTATGTTAATGATGGTGTTTTGGGTTAGGTATCATTGTTATCATTTAATCAAGGATAACTGGGGTATAGTGCAATAAACAAAAATGTATATTCATGGGGTTCCAAAAATTGCACCAATTTCAACAAACTTGTAAGGTTATTTGAATTTTCTCATCTTATATCATGTAAGAATTGAACATAAATTTACATATAAAATACACATGATAAATAACATACAAATAGATAAAAGAGATACTTATTAATATGGTATAAATTTATCCAACACTTACAAATTCTTTGACTTTATTTGGGAGAATGATCATATCATAATTGTTATTATAAATTTTGTAAATTGTGATGTATGTTTTATATGTAAAAAATGTGCAACTTAAACAATAGCCCCAATATATTTCATGAATATGTCTTATCAAATGATATAAATTATTGTTGATAATTTTTTCTAATACATATTAATATTAGGTTTGGTAGGAGGTTTGCAAGGTACTAATTTCAGTACCTTCACTTTATCAGTCAATAATTTTTTGTTCTTTGCAATGAAAATCTTGAATGTTGGTGGAATTTAAATCTAATAAATTTGATATAAATGCATGCACTTCATTTGCCACAACAAAACCAAGGGTACAATAATAATTTTTACAATAGAATCCACCTATATAAATTAGACACCCATATGCTCATTCTCATTTTTTTGTTTCCTAAAATGCAAAATAGGGATAAATGTTGTTGGTAACAAAAATGATGTTGGCTCCTTAAACAAATTTACAATCTTAAACTGTAGAGATACACCATAGATGGTAGAGAAATAACATAGATGACATAGAGAGATAAAGGCTAACATAAACACAACCACATCTTTTATTATTGAAAACATAGGGTAATAAATTTTACCAAACAAGTTGTACATGCAGGGAAGTTAGTTTATTTTGTGAAAATGGAAAGTTCACATATTTTGTGGAAACATAAATGGAAAATGTTTTAATGGTCTTATAGAGTGGTTCCATGTTGGAACTATTATCTATATAATTTTGTTAAGAGCATTTTATTGTGATATAATTTTTTTTAAAAAGTGCAAAAAAAATAGTTGTACCTTAAAATAAGGAACAACTATTATTTAGAAAGAAACAATAAAAATTGAATTGAAGATTTGTATAACTATTCTTATTTATTGGTTGTCAACTATAAATTTCTATTCAATTAAATATATTATATTTATTTTTGAAACAAAATTGGTAATTTTTCTCAACAAGATGTTTTGCGCAATATATTTCATGAAGCCATTAATACAAAAAAGATTGATACAATTTCTCAGGAGCAACCCTTTAAAAATAATTAACTAGCCTCCAGCATGGGACAGGGACCATCGTATGGATAGTGATGGAAGGTCAAATGGATAGGTCAACCTAGATTACATATAGATTTGAAAGCTATTAGACACGAAGGAGCCTTATAATGAAAATGAAGGAGCCTTACAATGAAAATGAAATCCTTTAATTCAAGAATACAAGTTCACTATGAAATCAATTCAAACATACATAAATGAAGTTATCCCTGCCTACAAAAAATGTTGATATTCACTAGCATGACACTAGTAACATAAATATCAGACAGAGGAGTAGATAGATAACTTAATCCCTGCCTAACAAAAATGTTGTTATTCATTGGCATGGCACTAGCTGTCAGAATAAGCTAGTTGGTGATCTTCTGATAGAGTGAGCACATAAGTAATTCTGTAAATCAATGACCCTAATTGTATTAAAAAATAAACAAGATGTGCAACAATTGCCTTCTGTATTAGATTGCCTTGATTTACAAATATTTTCTATGTACTACTCTTGGGTTCTAGTTAATTACAATAACATGGTGAAGAGAAATATAAAGGAGTAGGGGGAGTTAACTCACTGGAAAACTCATGGTGGAACTGAGTGTAACTCATTGTAGAACTCATACGAGAACTCACAATGGTACTCATTAGAACTCCAGATGGGACTCTAGGTGGAACTCACCCTCTCATCCACTTAACCTCTTATCACACCTAAGTAAGCTAAAGCTATAAGTGTAGGAATTATCCATTTAATAAATAAATGAAATAATTAATATTCTACACTAACACCCCCAGGTTTATTTCAATGCTATTTTTGGAGCACCATTGGAAGGAGTAAAGACGACAATGGAGATGACTGATGCAAAGTGCACGAAGTAACGAGCAGGTTCAAAATCAAGCCATGGCTACTTCAGCAGGCCGCAACATCCCCTATAGATTTCATTCCAACTCCTCCACTTAGACCCTAACCAAATCTTGGAATGTTGATGTGCAAAGATCAAAAGCACCTCAAAATTGCCTTTTTAAGGCTATGGTAAGATATTCCATGCTAAAAAATATCACACACAACAAGCAGAGGCAAAACATAGACTTATCACTGCTCCTTAGAACCACTGTTACAGATATGAAACAATTGATTTTATACTTTAGAAAACAAACTTATGCAAAGAGAACTATGCTTCCACCTCAATATGAGTTACATGCTCCATGACCATTGCTTGACCCCTGGGAAAGAGGGGTTTCGTAACACCATCTAAATGCAATAGAATGAGTGTATATGTAATCTAGCTACTGTAGAATGATTCTCATCCACAAATTATCTTGAAAGTTTTCTTTTAGCTTTTTACATACTCCTAACATTTTTTGTTCACTTCCAGAGCTATTTTGATCATCTCCGGAGCCATATTATGCATCTCCAAAGCTAGACTAGTGACTGTCAGAGCTAGACTATTGACCTCTAAAGCTAGACTGGGGATCTTTTGACCAGATTGGTGATCTATAGAGCTAGGATGATGACTTCCAAATCCAACATATGAACTTGTAGAGCCAATGCTATTACATTTATGACCCCTAATCTTTCTTAAAACTCAAAGCTATATTTTGATAAAGGCTTAGTAAATATGTCAGGGAGCTATTGCTCAGATCTACAAAATTGAAGCTCAATCTCTCCATGTTCTACCAACTCCTTTATAAAATGATAACGGATTTGAATATGTTTACTTCGTCCATATAAAACTAGATTCTTCATCAAGGCTATTGGGGATACATTATCATAGTATATTATTGTCCCATCTCCTTGTTCCTCATTCATGGCCTTACACCACTTCTCTTTTTTCATTGCTTCATCAAACACATGCAAGAACACTTTGAGAAAATAAAGCAAAGTTCAGATTTTTATCAAGATCATCATTCTTTGTATTAGACAATAAATCTCCTTGTCTTTTTTAACATTGGAGAAGTGAGGGTTAGATCTAAATAGTTGCAGGAGCTGCTTGACTAAGGAGTATATTATGTAATTGATGTAGATGAAAGTGTTGGCAAAGCTTTACCTTGCTGATTTATGACTGGTTTAGCTTGACTGTTGGAATTTCTCTCTTCATTTCCATCTTTTATATCATCTATGGGCACCGTTACAGAGATACCCGAGGTAGTGTCAATGGTACCATCTTGTGATTCATTCTCATTGAGTTCAACGTTTATGTTGATCACAATCTTCTTGGTAATAGGATTATATTGTCTATATACATTAGACTCTTCACTATAACCAATGATGATGCACTTTTATCATCCAATTTTTGTCTCTTCTCCTTTGTCACAAATGCATATGCCACACACCCAAAGATTCTTAGGTGCTCTACACTATATTTTCTATTTGTCAATGCTTCTTATGAACTCTTGTCTTGTATGGTTTTGTGGGACATTTATTTAACCAATATATTGTTATTTCTACAACCTCACCCTAAAATTTATTTGAAAGACCCTTAGCGTTCAACATGCTTACAACCATCTCTTGGATGGTTCTATTCTTTCTTTCAGACACTTTGTTTTCCTATGGAGTGTACATGGAAATGAATTACATTACAATGCCTTCATTCTTGAAAAAAATTAGAAATTGTTTAGAGAATACTCTCCCCCTCTATTTGTTGTCAAGACCTTGATAAAGTGTCCACTTAATTTTTCAACCAATGCCTTGAACCACTGAAATTTCTTGAAAGTTGTAGATTTATGTTTTAATAAATAAATCCAAGTCTTCCTACTATAAATCATATATGAAGATCAAGAAGTATTAATTTTTGGAATGGGTGGGAGTTATCATTGGCCACATAAATTTGAGTGTACCAACTCCAATGGTGATTTTACCTTTCTAGACATCATTGATTTAAAGCGCTGCCTATGCTTTCTTTCTAAGATGCATGTCTCAAGTTTTCTATCAAGCTATACTTTTGTTGGTAGTCCCCTAACTATATATTTATTGGATAAGAGATTTAATCTAGAATAACTTAAGTACCCATACCTTAAATGCTAGAGTTTGGATGGTCTTTGATGATTGTCTTGAAGATTGCCTGTTGTAGTACTATTTTACTCTTCATGTGCTTAAGAGGAGTAGTTGTAAACTATGTAGAAAGGTTACTTTGCATCTTAAAGGGAAACATGTGGTTATTTTTTATTTGAACTATAGTTATCTTATTCTTGTGAACCCATATTTATCAACGACCATATGTCTTGGATTTATCTTTTTTCACCTTGGTTGGTGCAAATGATGACAATCCTTCTACCCACAATTGAATTTTTTTCATTGTTCCCCATATTAATCTTAGACTAAATGTTTTTGTCAGTGGAGGCAAAATTTTTTTCCATTACCACTCATGTGGTTACTCCAAGCACTGTCCAAATACCAAATCTCAACACCACTCTGCTCAATAATGTTACACATAATGCATATGTTTGGAAAATTTTCAAAATTACTTACATTTTTATTAGCTATATCTACACTTTGCCTTGATAGGTCATGCTACCTCTTTTTGCATTCACTAGTAAAATGACCACACTTGCGATAGTAGTGGCATTGACATTACTTTTATTAGACCATTGGTTTAAACTACTCCTCTTCTTATTATATTAGGAGTTTGATTGTGAGTTGCTTGATCCTTCTTGGCAGTTTGATCTTAATCTTCAAGAGTATCTTTTTCCTCTTCCTCTACCTCTAAATTTTTTGCTTTTATTGCCTTTTCCTCTCCCTTTGCCTCTCATATTAGTCTAAGCTTAGAGAACTTAATTTAGTGAAGAAGTAGTAGATCTATTTAGTCAATGCTCATGGCTTTGTAGTGAACCCATTAACTCATCCACTATCATATTTGAAAGGTATTTAACCTCTTTAATTGCAATGAAAATTAGGTCAAATCTTAAGGGCAAACTCCTAAGGATCTTCTCAACAATACTTTTATCTTCCATAGCTTCTCCATTAATCCTTAACTAATTTGTTAAGCTAGAAAATCTTGTATGGAAAATTGAAATGGACTCACCATCCTTTATTTGAAGGGTTTGAAACTCTCTCCTAAACAATTGATTTTTACTAACCTTACCTTGTTAGTGTGTTTGTAGGTATTTTAAAGAATTTCTCATACTTTATTTGAATAGTTAGTTGCGACTATTATGCAGTATATGGGTTCTACCATTATTATTTCAATCAAATTAAGGGATTTTACATCCTCCTGGCTTCCTTTAACCAAGTATTTTGTGCATTTGTCAACGCATTCTAGGTAGCTTGGTTAGTAACATCTATGAATCTATTGACTAGTAACTCCCACTAGTCATTTTCAACCATTATAATCTTCATCATTTTATCCCAAACATCATAATTTTATCCATCAAATAATGGTGGTTGTTATCAAATTTTACTATTTATTCTAGCCATTCTAGGGATTTGAGGAAACTAAGGTGCTGAACTTTAGCACTATAGCTTGGCATTGTTCTTGGGTGCAATACTTTAGCATAATTTTTGGGCACAATACCTAAGTGCAAATATTTAAGTGCTAATGTTTAGAAATTTACTTGGGCACTTGAGTAGAAATATTGAAGCATAGATGTTGGAGTGCAAAACCTTCAACTGCAAAAATAAGACACAAATTTGAAGTGCATAAGTTAGATTATGAGAGATAGCACAAATTAAGGCTGTGAATGTAGAACTGAGACACACAAATGCACCCTTTAATTTGAAGGTTGGCATGAATCTTTATTTTAAATGATGATGCTAATTTATGTAAAAAACTCTACCTCAGATATAAATGAACATTAGATTGCACAAAAAACAACACTCCTTTCTTCATCCTCAACTCTAATAACTACGTTTAGGATTGATTGACCACTTCAGCAAACATGAGTTGACTTGAGTATGGAATAAGATGATCCTAACTTGGGTCAAATGACTAAGATTTAATAAAATTAGACTCTTTATGCTCTACTTGGATGAATGCAAGTTAAAATCCCAAGATGAGAAGTTTGTAGGCTTTGAGATGAGATTGAAGGTTTTAACCTTTTGAAATAAGACTAAGAAACAATTTTCCATAACAAACAAAGAACTTAAAAAATAAATATTTTATTAATACATATAAAGAGTTGTGATGCTCAAATCATATACAAACAAATACAATGGATTTTGATTCTCAGTGCAATAGAACTTTGATGCTTAGTTTATCATCTTACAGTTCCCCTATTTTACTCTATTCATCTGACTACTGCTATTGTTATTGATTAACTTTGGAGCTTCTATTTATTATTGTTGCACAGTTATTTTGTCCTCAATTCTATTCTATATTTGCATTCATATAAAAATATCATTTTATTGCAATGAGTTTCACTTGAGACCACCCTATCCTTAGCTTATACCTAGACCTATATAATGGCCCTTTTTGATGCTTTTCTAGCTTTTATACTTGTCTATCCCATGCCTAGATATACCAATAGCCACTTTGAGCCATCATGTAGTCATCCCCAATCCTTTTTCACATGTAACATCCACTTGCACAGTAATATGACCCCATTAGTCTATAACTTAGTGCACTATTAATAAAGGGGGAAGCACTATTGACCCTTAGCTTCCCTTGCCCCTAACCAATATCTTTCCACTTCTTGAAATGTCTTAAGGTCAGCCTAGAATCATTTCATGTATCAGTAAGCATCAAAACACTATATAAAAACCACTATAATTCATTTATCAGATATATGGTAATTTTCATGAATAAGCTTAGAAACAATTATGCAAATTTTATTCCCTAATTTATTACTCAATTATTTATCAACCTAGATTTAAATTCCATAATCCTAAAAAGATAAATCATTTGGTGAACTTGGATTACTTCAAATAGTGCCTAAACCCTATCCTTAAATTCTCTTGGGTTTTGTACCCTTCTATTTTTTATAATTTGTAATTAATTTCAAAATCTCAAATCCAATTCATTATTTTATTTCTATAATCTTTCATAGATTTAATTTATTCAAAGGTTCAAAATATACAACTTTTTATTTTCTACCTTTCCAAACCACAATGATAGAATTCAATAATTGATTTGATGAGACTAATAAGATACAATTAAAAAAAATTATTTCAAAGAATTAAAATATGCAAGATGATCTCATAAATATTTTTTAAGAAGATCATTTGAAGTTCACTATGGATTAATCCTCTAACCTCATAGATGCTTATATAGTTACACTTACCATGGGGGTAACTCAAATTCTACAACAACCTACTATAATAAGCAACTCTCACCAATTGAAACACATCCTATGGCTAGTACGTATTACTCTTCTCTAGATGTATAATATTTTATGTATGAGATCCATTCTCTATAGGATAAAGTGTTACATCTCGAGTAGGGTACCACTAGACCATCTCATGCATTGGACTTTCATGTTCTCTTACATATACCATTGACACACCATATGATGATAAGGGTGACAAAAGCATCATTCACATGCTTTCATGCAACATGTTTGAACTATGTGTCTAATGATTAGATCTTGAATAAGTTATTCCCTCATAATTTAAAGGACTATGCATTACAATGGTTCTATAATCTCACTAATTAGTCCATTATAGATCTAGACTCATTATCCTTGCATTATAGATAGGTTTTGTTATAGTTGTGATCTATATTATTCCTTGTAGATCTAGACTCTAGAAAGAGACCATATATTCCTCATACTATGTTTCTAGAGTGAGACCTCATAATCACTTGTGATGTGTTTCATAGGGGTCCTATAATACTTCCATAGCTAACATATTATTTGTATTGTATGTGGGTGATATTTTTATGGCTAATAATTTAATGCCCACATGTAAGTAATAGAAGGTGGGCATGAATCACAAATGATGATCCAATAATAAACACTTCCAACATGATACAATTTTGAGGAGGATCCATTAGAATAATGGTAACTAAGACAAATATGAAATACCAAACTTGTGATGTATCAAAATTAAATCATCACTAACCCCTAGGCCACTTATTCTACATCACCCTTAAGGCTTAATAAGAACAATCCAATGTAGACATAAAAATATCTTGTAGGTGGCAACTTGTGTATCCCTACTTGCAAGTGAAAATGCATTCCAAATACACTCTAGAAGATAATAACATAAAAATATGGAGTGGAAGGGAATTATCTAATTTGTGAGTTAGTATTTGATAGTTTGAGTCAACAAGTTGAATAAATAGATTAAGATTGATGCTCAGTCAACACAAGAATTATTTTATTTTACATATACTATTTTTTTTCATTTATTTTAACTTACAATCCAAAATGAAGGGCTAAACACGTAGTTTCATTCCTCTCTCTATAAATCTAAAGGTTAGGGAATACCTCAATGGTTCTTTGGTCATCTAACACCTTTGGAAAGTGTCCTACTATGCTAGTGCATAAGAATAGGGTTTGAGTGGTGCATATGGTTACCCTAGATGGGTGTAATTTACATAATACATATCAATTACATCAGGATGTATGTAATTCTTATTCTATACCTATGTAATTCCATTTGTTTTTTTTAGATATCATATTTGGTGACATATGTCTAATCACATTCCACCAAGGCTTGTCTTCCTAAAATAATCGGTAATATTATGTCTAATATCATTTCATCAAAATTACAATAATTATGCATCTTCTCACATGTACTACACAAATGTAAAAAATAAGAGGCAATTGAGTGCACTCACTATTGATGTATCAAATTGGCAGCTAAGCATTTAAACCCTACATGCACACATGTAAAGAATTTTCAGCCGAGATCTCTTCACTGTGATAGGCTACAATAGGTAAATGTTGTTTTAAATTTAAATATTATGGGATAAAATAGGTAAATTATGGGTCAATCTACAAATATTACATCCTTTGTGTGTTGTTAAATTATATATGTCTTATCACATCCTTCTATACTGTGTAAATATCAAATCAATAAGAAGTTGCCCTTAGAGCCTAGAGTAGAGCCTAGGTAGCAGTGAATATTGCTTTGAATCATGGTAAAAATGGCTCGAAAACACTCTAGAGTATTCTCCAGCCCATTTTTAGTCCTCATGTGTGTAGAACTATAGGGACTTGAGGATCTCCATCCTTGTTTGAACATATTCCTTCATATTTTAAGCTATTAAATATGGTGTGATTGTTGTCTTAAATCAACCTTCTCTATTATAGGAAGACTGATAACTTTTAATAAAGACTAGCCAAAATAGTTAAAGAACTTATAAATACAATGTTTGTCTCCTAGGGAATACATGAAAATTATATGTTACCAATTCCAAATATGTCGATCCTGTTGATCCTTTACCTCTAATTTAATGATGGATAACCACAATTAAATCTAATTTTGTCATCATTAATTCACCTATCAATGGGCATGATTTGATCCTATAGATAGATGATTATTAATGATCTAGGAAATTTTCAATAATTTTTGACATATTTCTTTGACCTAGTGATCAACAACTATGATTTGATCGATTAAATATATGGTCATCTTCGAATCTATAGTGCCCTTTGAAATTTTACCTCTGACCTCCAATTTAATGTTATGAATTGGCACATGGTTATGTTTAATGCTTCATATAAAATATTTGTGGGTAAACATGACTAAGAATAATCCTCCATAACTTCTCCCTAGATGGGTTTGAAATTTAAAGAGACCCTTATGATAGCTGGACATTACCCATTTAAATATGATAATATAGGTAGCAAATACAAAGTAGATTAGATATGTTTAACTTTACAAACAATGATTGGGGATCAAATATATTATTAATCTTAGTGGATATGTCAATATCACACCATATACAATAATTATTAGTACTAATTGTTCCAAAGGTGAAAGGTTATGGTGGAAGGGATATAATATTAATTTTTGGTAAAATGGGATTTTGTAAGTGAAAGAGTGTAAATATTTAGGAGTAATGGACATAAACCAATGACTATTGGAATCATTTCACTTTTTATATACAAAGTGTTATAGAAAAATAATTTGGTATTTCTAATGGAGATGATGGTTGAAAAAGAGGTAGTGTGTTATTTATATGACATGAAATAAAAAATGGTAAAAAGATAAACATTATCATGTGAGGTTGGAGGATGTGAACTAATTGATGATTTCACTTAAAACCTCACTCATGTAAGAAATTAAATTTCCTCCTACTATAAATTAGAAACTTTGTAATGCATTATTAGAGTAATAGATTTTATAATAGTCTTACTCATCAGAATTCCAAAGAATGTCGTAAATGTTTTGATGAATTTTCATAATGCATTGGCCTATTATGTATGTCTATCATTATTGATTCAAGGTTAAATGTGAACATTAAAACTTACTTCTAGTGAATTTATTTCAATTGGTAAATGCCTTTTTATTTTTAGGGGAAATTGCCCTACCAATGGCTATAATTAGAAAGAAATCAATTGTCTCAACAAGATCCTTAAGCCTAAAATATCCTATCATTACCCTTTACCATAAGTGCCTAGTTCACCTTGATATATTTCACCACTTGCATGTCATAAATGGGCTTGCCATTCCCTAGCATTTAACCATTGTTTAAGTTTACCTTAAGGTGAAAGTTACACTGGGAGGAGTGTTATTTGCTATTTTTATGAAGCAGGGTTTTGTAAAGTGAAAGAGTGTAAATCAAAAATCATGACTCAGTCAAAATCTATGACCATTTATCCTGTATCATTTTTTGTGTATGGAACATTTCTAAAAAATACTTTGATACTTCTATGGGAAGTGGTGGTGGGAAAAGAGGTGGTTTGTTTCTTTATATGACATGGAAAGAAGCTTTAAAAATAGGATAAGTTTTGTTTTATGGTGAGCTTGAAGAATTATAAAGCGTTAGTGAAGGGAAAGGCCATACAAAGCATTAAATTAGTGAAATATTACAAGGTGAACTATGTGGTTGATTTTTAAAAAAAGGCTGATCTTTTGGAGGCCATAACTTTTGACCCATAGCTCCATTTGAGTTCTTCCACATGCCAAAACAATCATCTTAAAAAACTAGATGTTGTCCTAATCTACTCTATCACATAGAGTTGATTTCAATATTTTTCAAAGGCCATATGTGATTATTTGAGGGTCTAAAATTAACGTTTAATGATTTTTTCAAGAATTTTCTATTTTTAGGATCGGACGTCAAATTTAGTTGAATTTCATCCTATAGGTTAATTTTAGTGTTTAATATATTTTAAAATATTTTTAGAGATGCACATGCTTGTATGTGAGACTTATTATAAATAACAACTGCTAAAAATAGACATTTTTTAAAGATTTTGATTTTTTTTAAATTTTGCATGTAAACTCTAATTTTTGAGTTGAGGATTATTTAATAATGGTTTGAGTTTGTAATTATTTCAAGTCATTCAATATGAATCAATTAAAAGTATTATTTTAATATCTTGGTCTATTAATAATTTATCTATCTTAATAGTTTTTGGGTTCATTATATGGTATTAGAGCAAGTTTGAATTTTGGAGGAGTAAAGAATGGCAAGAGGACGAGGAGGTATCACATAGATGAATGAAAATATACAAGAGCTACAAAGGCAAGTGGAAAAATTAACTGAGGTTATCACCAATTATTAAAGAAGACAAGGTGGTGGTGAGGGAGAAACAAATCGTGATGAAGAAATTCAGCAAGAAGAAGAATAATAAGAGTAACCACCATCGATGGAAGAGAGGATGGTTCAAGGTTTAGAAGGAAGAAATGAAAGAATCAAAGTTGATGTTCTAGATTATGGAGGTCGGTTAAAACCAGAGGAGTTGATAGATTGGATGAATATCATGGAGAATTTCTTTAAGTGGAAGATTATGAGAGAAGACAAGAAAGTAAAGTTTGCATGCACAAAATTGAAAGGTCATGCAATGATTTAGTGGGATGAACTATAGAAAGACACAAATAAAAGGTAAGGAGAAGATTAATTCATGAAAAAAAATGGAAAAGAACCCAAGGGAGAAATTTCTTCTTGTGGATTATGAACAAACCCTATACAAAAGATTCTAGAATTTGAAGCAAAAAGATCATAATATACAAGAGTATACAGATGAATTTTATTATATTTCTATACAAGTGGAGCATGATGAAATAGAAGAGTAGATGGTTGAAAGGTATGTAAATGGTTATCAATTTTATATTCAAGATGAATTAAACATACATAAAATACTTTGTATGGAGGATGCATATCAATTAGCTTTGAAGGTAGAAGAAAAACAAAATAGACAAAATTTTAAAAGAAAATCTCTTGGTCTAAGAAGAGGTGGATCCTCTATAAATAATGGATGAGGTGGGTTTAATAACATTGGAGGTGGGTCTAATACCAATATAGGTGAATCATCATGTAGTATAGAAAAGCAAGATAATAATAGGCAAGGGTTTCAATACCAACAAAGAGGAAAAGGATTTGAGAGAGGATGAGGTTATGGAAATGTTAGAGGATGGTTTTCAAATCAGCATAGATATTATGTTTATTATAGATGTGGAGAAAAAAGGCACAAAGAATTTGAGTGTCCACACTATCAAGATAAAAAAAGGAGGTAAGAAGATCACCCGAGAGTGAATTTAGATGAGGTTTAGATAGAAGAGCAAAATACTAAAGTTGTACCAGCATATATTAGAGAGAATCTCATGATGAAAAGAAGCATGATCACTCCAAGGAAGGAGCAAACATAAAATAAATAAGGTGGTGATGCATTGTTGTGATCAAATATTTTTTGAACAAGATGTAATTTAGGTGGAAAGGTATGCAAAGTAATTATGGATGGTGGTAGTTGTGAAAATATGATTTCTAAAGAAATGATCGAGAAACTAAATTTGCAATGTGAAAAGCATCATAATCCTTATTAGATTTTTTGGTTTAAGAAAGGGAATGAATTTACAATAGATAAAAGGTGCTTAATCATATTTTCTATAGGAAAAAGTTATAATGATGAAATATGGTGTGATGTTATTCTAATGGATGCATGTCATGTGTTATTGGAGAGATCATGGCAATTTGACAGGAAAGTAATTCATGATGGAGTAAAAAATATATACACTTTTTGAAAAAGTGGTACAAAGGTAGTTTTTTTATGTCTTAAAGAGGAAGAAAAGACAAAAATAATGATCTCTACTAAAGAATTTATCTAAGATATGAAGGTGGCAGGTTGTTATGTATTAGTATAAAAAAATGAGGATGCAAAAATGGTGCCAATACCAACATAAGAAACAAAAGTTTTGAAAGAATATGTAGATGTTATGCCTGATGAGTTATTAGATAGTTTAATACCAAAGAGAGATATTCAACATCACATTGATTTGATTCTAAGATTAGCTCTACCCAATCAAACAGCGTATAAGATGAGTCCAATAAAACATGCAAAATCAAATAAATAAGTTACTGAATTGCTAAAAAATAAGGTAATAAGGGATATTATGAGTCCATGTGAAACACCAACGTTGCTAACTCAAAAGAAAGATGGAGGATGGAGAGTGTGTGTGGATAGTAGAGTAATTAAAAAAATTATAATAAAGTATAGATTTCCTATACCTCATTTAGATGATATGATAGATGTGCTTATAAAAGCAAAATATTTTAACAATATTGATCTAAAGAATGGTTATTAGCATATTCGAATTCATGAAGAAGATAAGTAAAAAATTATATTCAAGACTAGGGATGGATTATGTGAGTTGATGGTGATGCCATTCAAATTATCTAATGCACTTAGCACATTTATGAGAGTGATGAATACAATGCTATGAGAATATATTGGTAAGTTTTTGGTTGTTTATTTTGATGATATTTTGATATTTAGTAAGATTAAATAAGAACACTTACAACATTTTATAATGGTAATGGATTTATTAAGAAAGGAGAAGTTGTATGCAAAGTTGAATAAGTGTAGATTTATGCTGAATAGTTTGATATTTTTGGGATTTGTAGTTTCAATAGATGATGTGAAAATGGATGAAAAAATATAAAGATGATTTTTGAGTGGCCTATTCCAGGAATCATTACAGAGGTAAGAAGTTTCCATAGTTTAACATTTTTTTACATAAAATTTATTAAAATTTTTAGTAGTATTGTGGCACCAGTAATAGATTGCATAAGAGGGAAAGAATTTACATGGACTAGAGTAGTCACATAAATATTTGAATTTTTGAGGAATAAGATTATAGAAAGACCAATTTTAGCAATACTAGATTTTAAAAAAGTGTTTGAGGTTGATTGTGATGCTTCATTTGTGGAAATTGGTGTTGTGTTGAGTCAAAAAGGAAAGACAATCGTATATTTTAGTGAAAAACTGAATGAGGTAAGAACTAAGTATTCTAATTATGATGTTGACCTTTATGCAATTGTATAAGCATTAAGACATTGGAGGCATTATTTGGTGCTTAAGAAGTTTATACTATTTATAGATCATGAGGTTTTGAAGTTTGTGAATACACAAAAGAAGTTGAATAGTAGGCATGCAAAGTGGGTTTCTTTATTTTAAGAATATAAATTTGTGTTGAGACATAAATAAAAATATATAATCAAGTATCTAATGCATTGAGCATGACAATAACATTATTAACTACAATGGTGAGTGAAGTAGTTAGATTTGAATCTATCAAATATTTATATGATACTGACCCATATTTTGGCAAGGTAGTTGATCAGTGTAAGAATCTATTAACAAGTGGGATAGATGCTATTCATGATGAATATGTTATACAAGAAGGTTATCTCTTCAAAAGAAAATAATTGTGCATTCTAGTAGGGTCTCTATGAGATAATATAATAACAGAATTACATAGTGGTGGTTTAGATGAACATTTTGGTAAGATGAAGACAATAGGTTTGGTGGAAGAAAAGTATTTTTGGCCAAAGATGAAGAGAGATGTGACAAGGTATGTTTGAAGGTACATAATATGTCAAGTGTGTAAAGGATATGCACAAAATATTGGACTATACATGCCATTACTGGTTTCAAGAGGTCCATGGATAAATTTGAGTATGGATTTTATGTTGGGATTACCAAACACATAGAGAGGTAATGATTTAATTTTTGTTATTATAGTTAGATTTTATAAAATGGTTCATTTCATTGCATTTAAGAAAATCAATGATGCTACTAGAGTTGCACAATTATTTTAAGGATATTGTGAGATTACATGGTATTCTAAAAACTATTACTTCGGATAGGGACACGAAATTTCTAAGTCATTTTTGGAGGACTTTGTGGAAGAAGATATGTACTAACCTATAATTTAGTAGTGCATATCATCCACAAATAGATGGATAGATAAAAGTTGTGAATATGATCTTAGAAACTTTATTGAGATGTACAGTGGGAGAGAAGCCCAAGTAATGGGACTTGGATTTACCACATGCTAAGTTTGAATATAACAGTTCAGTGAATAGATCAACAAGAAATTCATATTTTATAAATCATTTATGAGAGAAATCCTATAGGTATTTTAGATTTGGTACAATTAATAATTGTCGATTGAATTAGTGATGATGCAAAAGCGTTTGTAGAGCATATGCAACAGTTACAAGAGGGAATATGAAGAAACTTGAAGGAAAGTAATGAGAAATATAAAACAACAATAGATCTCAAAAGAAGATCAAATGTACTTGATGGAGAGTTGGTAATGGTTCACTTTAGAAAATAAAGATTTATAAAAGACACATACAATAAGTTGAAGTAAAAAAAAATTGGACCATGCAAAATTTTGAAAAAAATCAATGATAATTCTTATGAGGTGAGTTTACCACAAAATTTTGATATATCTCTAGTATTTAATGTTTCATATTTATATGAATTCCATGGAAAAGATGGTGAAGATGAAGTAAATTAGGAGCAACATGTTCCAAAGAAGAAGAAATAAAAAATAGTGCAATTTTTGGATATGAAGACAATGAGCACAAGGCAAGGGAATTATAACAGGTATTTGATGCAGTGGGAAGGATTGTAGCAAAAAGATAACACTTGGATTACAGAATGGGAGATGAAAAAGATTGATAAAGACAAATGGCAGCATTATAATCAGGGCAACTCATAGGGGTTAAGTTGTTTACAACCAGAAGAGAATGATGCAAAAAAAATAGGCCTATCTTTCAGAGGCCATAACTTTTGTCCTGTAGTTCTGTTTGAGCTCTTTCACATGCCAAAATGACTGTATCAAATTTTTTTTTATGTTGTCCTAAGCTGTTCTATCTTTTTCAAGTTCATTTTGATATTTTTTGGAGGCCATACATGATCATCTAAGGGTTTGAAATTAACATTTAATAAATTTTTCAAGAATTTTTTATTTTTAGAAATTGTCTATTTTTAGGACTAGACATCAACTTAAGTTGAATTTTTTTTCATAAGCTAATTTTAGTATTTAAGATATTTTGGAAGATTTTTAGAGCTACGTGAGCTTACATATGAACTTACTATAAATAGTGGTTGCTAAAAATAGACATTTTTTTTAGATTTATTTTTTTTGAATTTTGAATGTAAACTCTAATTTTTGAGTTGAGGATTATTTAAACATGGTTTGGGTTTGTAATTATTTCAAGTCATTCAATCCGAATCAATTCTAGGTATTGTTTCAAGATCTTGGCCTATTAGTAATTTATTTGTCTTGATAGTTTTTGGGTTCATTAGTGGTGATGGTGAGGGAGAATAACTTGATATTTTAGGTGATAAACGCAAAGAAGCCAACACAAATACACATGAAAATTTTTATGACATGTCATTTTTTTCAATATTATTTGTAGCTTCTATCAAATTATTTTAATTATCTTATCCCATAATAAGTGGCTCCTCTATATATTTCATCCATTCCCTATATACTCTAAATGATACAATTTTGCAGCTAATAAATGTTGATAGACTATCATAGGTGTTAAAAACAAGAAACAAATTCCATTCTTTTAAAATATTTTTAAAAATATGTATCTATTGATTCTTTTGTTATATAACTCAACTAAATTATTAGTTTTATAAACATAATTTTGTTAGATAAATGCCAAGTGGATAACCATATTATTGTTGGTTTTATTAGTCATATAATTTAGTGACACCAAATATTTTTTTTATTTAAATTATCTCATTTCATTTTAATGGCCCAATTAGATCTTCTTTAGTACAATTTGGCAGCTTTGCTAAATTTAACTAAATTGCAACCAAATAGAAAGTAGAAGATTAAAGTAAAATAAAATAAGCTGAAAAAAAAAACCATAAATAATGCTTGTTTTCTCTATGAATTCATAAGAAGATAATCACCATCCTCTATTTCCTCTTCTTTAGAGACTAATGTCAAGTTGTGAAAAAAATACTTGCTTGGGATGTATGAGTTGTCATGATTTGAAACAAATCAGTTTAGTTTAATTTTGTTGCTAAGTACAATGGAAGATTGGATATTTTGTGAAGATTTATTCAAAAAATATGGCTTTGACCACAAATTTGAACCTTGGACTCAAATTAATTTTTGTGATAAGAATGATGAATATGAATCAGGGTTGAGGAAATGTTCATGTTACCGTAACAATAATGTTGATTTAGAAATCATCATAGGGATCGAGCGTAATGATTGAGTGTAAGAAAGAGATCAGAGAAATATCCTTTAATTCTTGTAAGTTCTCTAAAAATTTATGGATACAAAATAAATTATAATGTCTTTCTATTTTCATGGCTGAAAAGATTTACTCATGTATTTCCTTTGGTTCTTCTCTAATTGAAGCATGTTATTTTGTAAACTAAAAACTTTAATTAATAGAGTAGTAAAAAAATTGTGAACTCAAACTTGTTATTTTGTGGCCATTTCATGAATAAAAAATCTTTGGTGTGGTGACCAAATTGTGAAGATTGAAGGCATCTTCAAAAAATTAAGTTTGATTTAGGATACAATTTTGGTTTTCAAATTTTCTTTTGATAGTTCTAATTAAAGTGTTACCAGGGGAGAAATTTGAAATTCAGATGAAATTTTATCTATCCACAAAAGGTTTGGTATTATGGTCTTATCTTTTAAAGGTTTTTAATATGTGAGCATATTTTTACTTTATATCCTAAAATGTCATTTGCTTTTAAGGGTAGTTCCTTTATGGATTCATGTATTTTTTGAATACTCATTTTATTATAGACATTAAATATTTTAAATTTAAAAGGTATTTAATAGTTATTCTTTGAGTAATAACCAAAATTGGCCTTCACATCCTCCTCCATTTGATTTTTTTCTCCTCTCTTTTTAGTTACAAACATGAAATTTCTAGATTTCATTTGATATTTTTTAGCAATAAAAAAATAAACTATAAGTTAATTATTGTTTGACATGCTTTGACCTTCTCCTTACCAGAATGTTGTAGGGGAATCTATATGCATTCTGCAACCATTATTCCTCTATTGCATGGACATAACCCCCAAAACAAGAAATTTGAAAGAATACTTACTAGTTAAAATAAATCCAGTATATTAGTAATGGTTAAAAAATTGTCCCATTGTTGTAGTGGCTTTGGACCTCCAATTATTCTTTTTTATGCCATTTCAAGAACATATTTTAAGATTCATGGCCACATGCTCATTATTCAATTTTGACAAACAGTTTGTATGCATCCTCTAAGTCCATTCTTTGTAGATCTTATTCAAACAATTGATTGATTCCTACATCTCCACCTACAATCTAAAATTTATAGTTAAGTCATGGGTTGTTTCTGAGTAAAATAGAGTGAAAACATTTTACACCATGAGTTCGATCCTATTTAAATCTGCAAGGCCTTTTACCAGAAGCCCTTTTTTCTTCTCATAATGGATTCAGAGCATATTATTTTTTAGTGTCAACTCACCTTCCATGTTGTCTTCAACATTTAGAAAATAAACAGGCAAGGAGGACAAAAAATGTTTTTCATTCTCAGTATTCGAAACCAGCTCATCCCTCTTCACATACACTACCAACTGTATGGTTTTCTTGGGGACTTGAACTTCCATGAGCTTAATCTTCTCTTGAAATTGCTTCCCATCCTTCTTGAGGATTGAAACAATGGTTGAAAGAGTAATCAGTAGATATATCCTGAAAACCAACATCCCTAAAATCCTCCCTCCAAAACCATGACCGACCAAAATATAGATCTACAATATCGAAGGTGAATCTTGGCTAGAACCTTGAATGCTTGGTATTTTGTATAATCCTTTTTCAAGTGAACTATGGATCATTTGAACATTGGTTGTAATTATAGAGTCTCCTGATCCAAAATAAAATAAGTGTTTGCAAGGGAGTTATCCTATGAAATCCCTGCTTGTTATAGAAAATATTTTCAAGTTTCTTGAGATGGAGTGGGAGATCATGAATTATTACATAATAATACAGAAATAAATCTACATGAGAGCTGATAAACATTTACAATTCAATGAAATGCCACATATTTGAATGTAATATGTAGCATGGACAAATAGAAGCTACAAGATATGTTATGAGACCTCAATGTATTCTCCCCACATCAATGATATTAGATCATTGATTCGGGTCGCACATCAAATGTGGAGTATTTCCATGATTAAATAACCTCTCATGACATCCTCGCCCACCCTTGATAATAAAAAAAGACTATTTAAATATACCACCACCTTGCAAGTTATGAACCCATTTTAAATGAGTGATGGTCATGCAAATTCAAAATATGCCTTGAATCTAGGTCTCGTGTTTGATATGGACCACTTGGTGTACAATATCATCATAAATACCTTGTCATCACCACTCATCATTGTTACTTATCTCACCTTGTAATAATTCATCATTTGTGTGTTTTCCATGGTCTTGCCCTTTCTTACAGAGGTATGAGTATGGTGTTTTCGTATGTTCTTAAGCATGATATCATTGCTATAAGTGTCAATATATCATTATCATGGATGAATGAAAGCTACAGTATAGACTTTGGGACTTAAATGTCTTGTCCTAGAATCAACAACATTGCCTAGTTGATTCGAATTGTACATAAGACATGGATCCATGTAATAATGAAATCAACTCTCACAATGTCCTTGTCCAACATTAACAATAGAAAATAGCGAATATGTTTTGTATAGCCTTATTATTTCTTATATGGGTTTGATTAGAATGAACTTCTATATGTTTTTAATGTTGATGTAACTACTCTAACTTTTTGTTAGATTTACCAAATAAATATGTTTATTTATTATATTTTATGAATTTTATACTTATAATTTTAATTTTTTGAACTTAAAAGTCTAAAAGTAATAAAATGCACTGTAAAAATAAATCGATGAAAAATATGAGATTGTCTAAAATTTAACATGATTCCGTAGAATCCATCTAAAATCCATCTTCAAAATAAAATATTATTACCACGGTAATATATTCTAATTGCTACATTATTAATTCAATTTAAAATAAAGCATAAATTATTTATGGCCTCCATATGAATCTTCAACAACTTTTTTAATTACAAAATACAACATTAGAAAAAAAGTAGGTAATAGAATGATGAAGCCTTCAAATCCATGCCCCGAGACCTCATAGAGGGCTGATTATTTGAGAAAGTGCACTTATCAGGTCACCTGTCCCTTGCTTCATCCTTAGATTTGAAGATGTGACGTGTGTTAGATGTTCAACATGTTATCTAAGGAATAGTTGAAATGTCTGCAAAGCTAGTCTATTCATCTTTCCCCGTATCCCTTCAGATGCTCTGTTGCCTTCTCCATTGCGTTTTGAAGCTCCACTTCTTCAGTTTTATTTGCTCAAAGATCAACATTACATTCTTCTGACACATGAAATGGAATTATAGAGTCGATTTGTGGAGGTCATTCACCCTCAGCATGACTCCCACTTTGTAACGATATGGTCCTGCATCACCTCATAAAAAATATGTAAATTTGTTATATTTTCCTTTCACTAATTGTAGATAAATTACCATCAAACAATAACCTTTAAAAAATACATAGAATATTTGTGGATCTGTTTAAATATATAATTAAACGATATAGCTAATAAAAATGTGTTGAATGGTGCTCAATCAATGACAGGAAACATTACGTAAGTGTTTGTAATCATTATTATTCTAATCTATTTCATGTTAAAAGAATTATTATAAAACAAGTGTATAGCTACATGCATATGTGGTGACCATAAGTTCATATTCTTCACCGACTTTAATGTCAACGAGCTTTACGAGTGGCAGATGTTCATTACATGAGGTTTGCAGAGGGGATGCGAAGGAGGACAATTTGATTCAAGTTGTTTTTACCCATGTTGTGAAAGTCTTGCATAAGGCGTATCTTGATACTCCAAAATGCTTTGGTTTAGATTTCTGCATGGAGCATGCCACGAGTTTATTCTAAAATGGCGAGAAGAAAATGGTGAAAGTGGGTATACATGGAATGAACAAAATAGTATATATATTATATATATAGACACACATCATTTATAAATATATATTATATTATAATTAATATTAATAATATATTATTAAAAAAATATTATATTAAGGTGTAGGATAAAAAGGGATGATAAACTATAAGATGTTGGTAAATTCACAAGTGTTGATAAACAGCCCCTCTATACTTGGTGCTTGAAATAATACCTAATTATTTTGGCAACATAACAAAGGCTTAAGGGATAATTTATTCTTGCTACTAGGATATCATTCTTCAAATAAAATCAAATGTTTAACGTGTGAAAAATAGATCTTTTGGGAGAAATTGTTGTTAGTGCTGAGCGTTGCAGTCAACGAATCGGAGAGGAACGGTCATTTTCCCTGCATAGATATGATGCCTAACTTAAATATTGTTATGATTTTCCATCTTTATGCGACTGTTTATTTAATAAATTTAGTTCAATACTATCACTAAACTGTTGAAATTCTTAACAATTTTTATAGTTATTCTTTTTTGGTTTTCTTATTATTTTTTTGGTGTGTGATGAGATGTATGGGACTCAAACCAATCATACATGACATCATTTTGTTTATTATAATGCATTTTAGTCATTAGATGCATCAAATAATTACATATTTGGACATCACAATAATATTGAGTTGTGGTAAAGGTTGCGCACTGCATTGTGAAACACTGTATTTATTTTTTTGTTTATGCCTTTAGCAATTCATGATGAACTCTTTTAAGTGAATTTTATTTACTAACTTGTGAATGAATATCAATTTATATGTGATTATAGGAGAGTGTGTCGTTGTGCTTATAAATATATTAAATCTACATGAAGACTATAAGAGTCAATGGATGGCACGATATATATTGAAATGTTGTATTTTGCTAAGCAGCAATTTGCAGTGAACAATGTGAATATATCTCTTGATTTATTAATGTGTATATATATTATTATAATAGTAACCAAACTATTACTGCATTCATTTTTCAAGAGATTTTCATTTTTATTAACATGTTTGATTCTCCACGGATTGGAAATTAAAAAATAATCTTGTTTGTTTGCACTCTTAGTTCCATGTATTTTTTGGTTCTCAATGTGGGAGGGAGATGTGAAGAGGCAAATGGATTCCTCTCAAACATGCCCTATAGTGTTTATGAAGGGATTCTTCTCCCCTTATAAATTGTTGGTAAAACCCTGGCATGGTAATGCAATAAAACTATATGGATAGAAATGGATACGGATACAAGAAGGATTGGACATCGAATGCACATGTTGTTGAAAAGATCTGACATAGCCAACAAACAACTTTCAACCACTTAGTAGTGTCACCCAACTATCACCTAGTTATAAAATGCTATTAAAAATCACCGATGAAAACCATTGAGCATCTACAAAATTGATAAACATCTACCAATTTATCTTATGTGAGATGAATCTTTGGGGTTGTCACCCTAATATAAACACCTCCAATTTCATTATTATTGTACTTTAGTGATTGAAAAAAGATTTATCCTAATTTTTAATGAAAATTAGTTTATTATTAATATAAATATATCAACATACAAGATTACTCATCAAAAAAGAGGTGGTAGAGGACACGTCACATCGCCACACTAGCCCACGCCTAGGAAATATGAGGCAACAAGTCAAAAAACCAAAATAACTAAATCCAACCTAGAATAAACTCTAGGACATAAAAAAAGAGATAACTAAGAACTAGTAGCAAGAAGACTAGTAGAGGAGGGGTCATGATTAGGAGGATCACATCATCTAAAACCTGGAAGATATTTTCCTTTAGCAATAGGGTCCCATCTAGAGCCAATGGCATTGTTGTCACCTTCTTATTTTATATTATCATGTGTGGAGTGGTAGGATGAGATATCCAAAGAGAGTTGAGTACACCTTTCTCTGATGGAGGCTAAAGTTTGCCACCTTATGAACTCTTAGGAGGAAATCTCCATTTGCATTGGTTTGTGGGAGGTAGAGAACCCCACCACTGAGCCTATTGAGAAACATGGGGAAAAGATTTCAAAAATCCATGTTGAGTTGAGGGGTGAGAGTGGAGCCTCTAAGGAGAACTAGTAACACGAGATCATCTATGGGAGTAGTTTCACTAAGAACCCCATTGAGGAGGTCTGCTACCTCCCCAAGGAGCAAAGTTTCAGGGTAGGGAGGGTGACACATGGGAAAAAACACACAGGGCATCCCCTTAGTGGTGGAGGAGTTGTTGGAGGTAATAAAATTCCATATCCACCTTATTAGTTTGAACATGAATATGCAGAAGCATAATAGACACATTCATAGCTTTATTATAAGTAGAAAATTAAATGTCAACATAATTGTTTGAAAATAAATATGGATTTTGTTCATTCCATATATAAAAAATAATTTATATTCTAAAATCATACCATACTTGGGTGAATTATGGTGGCATTTATGGGTTATTTCTTAATAGAGTGTGAAACCAACTGAAGGGGCACAGGCAAAACAAATGGAATAAGTCATGTAACCATGTCCAGGCACACTAGGACTTTAGGTAATACTAGAAAAGGTGTTTGATTGTCTCCAGATGCCCATAAAAAAGACATCTGGGTTGTGCCACCTCTAATTGAAAAAGTTGTCTACATATATAAATCCCTTGTTGGAGAAGAGACCAATTAAAATGAGCTAGCTTTGGCTTCAAACAAGTAGACCATACAGTTTGGAAGTCTCTACCCCAAGTAATAAGGGAGGAATGTATACTCCAATGATCATTGATATTGTCCACTATAGGAATATGGGGATATGGTTATTCATAAAATTTTTGAATAGTGTAGTTCTGGAAAGTTTTGTCCACATAACACTTTCAGTCTTTCTACCAAGGATGGGAGGAATTGACTATGATTTTCTGTAGGATAGTTATAGGAACAACTACCAAAATTTCTTCAAAAGACTCTTTATTAGTAAATTAAAGTTTGTAATTCACTTTGAATTCATCCCAAGGGAGATATAAATGAATGGTTTTGTAGAATAAATCATGCACCGTATGAATTCCCTTACAATAGAATTTAAGAGCATGGATCCAAAAACCTTAGTGACATGAACTACATGCATATTTATAGTGGGGGACCACCATATAAAATATTAATTGATATAGGGCCATCCCAAAAACTATACCCATTACATAATAATCAAATTTTAAATTTATCTTAGCCTTTACATATAATATTCATAACAAAATATCCCATAATTTAAATTGGAGCTACAAGAGTGAGGAGATTACCAAAATCTAAACCTTTACAAGATGTTTGCCTCTAAGCAGAGATTTGGGTAATATAATTATAAATGAGAACCTTCCAAACTTTGTTTTATTTAATGACACAAATAATACATTTCACACAAAGTGTTGAGCCTTGTTGGGAGACATAAAAATGTCCCATCCCACCTATTTCCTAAGGGAAACAGTAGTAGTTTAAGGCCACTCAATGAAATCCTTTACTAGTTGTAGGATTAGGGTAAATAAAATCATGGATAAGCTTTTCAATCTTGTAGACTCACTGCTTAGAAGGAACCCAAAAATAATAATGTTACACATGGGTGGTTTTGAGCACTTTAGAACAAATTTGGAATTTTACAATCAATAAAGAGGGTTAGGTTATCCAACAAATAAATTTTGTCACCACTCTATCCCCCACATACTGCCAAAGTATGGAATTTGAGGCCTAGAAGGTGAATGGGATGCCAAGGAATTTAAATATTCATCGTGATGAATTATATTCAAAATTAAATGTGTCATCCAAGGGAGGGTAGGGGTAAAGGACTATCTATAGCACTAAGTTTTTTTCCATTGAATGGAAGAAATAGAAGCGAGACAAATTTTTGAAGACACAACATGACATTCAAAAAATTATCATCATCTTTGATGATATTGAAGAAATAATAATCTATAGAGTGTCCATTGTGAATTTTTATCCCCAACATGCAACAAAATTACACAAACAAGGCTTTGAGATTGGGCATTGGCAAGGAGATAACTAAACCCCTCAGCAACAAGCACATAGAGAGCAGGGGATAGGGGAAATCTTTCCTAGTTGATTTTAAAAAGCTAAATTGTTTTTTGATAACTCCATTAATAGAGAGGAAATCTAAATCATCAACATCGAACATACAAACCATTTACAACAAAGTGAGACCAAAACATAGGGCTTGCAACATTACCAAGATAAATGGGAATTCTATACAATCGTAAGATTTTTAAAAATAATCTTAATAAAAAGGCATGATATTTAGAATAATGATCCCATTATATGACTTCCCACATAGGAATGACATTATCTAGGTTGTAGTGGCCTTATATGAACCCAGTCTATTATGGTTGAATAATCATAGGGATTAGATGGTGAAATTGGTGATAATTTTTGGTAGACATTGAGTAGGGTAATAGGCCTCCGATTAAAAATTAAATTAGGGTTTCCATCTTTCATAATAAAATTTATGTGCCCTTTGTTGATGCCTAGGCCCAATGATTTATTTTGGAAGGCCTCAAGGTAAACTTGGATGAGGTTGGGCCAAAAAACATCCGATAACATTTTTAAAAAATTTAAAGGCAACCCATCACAACTAGGTGATTTTTCATTGTCCATTTGAATAATTTTTTCATATAAGTCTTAAATATAGAGTTTTCTATCACATGCAATGCTTTGACTAGAAGTAACTTTAACTAGGTTGACATATAAACATTGGTCCAAAGCTTGATAACACTTGAAATAAGAATATTAAGTTGTGGACACTTGATGGTAGTGATTGACAAAGGCTTGGACCATATATGGAGTTTTAGTATAGTTATGGTCACCATACTAGATGGATTTGATCTGTTAGGCCATGGACTTGTCCTTGAGCATGTGAAAGAACTCGTTAGAGACTCAATCCCCCACTTTGAGCTAGTGTAGGTGGGCATGAAAATAGGCTCCATGGGCATTATATATGTCTATAATTTGGAATTTTTATCATAATATTACCACCTATAATTATAGAGTGCCATTAAAGGGGTGTTGTTGAAGAGCTACCACTACACATATTAGCTCTAATGAGGTGTTTGGGTGAGATCATAATTGAATCTTAGATAGCTAGTGATCATACATCTGAATAAATCTATCCATTCAATTGACCATATGTACCCACCATTGGATCTATCCCAACTATTGATTTGGTCAGGGTGATAGGTTCTAAACCTTCTTGATGTGGGCCATGGTGGGTCTATTATCTAACAAGGTCATGTTTATATTTTTTTTTTCAATTTTGGGCTTCTTGAATTAATAGATAATACAAAAGCATATCAATGAGTGGTTAGAGAGAAAAAAATATGACATATATTCTACTAGGAGGGAGAAGCTACTATAAAAAAATATAAGTACTAGTGCATGGAAATCATATCTTGATCAAGCCATTTTGTCTTACAATCAACACCACTTGTAAGATTGGTCCATGTGTACCAAAATTTAGACATGGGACGATAGCCAATATTAGTGTCATAAAACCCAAATTTATTTCTCATAAAAATCCATGCTTCTCTTTTGCTGGCAGTCCAATGGATGGGAATGGTACCTATCTTGTTACAAAACTAATCCACTATAGTAAATTCACCATAAATATCCTAGTGGTCATCAGGTAGTGATTCAAGAATATATGACATAGAGTTGTCCTTTCATGTACATCATTGGGAGCATAAACATTAATGATTCCAAAAGAATGATTATCAATATTGAAGAGGGCCCAAATGACATAATGTAAAGGTCATCTATAGAAGCCACCAAGTGTGGACACCACTTTAGGGCAATAAAGGTCATAAGGTTTCTATGACCTACATCATGATTTCTAGTCAAAACTATGTTTTCAGTCCAAATAACTTTGTTGATAGCACAAAACATAAAACATGCAACCTTAATTATTTAAGATAGAGAATGTCCTTGTATACAATTTTTTAAAAATCTCTCACCAGTTACTTTCAAGTTGGTTCTATAAGAACCTGAAAATTTCATGAATAAAAATTCATAGATTATGGGTGTCGAGAGAGATATCCTTCACATCAAGCCCTTGAATGGCTTCATATATATTATTCATAGATTATTTCATGTTAGAAATAATAAATTCTTGACACTAGGAAAATTCAACCACATACTCTGAATCCTCAAAAAATTTACGATGACCAGGACTATAAGAGTGATGCAGAGAACCTTGGGAAGGAATACGTGAGCACTTATTGTGCTTGAATGATAGAGTGATGGAAGAGAAAAAATATCAGAATCATATCCTAAAGAAAATTAAGAACTAGAAAAAACATTTACCGCTAAAGGAGTGCTATGAAAACATGGTTTTAATAATTCCACCTTAGCATGCACATGCTCCTTGGTGGTTTACGTGGTTCTAGGAAACTCCCTAGTAGGTGAAGTTATAGGCATAGTGTTGGTAGTTGGGTTGTTATCGTTTAGAGGGTTACGATGTTTTAGATTAAGGTAAAAGTAGGTTTTGAAGGGGCCCCAAAACCCTATACATCAAAAAGAAAGATAAACTATTAAGCACAACCAGGTTTAAAAGAACCTGATACTAGTAGAACAACTAAACTAGGTTTTACAGGGACCTACTACCAACAGATGTGACCAGATAAAATTGTTGTCAAAACACTAGAAGGAAAGTTAACAGACTGGAGCAGCAACCTAAAAAACCTCCCAAACCAGTAACCAACAAACCAGTGAAGCAACTAGTTTACCAACCCAAAAAAACCAGTCAGCAAAAGGGCACATTAGATTTTCCTTTTGAATTGAGGTTTTTTTTACACGATCGAAGATTCTTATCTAGAGGGGGGACCAAAGGCTTAGACTTATTCCTCTTAACTGCTGTCCATCCATCCTCTAAATTTTCAGCCTCAACAACCCATGCCTCAGAAGATAATGATCCATGGAACCCAGGGGACGCGGATGCCGCAACAAACTCCTTGTGAGAATTAGACAAAGTCTGGCTCCTAGGAGGATCCTCTGAAATAGGGGAAGAGACCAATGCCACCTCAACCACTGGCTCAAAAAGATCACTAACCATAGCCTCCGTAGGAGCTTCAAAGGAATGTTTCACCAAAGAATCCTCCACAACCACTGGCTCAGAGTGAAAACTATCCTCAGTCTCAGGAACAGTCGGAGCTTCCAAGGGTTATTTAACCATGTATGCTTAGAGGAAGCCTCATACCACCAAGAAAGTGGTCGTCTAGATTTGGATTTCCTAGCAGCACAACGAGCAACAATATGACCCATCAGGTGGCACTTCCTGCAACGAAAAGGGATACCCTCAAAATCCAACATTTGTGTCCAAGTACCCCTTGGGGAATCCAAGAAAATTGCCTCAAGAAGGCCCTTAGAAACATCCAAATCTACTAGAAAGTGTGGATAGGTCGAATGGATAATATCTGAAGTCTCTGCATCCACAAATAAGAAATCCCCAATAGCATTTCCAATAGTTTCAAAAATTGAATCATGCCAAAGATGTATTGGAAGATTAGGGAGCTGGACCTAGATAGGGAACTTATTAAATGATTTTGAGAGAGGATCAAAATCCATATGCCATGGTTTGACCATAAGTGGATATCTGCCCTGCCAAGAAAAATTATTGTGGCACAAAATAATCTTCCTGTCATTGGAGCAGAGGAACTTTGCTATAAAAAACCTTTAGCACACGACAAGATTTGGACATTATTTTCAATAAGTGGCATCCATTTCTTGGAGATCCAACCATGTAGATCTGCAAGAGAGGGCCAAAAGCCATGGAAGAAAAAAATAGCAGCAAGAGAGGAAAGCTCTTCTGCCATATGGAAGATGTCTTCAACAGGATCTAGAGTTACCCTAATAGGTTTTAAAGCACTTACAGGCGAAACATGAGAAGGCCCAGATGATGCGTGAGGAAGAACGTCATGTAGTCCAGCTTCAAATGCAGCCACATCAGCAAAAGTCCTTCCCCTGGAACCAAGACCTGAACCAGGTGCAGGAGATCCATAAGCTAGACGTGAGGTAGGAAGAGAAACCCCACCCATAAAATAAATCACGTTAGGGGCAACCAGAGCCCTGCCCCCACATGAGGAGGAAGCCCCACCCGTAGCGGTAGCCACACTAGCCACAAGATCCATGACCTTTGGCTTCGAATTTTGAAGTCGCACGCATGCGGGAGACGCAGTAGGATCCATCTTGGAATTTTTATTATAACATGAATAGAGAATACCATATATTGGTATGTGGTTAGAGGGTTACGATGTTAGCCAAAAGAGGTTTTTCCAATTTCACTTTGATATGATTTATTTCACCTTTGAATGGCCACTCTTGGATTTATACAAAGCATGAATTTTAAGAAGATGATAAGATGAAAATAACATTTATAATCTATACAATTATTAAACTAGAGGACTAAATATTATAGTCTATTAAAAAATATGGCATCAAAAATCATGTCACTAAAAGTATTTATATTAGGTTAATCACAAAGTGTGTGAGAGGTACATTTTGTTTTAGGTTTGTAATATAGTGTATAATATATTAGTTTACTTCAAATTATCATAATATAAGAGGTACATATGAAAGAAAATAAGGTTCCATTAAGTATGTTTCAATCTTTGTATTTATTTCACAATAAATAAACTAAATTCATTTCAAAGCACTAAAAAAAATTAACTTGGTTCACATAATGACCATTTCAAGCACTCCATTGTGCACTCAAATGAATAATAATAAATTTATTCTAACGCATAAATCCATGTCAAAGATAAACACATTTTTTTGAAATATATATATATATATATATATATATATATATATATATATATATATATATATATATATATATATATATATATATATATATGCATTACCCAAAAATTCTATGACATAGACTATAAATATATTATATTTTTGAATCCCAATATTATTATTTTTTCAATTAATTGTTATTTTTTTGTGTATTATTTACTATTTCATTGAGATCACATACTTATTTAAACATAAACAATTCTCATTAGAAAGGTAGGGACTAGCTGTTAGGTGGACCTTATTTTTTTTTTTTTTTGGGAATGTATTTTTTACCATTGATTGTTTTGAGTTTTTAATGTCTTTCATGTTTTGTTGGAAGAGAATGGGGAAATAATTTGAATAATAGAGTAGGATACTCAAGCATTGGTATTTTATATCAAAAGTATATTACTTTGGTCTCATTCTTAGTTATTTCATGGTTTGTAAGTGAATCCTTCCCTTAGTTGATTGCATATGTTTTACTGTGAGTATGTTAAATGATAGATTTCATATGTATTTGTGTTGTTAATTATGTTTTTAAAATGTGGTTTCATTCTTTACTTGAGTGCAAGGGAATCAAACTATTGATATAATAGAACCATACAGCTCTTAAGAGTTGTTAATTGATCACATACAAGTCATTAGGAAGATGCACTTGGACCTTGAAGCAAAGGTAGATCCTAAAATGATTTAAAAGAACCAAACCCATTGTTTTATTTTAATCCAACATCTTATATATTGAATCTTCAAGCCATACATGCATTTCTTTGTGGAAATATTTGTCAAAAAATCAATAGAAAAATATATTTTTAGTCATTACTATAGAATTATATTCAGTTCAGCCTTTGAGGATAGTAATTGACCCTAACTATAGAAAGTTTTTCACAAATTTCATCATTAACTCTTTTATGGCACCATAGTTTTATGAAGAATTTTATTAAATAAGTAGATTTGCTTCTTTTTTCAATTTATGTGAAACCCTTAAGGTTTGGTGTTTTTAGGTTTATAAGGTGCAACTCGACTTAGAATGGAAGGCTGGGTGTGGTATTTGCATAGAGTTATCCATATAAATAAAGTGAGGTATATACATGGTGATGTCCTTATAAAAATGACATAATAATTTTTAGCCTTAAATTCATGTATATATTCAAGTACACATCTATAATGTGATGAGCCCATAAAATAGCTCATTATATTCAAGTAATGACCTCAGGTTTCCTAGATAACCTTCCTTTCTAAGTGGATTTAGATTTAAATTCTACAACTCATTATTTATTCAAATTATAAAATGAGTAGTTTTCCTTGATTATTCTATGTAGGTTAATGTCACTTGTTTACACTACTTTGTTCTAAACTTTTGCATAAAATTCTACTAGTTTTGTTTATGCAGGTCATCCAGATGTAATATAATAAAAGAATGTGTCTTGGAAATCAAAAGGAGTTCAAAATATGAACTCAAACTAGCTCTAATAATCTCTAGCTTCACTCTAAGAGTCTATCAGTATATCTCAAGAGATCGCCAGTCTATATCTGGAGATGTCCAAACTAGATCTAAAGATGTTCAAACTAGATCTAAAGGCTTCCATAAACTTGACAAAATAAATCTTTAAGAATTTGTATAATTATGAAAACCATATCTGCTTGATCATAATAATCCTAATATATTTTTGGAACATTTCTAGAAGTCATGTATAAACTTTCCAAAGTATATGCTTATTTATAGCCATAAGTATTTCTATTAGTTTAGATAAAAGTGAATGTAAGTAATGTAATGTATTTTGTATCTATAATAAATATTGTTTCAATTGCAAGAAGAAGTTGTAATTAGAAATAACCCAAGGTATTATGTGAAAAATGACACCAACACTCTTCCATTGGTTTGTCTCTTGAAAAATGAAAAGGGTGTTGTTATCTTTATATTTTAAATAAATGAGATCCTAGTTAGTTATGGTATTATTAGGAGGTTAGTCTATTTTGATCACCTATTTTAAAAATGATGTCATGTATAAACAATGTCTTCCTCCTAATATGGTGGGTAGAGAATAAAACACATGTCGTATGTAATAAATAGATACTTGAATCATAGAATTAAGCATTTATAACATTGTTAAAATTTATAGAATCAATGAATAATTGATTTCATGGTATTTATACAAGTCTAGTGTGATCTAATCCTATTCTAATGGAGATCAAGGGCCTACTTAACCAAGGAAGAAGGATCTATGCTTGAAATTTATATGTTTATTTCATATTTTTGGGTGTCTTAAAGTTACAATTTAGTTTTTATACAAAGTTTTATGTTTGAATCTCACTTGTAGGACTATCTATTTATGTGTGTGTTATAAGAAAACATATTTTTAAATCATTTCATTTCCAAAGCATTTCCATTAAAAAATTAAGTAGATTAATTGTGTGTTTGTTTTCATACAATTTACATTTTTGTAAATAGACTAGAAGTGTATTTCTTTCTAAACAATTTTAATTCTAGAAAGTGTTTTTCCTTCCAAAGCATTTTCAATTTAACAAGTTTTTTTATCATCACAATTAATATAGTATTTTTTTATTCAATCAGGTACATTAGATCCTTATAAGTAAATGATCCATAACTCCCCGTATATAAACTATTGTTAGTCACTATCTCGTATACCTTAATGTTGATTGTCATTGGACATTAACTTGGGTTTGATATGAAATCAAATTGATGTAGTTTTTTAAATGAATAGGACATTAAATGAATAGGACACAATGACCCTCATCATTTTTAACAACATTTCTAGGGATTTTCAAGGTGTCAGTAAGGTATAATATCTTAAACTCAACATTGATTTAAAAAAACTTCCCATAAATAAAATAAATTTATGAATAGATAAAGAGATTCAAAGGGAAGACATATTAATAATAACTTTCAATAAATCACAAGTACTACTAGGTCACATGAATAAAGTGTACTAGAAGAACTTATAGGAAAATAACTTCAAACTATTGAGGATGAACCATTGTTAGCCTCCCCTAAACTCTTGAAACATTCTCCAGAGGTAGGTACATCCTTCCAAACAAAAAATTTGAGGATAAATAATATTACAAACTAGAGTTTAGAATCCTAATCAATTAGCCTTTAAACCACTTATGACAATTTAACATATGCTAGAAAAACTCTCTATAAGATTAATTGGAAAAATGTGGGAGACAATCTAGGAAATAATCCACTAAATAGGGTTGTAAGAGGTAGAGTTTAACCATTAGGGATAACTTTTACCTATCCTATTGTCCTAAATAAGATGTAAATGCTAAAATGAAGAACATATCACCATCTATACTACCTAATTTTAGGGGATTATCCAAAGAATAATTTGACCAATTTTTGTTTAAGTTTAAGGTCTTGTGTCAAACTTTTGATTACAAAACTGATAATAACAAAATGAAAATTTTGCCTTTTACACTCAAGGATTTAGCTATGAGATGGTTTATGGGTTTACAACCAAATTCTATTCACACATGGGATGAGATGGAAAATGGATTCTTGGACAAATATTAGGAATATTGTAGAGTAATGGATAAAAAGAGGAATTATTCCATATAAAACAAAAAAAAGATGAGATTATGGAAGTCTATCGTGATTGTTTCCTCTTTTCACATAAAAGAAGTGAATATGAGTTAGAAGAATATTTGAGTAAAAACATTATTAAAGGGATTGTATGATGATTCTATATAATACTTAAACCTAATTGTAAAATGAGACATAAATAAAATAGGTCTCAAATATATTATTAAACTATGTAAGAATTACTCAAAAACAAGAACAAGTATTAAGAAGCTAAAAATAAGAGAATGAAGGAAATGTGTTGGAAAATTCATGATGGAACATTTTGGTTCAATTAAACATTATATTAGATGGACTTTAAGAAAATGATAATGCCACTACTAAACCATTAGATATGTATTACCCAAAATATATATTGAGACATTCCCTTTCGATAGGACAAATATGTGTGGAACTAGTGATACAAATAACCTTTAAAAATAAAATAGTATCCTCCTACCTTTACGAAATAATATACTAAAAATAGATAGCCAACCAATGAAAGAGCTCAATTATATAGAAAGACAAGGGAATAATTTTTATTATAAACAAAATATAAATCACTTTGTTCCCAAGTCTCCTTCCAATCCATGGATGATGCCATGGGGTGGATCAACACCTCCAAAAACATAGTGATCACCAACTTGGCCTCCAAAAGAGTGGAAAACATCATATATATAGGTATCACAACAAATCAAACAACCATTTATTTCACAAACAAATCAATAATTAGAGACTTAATTATTCAATTAACAAAGGAGGTTTCTACCCTAATAAGTATTGATGTCTCCTCTGACTACTCAAGGTCCACAAATTGAACAAATAACTCATCCTCAATTGCATGCAAAACTAATAATAAATCCTAATAATAGACAAATAACCACTATATATATAACTCAATAAGAATTAAATATGGGGATCAATGCCGTTAATTATAATAATATTTAGTTACGTTTAGTTAAGCCAGTGACTAGTCCTTCAATCACCATTACATAAATTTTTATTAAAAAATAAAGTTTAAGATCTCTGACTGAGTCAATGAAAAATACAAAACATGCAAGAAAAATAAAAACTTTAAGAAACTACTCCAACTACTCCATCAATTCATTTTCCTAAAAGACTTAATGAAATAATAGATAAAAGTGAATATGACTTAGTCTAGGAACTAACAAAACTAATTGTTGAGATACCACAGCTAAAAGAAATAAGATACATTCTAAAAATCAATAAGATCATGAAAGGTTTGTGTATTAAAACTTTAGGGAGAAGAAATAAATATCCCAAGACCATATAGGTAGATGGGAAACTTGTTAACCTCTTAGTCGGAAAATTATCTCTACTACAGGGTAAATTTAAGCCTCATGAACCTCATTTTGACTATAAAGGATGTAATTTTAGGCTCTCAACCCTAATATCATAATAAAATAAATAAAACAGCCCATTAGTTTAATTTGGAGGCAATCAAGTGTAATTTGAGTCCATTCAATATAATTATGACTATAAAATGTGATTTGGGTCTTAATTGGCTCCAATTTCATCAGAAAAGTATGCAAAGAATCATTTGGTTCAATGATAGATGCAATTTGACATATATAAGATGTGTTTTGAGGTTAAATAAACCCTAATGTCATCATGTAATGAATGAAATAGTTTACTGGTTTAATTATGGAGGCAATTAGGGTCAATATGAGTCCCTTGAACCTAATTATGACTATATAATGTGATTTGAGGATATATTGGATTTTATTTCATCATAGATCAAGCTAATTAATCAAATGGTGCAATCAATGACATGATTTTAGAAAAAATGAGCCATATTTAAACATACTTTAAATTGTATGTGATGTGATTTTGACCCTAATGTCATCATATAATGAACCAAATAGTTGATTCATTCAATCAAGGAGGGAATTGAGGATAATTTTAGCCCCTTTAACCTAATTAGAATAGTAAGATGTGATTTTAGGATAAATTTGATTTGATTCTATCTGTTTCTATGCTATTTTTGCTTTCTACATTCAAAGAGAGAATAAGAAACTAAAAGAAATGGTCAAGGCTTGTATGTACCTGGATATAGTCGTGCGCACCGTAATCCAGACGAAGTGAGAACTCCTCTTTGGTTGTGGAGGATGACACCTGCAAAAGAAAGAGACTAAGACAAAGAAGGTGTTAGATAAGGAGATGGTGGGTTGCCAAGCAAAAGCTTGATCCCAGAAGTAAAAGCTTGAGAGATGTGAACCCACTGATTAATAAAAAGATGTCTGATAAAGGATAGAAAGATAAAAGACTAAAAATGATAAGGACAGAATGAAAAGTGGAAGCAAATGCTTACCTAAATGTTGCTGTCAGCCTAGTCACAGTCGCCGGCGTTGGTGGTCCTACCGGCGTCGGTTGTCAAGGCTGCCGATGTCGGTTAGTCTGCCGACGTCGGTTGGGGAAGTGACCGGCGTCGGTCGGGGCAGTAGTCTATGGATGAGTTTTGGACAGGATTTTGGTCTATGGATGGGTCTGAGATAGAGTTTTGGGCTTGGTTGGGTCTGGGTCTGAGAGTCTGTGCAGGATAGTAAAACAGTAGATAGAATCTTTAATAAGACCTAAGGCAGAGGGTATGTTGTCAGGAAAAGGGGTAAGGGGCAGGAAAAAGACCTTTCAGCCTTTCTGTGAAGCAATTTAGTCAGGGTGATTAGATTGGTCTTAAGATGGTCTGTAGGTCTCTAATAACTTGTGCTGAGTTGATTGGACAGAGGGTGTTTGTCTAAAGAGAGACTAAACGGGTGTCAGAGGCAAAGAAAAAGGAATAAGAGGTGAGAGAAGGCTTTTCAGCCTCTCCGAAAAGAACAGAGAAGGTTGGGTCAAGGATGCTTGGAATAGACAGTAGACAGAATGCTAATATATTTGAAATGATACTAAAATAAAAATAGTACAAATACTTAGCTGTGACATGGGTTAGCAAAGGTGCAGAAGCTATGTTTCCGTTGCCGCTGGGGATGGAGATATCAGGCAATCCCTATGCAGAATGTCTGATGCAAGACCTCGGTGCCTAGAAAATGCTGTTAAGAATGCTAATCCCTACAAGAAAATAAGAAGCCAGAGCACTAGAAAGCAAGAGCACATGAGAACTTTGTTTCATCGAAAGAAGTCTTTAGATTTGTGATTAGCTCTAGAGATTAATGATTTCTGATTAACCCTGTCAAAGTTTAGAAAATTGGTTTAATTAAAACCAACGTCGGTGATCCCACCAGCGTTGGCCGACATTTGACCGACGTCGGCGGGTGGAGAATGAGTAAAAGAGCCACCAAGCCCGTTCTCCATCCGCCAAGTGCATGATCCATTGGAGAATTGTCGAAGGTTGGGCTAAATACGCACGAGAGTTGGTTAGGCGGTTAGAAAGAAGTAGGAATAGGTCTTGGGTGAGTCATAGGGTGGGAAATAGTCCAAGGCGAGGTGTCAGACGAGGTGTTATAGGTGATGTGTCAAAGGGGAGGATATTAATAATAAATTATTATTTTTAAATTAGTAAGTGCATGGTTTAGAAATGGGTTAGGAATGGACCAAGGGGGAGGATGACCAGGGGTTAGACACGATTTCGGTGTCTACATTTTCCACTTTTTGTCTTGTTGGTTGCTCTAGATGAACTACAAGACAAAAATAGGAGTTGGTTACCCCAGGTATGGGATAAGGTTGATTTTGTCCTGTTGGTTGCTCAAGTGAACTGCAAGACAAAAACAAGAGGGTTGGTTGCCCTGATTATGAATGTTGGATTCCCCCTCAAAGTAGGAGTTGAGGGAAAGGAACCTGAAATCGGGTGCTGATTTGACAAAGAGTGGACGAAGATGGTGAGTGTGAATGCTGCAATAGTTTTAATTGCGCACACACCACTTCACGAGATGGTCAGGTCATATTGTCGTAGGTCGAGGGTCGAGGAGTGCCAAAATTGAAATAACTGGGCCCCAGTATTTAGTCGTCTACTGATTGGGTTATTCAATCTAAGCTGAAGATCCAAATGGTCATCATGTTCCAGGAATCCCAAGCTCAGGAAGTGGTCCTAGAAACACGAAAATGTCACAAGTAGTGTGGATCAACCGGCTTGCGATCCTATACTTGTGAGGGTCAAAAATAGTTTGCGCACAATTTTGCTAACCATTCGTGGGGTAGCATGCATGCAAAAACAACCAAGGCAAAGTCATCTTGGAAGTGGTCGCAGTCGGAGGAGATGGTCATGATCTCTGAGGTCTGGTGGGCGAGGCAGATGGTCGAAGGAATGGCTGAGCTAACCTCAGAAGACCCCATGTCAACTGAGTGCTACCTACATAGCCCCTGTTGGAAGGGCCTCAGGCCAATGTAGTTCTCCCAAGAGGGAGGAAGAGGGTCGAAGTGATTGATTTTGGTCATGTGTTGAAATGATGAGGATAAGATGATGTTGCAGCCTTTTCCATATTGTGTGATGGTGTATTTTGCAACATTGGTCGAGAGGTCTTTCATCCCTAGCAATTTTCCATATTCGTGATGGATGTATGCTAAAAATGAATTGGGCCTATTTATGCTTCAGCAAGTATTGGTTTATGCTTAACATAGATTGTGTCTATTCGATAGTCCCTATGTGTATTGTTGTCCATAGAAACTATGTGAATAGGCTATGGGAGTGGCCTAAAAAGAGAGTTGAGTTGAGTTGATTAGGTTTGACAAGTGATGAAGTTGAATGTGACCAAAGTGCAGAAGAAGTGAAAAGCATATTGCTCTTTCATTGATAAGGACCAGAATGAGAGCATAGATAGGGATTAGTAGAACGAAAACCCTATTTATGCATTGCATCGTTGACCATAGGTTATGTTAGAGAGGTAATCGAATCACTTTGACATTAAAATGAGATCGAAGTCCCTTGAGTAGGTGATGTGATAGGAGGAGAGGGTAACTCGTTTTAGAGTAGGGATAACTTTGCCCCTTTTTATAGGAGACCCTGAGACGACTACAAGCCAAGTCCATGACCCATTTTTTTTTTTTTTTAAGAGCGGATTGATCAATGCGGGAAGTCCACATAGAGATGTCACTTTGCTTGGTGGTCATTTGTGAAGCTGATCAATGCGGGAAGCTTCTAAGAAAGTGACATTTGTAGCAAGATTTAGTCATAGCCATCCTTCGAGGGAGTGGTCTATACTTTGCTTTATATATTTTTAAGGGCTTTTGAATAGCTGTCCTTCGAGGGAGCAGTCTATTAGCTACATCAATGATAGCACAACTATCCTTCGAGGGAACAGTCTGCTTTTTGATTTAATTTTGTGACCTTAGATATTTTGACATCTTGATTTATTTTTGACAGAATGTTGAGTCATGGACAAGACTATAGAAGGTCAAGGGCTCCCTTTTATTAGGACAAAGCATCCCTACGTCATAAAAGGGTTATAGAGGATCGGTTAAGGGAAAAAGGGTGGAAAGTATTGAGGATTAAAAGGACAGGGATTGCTCAAGAGACGAGCTCAAGTTAAATGTCAAGTGGATGAGTACTCGACTAATAGTAGAATGGTCGTAGATGCAAGGCATTAAGGGGCTCAAGTTCTAGTCAGCCTTCAAGAGAAGACAGATGATAAGTCCCTGATCCATACTTATGCGTGATGATATAAGGTCCAAGCCAATTAGGAGCAAATTTGCCTCGTTTACTCCGTTTCATATTGGTCACATGTTGGTTCTCTTTGAGGATGAGGTCTCCGATATTGAAATCTCGTTCTCTCAGATTTTTGTTATAGGCTCGTTTGATGCGATTTTGATAGACATGGAGATGGTTGAGGGCAGCAAGATGACGTTCATCGAGTAACTCAAGTTGAGCTAATCGATCTTGATGAAAGTCATTGTTAGAAAGAATGTCATGCAGAGAAATGCGAAGAGATAGGATCTGTACTTCAAGAGGTAGGACAGCCTCTGTTCCGTACACTAGAGAGAAAGGGGTATCACCTGTAGAGGTTCGGATGCTAGTGCGGTAGGCCCACAAAGCGAAGGGAACATGAATGTGTCAGTCCCTTCCTGTGTCGTTGACCACCTTCATGAGAATTTTAGTTAGGATTTTGTTAGAAGCCTCGGCTTGCCCATTTGCTTGTGGGTAGTAAGGCGAAGAAAAACTGAGTTTAATGCCAAAGGAGTCACAAAGTTTCTGGACAGTTTTGTTTTTAAATGACTTTTCGTTATCGGTGATGATTTTGTGAGGTACACCGAAACGACATATGATGTGGGTGTTGATGAAGTCGACAATCTTGTCAGCTTTTATGGAGACGAGAGGAATAGCTTCCACCCATTTAGTGAAATATTCAGTGGTGGTGATGATGGACTGATGATGAAGAGACGAATGAGGGTTAATCTCGCCGATGAGATCTAAGCTCCATTGTGAAAAAGGCCAGAAATTTTGAGCAACTTGTAAGGCATGGCTAGGGAGATGAAGCAAGTTAGCATGCTACTGACACTTGATGCAATGCCGAACATAATCGCTACAGTCTTGATGAAGAGTGGGCCAATAATAACCCAGGCGAAGGATGCGCTTGGCAACCGAGTTACCACTGAAGTGTCCACCACAAATCCCGTCATGGGCTTGTTTAACAGCATGAGAGGCTTCAGTGGAGTTTAAACAGTGAAAAAGAAGGCCGTCAAAACCTCTTTTATAGAGAAGGCCCCCTAGCATGGTATAGCGAGAAGTGTGCTTGATGAAAGCCCACCGTGCATTGCTAGAGAGGTTGGGAGGAATGAGAGAATGAGCCAAGTAGTCCACAAGTTGTTTATACCATACATCTTGTGAACTAGAGTCTATGGTATGGATGAGGTTGATGTCAGTGGAAATGTATAAAGGCAATGACACACGATGTACCATGACATAAATTCTTGATGAGGATGATGAAGAAGGAATATGTGAGGCGAGGGAAGCCATAGTGTCAGCAAACTTATTCGTAGATCGAGGAATAGTCTGCAATAAGTGATGGTCGAAAGATGTTAGAAGGGTGTCAACACGGTGCTTGTACCTTTGTAAAATTTCATTTTTACAAAGATATGAGCCATTGATTTAATTGACGACAAGTTGTGAGTCGCTGAAGATGTTGATAGTCTTGATGCTTAAAGAAAGGGTAGTTTGAAGTCCAAAAATTATTGCTTCATATTCGGCCATATTATTGATACATTCAAAGTCGAGTTTGAAAGATAGGGGCATGGGCTCACCCTCATGTGGGATGAGGATGACCCCCGCACCTCCACCGAGTTGACATTTGGAGCCGTCGAAGAACATCGTCATTTGGTAGAATGTGTCATCAGTCGAGAGAGTGGTGATAGATTCATCGGGAAACTCGCACTGAGAAGGTTGATTGTCAGGAAGAGGGGCATCTACTAGTTGGTCAGTGATTGTTTGCCCCTTTATATATTTTTGCTGGACAAATTCCAAGTCAAACTCAGCAAGAAGCATGAGCCAATGAGCCATACGTTGGTTTTGATATGGCTTGGAATGCATGTATTTAAGAGGATCAGTGTGAGTGATGACAAAGGTTTTGTGATTGAGAAGATAGTGACGAAGCTTGGTAGTGGCAAAGACTAATGCCAAATAGAGTTTCTCGGTATGAGTATACCGAGTTTCATAGTCAACAAGTGTTTGGCTTATGTAGTAAACCGCTTGCTCACAGTGTTGCTCGTCTTGGTGCGCGATCATGGCACCTAACGAATGGTTGGTTGCTAAGATGTAGAGGTAGAAGGGCTGGTCGTCTTTAGGTGGAATGAGGATGGGTGGAGAGACTAAATAGCTTTTAAGGGCTTCAAATGCCTCTTGACAGTCCTTATCCCATTTAAAGGAGATGTCCTTATTGAGGAGATGATGAAAGGGTTGGCAGCGGTTAGAAATTTGTGAAATAAAATGGAGGATGGACTGCAGCTTCCCTTGCAGACTACGAAGCTGCTTGAGATTGGTCAGAGGTGGCATTCGAGGATAGCATGGATCTTGGCAGGATCTATCTCGATGCCACGAAAGGAAATGATGAAGCCGAGGAGCTTTCCTGAGAGGACCCCAAAGACGCATTTCTTGGGATTAAGGCAGACATTGTACTGAAGAAGGCGAGAGAAGATGATCTTGAGGATATTCAAATGGTTACGATGAAGCTTAGACTTGCCAAGCAGGTCATCTACATAATCCTCCATGATTTTATGGAAGAGATCATGAAAAATGTAAGTCATGGCACATTGATATGTGGCGCTTGCATTTTTTAAGCCGAAAGGCATGACCCGATAGCAAAACGTCCCCCATGGGGTGATAAAGGTAGTCTTGTGCTGATCTTCTGGTGCAATCAGGATTTGGTTATATCCTGAAAACCCGTCCATGAGTGATAACATCTCATGACCGGCCATGAGATCAACAAGTTGGTCAATGTTAGGAAGAGGGAAGTCGTCTTTGGGATAGGCCAAGTTGAGGTCGTGATAGTTTGTATAAATTTGGATCCCCCCAGTTGCTTTGGTAACAGGAACAATGTTTGATACCCACTACAGATAATCAATGGGTTGGATGAAAGAGACAGAGAGAAGACATTGAAGCTCCTCTTTGACAAGAAGTGCAACACGAGGATGCATTTTGTGAAGCTTTTTCCTAACATGCTTAGCCTCTGGGTTTGTGACGATGTTATGGATGACAATGTTAGGGTCGATTCTAGGCATGCCACCGTAGGTCCAAGCAAAGGCCTTGCTATTGTCTGAAAGAAATGTGGTATAGTCGATCTGCTCCTGGGCATCCAAAGACTGACCAATCTTTAAGATGTGAGGAACATTAGAAGATGGAAGGTTAATGTCAATGGTTGATTCATTTAACATAACCTGCATTTCAGAAGGGAGGGAGTGTTGAATAAAAGAGTCGTCGGCACCCATATAGGTAAGAATGGCATTGTCATCTATGCAGTGGATAGTGTTGATGGTTGTCGATTCATCGTCTATCATATTGGGATAAACGAGAGGGAGAGACTTGGAAGCCCCATTGAGTTGATAGGTTAGGGGTTCCAGGTGGATGGTGTTTATGCAAAAAAAAAAATAGGAGGGATGGAAACCACCGAATCCGTAGGTGAAGGAAGAGGAATGGGTGAGCCTGGAGATTGGTTAATGGTGGGTTCATGGCAAAGGTTTGTGGAAGCCTCAGTGGGGTCGTGATATCCCAGGCCATACCATTTCTTGGCATTGTCATCGTTGAGCATCTCGATGGGCTGATGGGAGCTCTGCTCATAGCGCCCAAAACCAAAACCCTTCCATGCACACCTGTAAAGGTAAGTGTGTGCAAAGGTGGGGTTGCCAAGAAATGAGAAGTCTGATGTGAATGGTTGGGGTGAAGAGAGAGGGTTCCTGTCAAGAGGAGCTTGGTTGAGCCCCCCATAGACGAGGTTGTTTCGGCGGTGAGGAGGACCATAAGGCACGACCATCCCAATCTGACAGTCATAGTTAGGGTTGTGGTGAAGGCATCCATACTCTTGCAGAGTTTGGAACATGTCTAGGGTTAGCAAGCGATATTCCCCAAGTGAAAGTTTTTGGAAGATATCATCCATGGAGTTTTTGGTTGTCGCTTGAGAAGGTGATGTGATGGCAACCGCTGTTTGTGAACTAGTTGAAGCTTCCGTGGATGGAGGCGGTGCTGGGGTTGATGGCTTGATAGGAATAAGAACATCATTTGGGCGATAGGTTGTGTTACAAGTCTTGAAAGGGGATGGGTCAGCAGGAATGACATGGACTTGTCTGTCGTGTTCAAATTTGACACAACGGTGAAGTGTTGAAGGGACGCAAGCCATGGCGCAGATCCAGGGTCGTCCTAATAGCATGTTATATTGGAATTCTCCTTCAATGATGTAGAAGAGCTCTAGGATTGTGCACGGGCCAATGCGAATATGGAGGACAACAGTGCCAATAGTGTTAGCGGTGGTGTCATTAAAGGATCTAAGGATTGCGTCGGTCTTCGATATGCAATTTTTGGGAAGAGCCAATTGATCAAAGGCATGGGTAGAAATGATATTATTGCTGGCGCCTTCATCAATCATAATGCACTTAATATGTGTTTGATCAATGTAGGCTATGATGAAAAGAGCAGCATCCTAATCTTCCAAGGTAGTGGTAGGAATTTCAAAATCACTGAAAGTGATAGAGGCGACAGGGGATAAAGAATGGACTAGGGCGGCTAGTGGTTGAGGGTCTTCAGGTTGGACCTCCGCTGCCTGTAAGGCTTTGATGAGGGCTTGATGATGCTGAGGCAAGGTTTGGATGAGGTCATAAAGGGACATCTTCACAGGCGTCTGGTGAAGCTGTTTCAACATAGAGTCATGAATCGGCCCAGAAGAGGAAGAAGAAGAAGGCTGAGATGCACCAAGGATAGAAATTTTAGGCTTGGGCGGTTGAGGTGGCTTGACGAAAGGGTAGGTCCAAGGAATGGCAGCTTTTTCTTTCGCCTTATCCTTTTGTGACCTAGTGGTTATGTGGATAGCATTGATTTCAAAGATAGGAGGTGAAGAAGGGGTCATGGCCTGTTGGTGAGATGTTGATGTGGTTGAAAAGGTTGGATTGGAAGGTGTCGAGGGTTGGTCAAGAGTGTCCTCAAGGAGAAAAGTGTCCTTCTCCATATAGTGGCGAATGATGGCCTTGAGGGCACATCAAGTCTCGGTATCGTGTCATGGCGTACGATGGTATAAGCAAATCTTTGTATCGTCGAACCAGGAAGGCTTAGACCCGAAAGGTTGGAAAGGCCTGATGGGTGGAAGGGTTATGCTGGAAGTCTGCAAAAGTTGGCATAATATCAAAGCATATGAACCTATTAAGGGGTCCATGCTTGTTGATGCATGAAGCGTTGGTGACTTTTGCTTGGGAGGTGTTGAAGAAGGCTTCCGTACCACCTTTTGGGTTGGTGGTACGGCCACATGTGAAGACGGCACTTTCTTCATGAGAGGTTCCAAATTTTTGAGAGGGGGTAGACTTGTGGTTGGCGAAGGAAGTAAGGGAGGTAACTTGTTTTGGTTAAGGGTCAGAGTAGGGAGCACCCCGATTAGGGTAGAAGGATGAGGGCCTAAAATGGAGGGTAATGTTGATGGTGGAGGAGGGGTTCGCTTCTATGGTCTGGCAGTCTTCTTCGACTTGGTTGGAAGACTAGTATTGGTTGAGGTCTGGTCTAAGTCCACCTTCACTTGCGGGTGAGTGAGGGTAGAGACAGGGCGAATGCCGAGTGACTTGATCGGTTTAGATGGGGTAGATGCAGGTTTAGAAGCGGGAGTCTGGTCTTTGTTGAGAGTCTTGGGAGATTCTGCCTTGGGAGGATTGGTAGCATGAGATGAGAGGGCACGGGGATGTTGAAGAGCTTTAAGACGTTCCCACAATCCCTGATGTGCCACTTTCCTTGAAGGGAGAAGTTTGATTTTCTCCACTAGTCAGGAAAATGGTTGAGAAGATGTTAGATGAGGTTTGGGTTCTTGAGAAGATGTTGATGATTGTGGGGCCAAAGATGAGATGGGTGTAGCAGTAGTCTCGGACTCAAGATGCATGGGAGTCATAACTGGATTGTTGTTGGTCGAAGAAGATGGAGAGTCAGGTTCTTCTCTTGGTGGAGAAGGAACTGGAGAATGTGGCTCCTCAAGCGGGTAAAGGGCAGGGATGATGGTGCCCTCCACTTATGGTCAAGGAGTAGGAAGGGTCAGGTCCTCCATAGGTAGCAGGAAGGAGGATGGTGAGACCGGTGGTGCCGGTAAGGTTGAGGCATCCTCCAAGATGAGAGAGATTGACGGAGAACTAACCAGGGAAAGAGGTTCATCCACACGTGATGAACTGATAGATGGACTAACCTCTTGAGGTTGGTTGGGGATGAAGGGCGAGACCGTATTGACTGTTCGAATGTTGTGTTCATGAGTGTTGTCAATCAAGGTCTGGACATTGTTTTGGGTCAGTGGATGATTGGGGAATGGTTGCTTGAAGATGTTGATGCCCTGATTAGGAGGTGCATTGGGATTGTCTAGGATGAGGTCACCCTTTTCAAGCATGTCTTGGATTATGTTTTTAAAGGTCTTACAGTTAACCGTGTCATGACCTTTGACATGGTGGTAATTTCAAAAGTCATTTTCCCTATACCACGCAGGGATGGCGTGTGAGGGATCAAATTGTGGAGGTGGTCAGATCTAGGGAAGATTGAGAACCCCCTGTCTAACAAGTTTATCTAGCACAAACGCGTATGATTCTCTGAGAGGAGTATACTGTCATTGTACATATCTCTGCTGGAATTGGCAGGTGGCGCTCTGAGATGTGGATGGCTCAGGTTGATTGGTTGAAGAGGATGAAGGTCTAACAACCACAGCGTTAGCTGAAGCTTTAGACTTAGGATTAGATGATGAAGGTTTAGAAGAAGAGGAGTCATTGATCTTAGAGTTGGGATTCTTGCTCCGCAACTTGACTTTATTCTCCTTGATGGCACGTAATTCAAGTTTGTGGGCCATCGTGAAGGCTTCGTCGAAGGTGCAGAAGGTCTGAATCCGTAAGGTGGAAGAAATATGTTTAGCGTAGGCTTGGGAGAAAAGTTCAATAAGTTCGGGTTGGGGTAAGGAAAAGGAGAGTTGATTGATGAGGCCTCTCCAACGAGCAATGAAATCAGCAATGGATTCATCCTCAAATTGGTGGATAGAATAAAGGTCTGTGATCGAGACCTTCTTGGTGATATTGATGGAGAAGTGATCAAGAAAGAGCTGGGCCAGCTGTGTAAATGTGAAGAGGGAATGGCTAGCAAGAGAGATGTACCAGTCAAGCATAGCACCAGAGAGAGACATAGGAAACGTGCGTAAAAGCAATGCGTCATCATGGGAAATAAGGTAGCAGGCATGTCTGAATGCCCGTAAGTGTTGTTATGGGTCTTCCTTGCTTTGAAAGTGAGAAAACTTAGGAAGCTCCCATTGACTGGGGTATGGCCTGATCGGGACATAAGGATGAATGGGCTCATTGCAAATTTGCTCGTATGAGAGAGCATTGTGTGAGCCAGAAATGGAGGTCTCTAGGCTAGACATCTTGTCCATCAGCATTTTGATGATATCTGCTGACGGATTGGCAGGTGGAGTGCCCCTTAGATTATAAGGCGCTTGAAAGATATTGAGAGGGGCATATGACATGGTTGGTTGTGTTTGTGTAGATGCAACATATGGGTAGCTAGTTATCGGGGTGGAAGTTGAAGTCAAGGGCACTTGTGTTATGGGGTTGGTAGGCACAAGTTGGATAGGGGCCGTCAAAGATGGTTGAGGATTGGCCACACTTGTTGAAGGGTAGACAATTACTCTTGTGTTGATAGGTGCAAGAGTAGGGGGGATAGAGACCACTAAGTTTTGGAAAGGTATAGGATTTGGTTGAGTAGTTTGAGGTTGAGGGGGTATCGAAACCCCCATGGAGGTAGGTCTAGAAGGAGAGGCTAAATTTTGAAGGTAGGACATAGTTGGGTTATTAGTTGAGGTGTTGGCTTGATTGTCTATAGGTTGAGTTGTAGATATTGTTGATGTGATCATTGTCTCGACTAAGGAAGTCAGCATCCCATAGATTGGGTTGCCAAGGGAGTCTCATGTTTGGCTATGTGCGAGATAGTGCTGCAAGGATTTGACATTGAGGTCTAAGAATTGTGCGAAATCTTGGTCCCCTTCTGGGACAATAGGAGTCTGGGGCGGGGTTGGGCGAGTAGGAGTTCTTTCAGTCTCCGAGTGGAACTCCATTATAGGACTGGTTATGGATGGTGAAGGCAAAAGCGGTTGTTGCCTTGCGTGGTCAAGAAGAGCATTGGTTTGATTGCGTGTCAAAACCATTCAAGGCAAGAAAGAGTCAGATTTTAGAAAACTGTGTTTTTTCAATTTTAGAAAACTCAGAATGTGGTTTTGACAGAAAAGGGGCGGGTTTTAAGGTTGCTGTTTTGAAAAAAAAGAACTGTGACAGAGACTGACGTCGGTTAAAAAACCGATGTCAGTGAGAAAGATGGCTGACGTCGGTCAGATAACCGATGCCGGTGATAAAAGGTGGCCGACGTCGGTAGTAAAACCGATGCCGGTGACTGTGTTTTCCAGAAACTGAAAAGACTTGAGAGTTTTTGGAAATCAAAGAAGAAAAACGTCCTCACTAGCTCAAACAAGCAGATAAGAATAGAAAAGATGAAGAACACAAGCAAAGCCTAAGCGTTAAATCCCTAGAAATAAATTATTAAGCTCGTGTGGCTTATGCCTTAAAGTGATGTTTGGGGAGGTTGGCTATTAGAAGGGTCCTAGAAGAGGTAGTCTATGGATGGTTTTAGGTCTTTTTTAGGCACTCAAAAGTCTGGGTTAGGTTCGGTACATGGCTTGGTGCTAAGGAGCAAGCTCCCCTCACTTCACGAGCCCAGTGATGAGCTAGTCTCGCTTAGCCAAAATATAACTTGCCTAGAGATTATCCTCTGCAAGAGAATGGAGTGGGCTTTCCCCTTGGTGGTGAAATCCAAGTGGGATTGCTGGGACGGGGTAAGGTATCCGTTGGGTGATGGAATCCCAGTCGGGCCTTGTCTCAAGTAAGTTTGATGTTTGATTTAGTGCATGTGGTTTGGTTGTGTAACATCAAGTGGACTACGATTAATTCAATATGCGGTTATTAATTACTAAGTGTGGACTAAGAAATGCAAGCAAACAAAAATGCAATGCAACGTGTTTTAATGCCCAAGTCGAAATGTTAAGTTGGAATGAAAACAAGTTGAGAAAGGCTTGAAGAATATGATTTTTGACTAGTCTAGAAATGCAAGAAAAGAAAGAAAAGTTCTTTTTATTCCTGCTTATGATGTCTTGTGGAAGATAGAAGAAAGAGGTGAAGAGGGAGAAACCTAATGCACCTAAATGAAAAAAGAAGGAAAGGAACACAAGGAAGGCCCTAAGGGTCCCATCGGGCTTGCCAGAATGTTTCTATGCTATTTTTGCTTTCTACATTCAAAGAGAGAATAAAAAACTAGAAGAAATGGTCAAGGCTTGTGTGTACCTGGATATAGTCGTGCGCACTGTAATCCAGATGAAGTGAGAACTCCTCTTTGGTTGTGGAGGATGACACCTGCAAAATAAAGAGACTAAGACAAAGAAGGAGTTAGATAAGGAGATGGTGGGTTGCCAAGCAAAAGCTTGATCCCAGAAGCAAAAGCTTGAGAGATGTCAACCCACTGATTAATAAAAAGATGTCTGATAAAGGACAAAAAGATAAAAGACTAAAAATGATAAGGACAGAATGAAAAGTGGAAGCAAATGCTTACCTGAATGTTGCTGTCGGCCTAGTCACAATCGCTGGCGTCGGTGGTCCTACCGGCGTCGATTGTCAAGGCTGCCGACGTCGGTTAGTCTACCGACGTCGGTTGGGGAAGTGACCGGCATCGGTCGGGGTAGTAGTCTATGGACGAGTTTTGGAGAGGATTTTGGTCTATGGACGGGTTTGAGACAGAGTTTTGGGCTTGGTTGGGTCTGGGTCTGAGAGTCTATGCAGGATAGTAAAATAGTAGATAGAATCTTTAATAAGACCTAAGGCAGAGGGTATGTTGTCAGGAAAAGGGTTAAGGGGCAGGAAAAAGACCTTTCAGCCTTTTCATGAAGCAATTTAGTCAGGGTGATTAGACTGGTCTTAAGATGGTCTGTAGGTCTCTAATAGCTTGTGTTGAGTTGATTGGACAGAGGGTGTTTGTCTAAAGAGAGACTAAACAGGTGTCAGAGGCAAAGAAAAGGGAATAAGAGGTGAGAGAAGGCTTTTCAGCCTCTCCAGGAAGAACATAGAAGGTTGGGTCAAGGATGCTTGGAATAGATAGTAGACAGAATGCTAATATATTTGAAATGATACTGAAATAAAAATAGTACAAATACTTAGCTGTGACATGGGTTAGCAAAGGTGCAGAAGCTGTGTTTCCATTGCCGCTGGGGATGGAGATATCAGGCAATCCCTGTGCAGAATGTCTGATGCAAGACCTCGGTGCCTAGAAAATGCTGTTAAGAATGCTGATCCCTACAAGAAAACAAGAAGCTAGAGCACTGGAAAGCAAGAACACACGCGAACTTTGTTTCACTGGAAGAAGTCTTTAGATTCGTGATTAGCTCCAGAGATTAACGATTTCTGATTAGCCCTGTCAAAGTTTAGAAAATTGGTTTAAGTAAAACTGACGTCGATGATCCCACCGGTGTCAGCTGACATTTGACGGACGTCAGCGGGTGGAGAACGAGTAAAAGAGCCACCAAGCCCGTTCTCCATCCGCCAAGTGCATGATCTGTTGGAGAATTGTCGAAGGTTGGGCTAAATACACATGAGAGTTGGTTAGGCAGTTAGAAAGAAGTAGGAATAGGTCTTGGGTGAGTCATAGGGTGGGAAATAGTCCAAGGCGAGGTGTCAGACGAGGTGTTATAGGTGATGTGTCAAAGGGGAGGATATTAATAATAAATTATTATTTTTAAATTAGTAAGTGCATGGTTTAGGAATGGGTTAGAAATGGACCAAGGGGGAGGATGACCAAGGGTTAGACACAATTTCGGTGTCTACACTATCATGAATTGATCTAATTAATCAATTGGTATAATTACAGATGTGGTTTGGTCTAAATTGAGCCATGAGGACCTAAATTATGGGTTATAGTTTGGGGTATAGTGTTTAGGTTTAAAATTAGTTGATGCAATTTGGATGATATTAAACCCTATGAACCTAATTTTGACTATATAAGATGTAATTTGGTAGTCAATCGACCCCAATATCATAAAAATAAATCAAACAGTCCACCAATTAAATCACAAAGGAAATTGAGACTAATTTGAGACCCTTCAACCTAAATATAATAGGACATGATTTGCAGCTAAATTAGTCATTATTTAATATAATTAGCCAATTAGTGAAATTAGAGATGTGATTTTGGCAAAATTGAGCCCTGTGAACCTAAATTATCACTCAATTGATTGTATAAGATGTAACATATGGATTAATTGACCATTTAATTATATGAAAAATTAAAATACAAATGTAATTGGGGCCAATATCAACCTGTTAAACCTAAATTCAAGTATAGGATGTGATCTGGATATAAAAATTAGCTCATATTTCTTCACATATCAAGCTAGTTAGTTGATTGTTACAATCTGTGATGTAATTTGGATGAAATTTAACTTTATGAACCTTATTTTGACTATATTGGATGTAATTTAGGGGTCAATCAAACTCACTATTATAAAACCATAAACTAAATAGTCCACCTATTCAATCATGAAGGAAATTGGTACCAGTTTGAGTCTTTTCAACCTAACTACAATAGTTGGGCATGATTTGGGGCTAAATTAGCCCTGATTATGTCATGAATTGATCTACTTAGTCAATTAGCATAATTAGAGATGATATTTAGGCCATATTAAGCCATGAAAACCTAAATTATGGCTTAGGGTTTAAAGTTATGATTATTTTATGTAATTTAGATGAAATTAAACCCTTTTGAACCTAATTTTCACTATATAGGATGTCATTTAGGGTCAATAAACCATGATATCATAATAAAATAAATAATACAATCCACCAATTCAATTACAAAGTAAATTAGGGCCAATTTGAGCCCCTTCAAACTAACTAGACAAGATAAAGACTTGATTTAGGGATAAATTAGTCATTAATTAATCCTATTAGTCAATTGGTGTAATTGTAGACATTATTTTGGGCTAAATTAAGCCACGCGAACCTAAATTATGGAATAATCAATTGTATAGGATGTAACATATGGTAAAATTAACCCTAGAATTGTATCAAAAATGCAAATATGAAGGTAATTATATAGGATTGCATGACATAATAATATTTTATGGTCTTGATTACATCACATAATATAATCATATGTCAAAATAATATGATATATGACTATATATATAATAGTTATAATGAATATGCATTATAATGCAATCATATTATTGGAAAAATAGATTAAAAATCTTTTTCCAAAATTTATTTTAGGCTATTTTGATAATTTTGACCTAAATTACATACTCTACATCATTCTATGCTTTCCATTACCAAGATAAAAGGAATAGAATTATTCTTTGGGACTCCACCATCAAAAAGAATGAAATTGTTCTTTGTCTAGTCATGGGTGATGGTTATAATTCAAGGAATAGTAATAATTTAAAACACAAAACAACAAAGCTATTACAAGAGTTGAAATTAAAAAAAGATACAATCTCAAAGATTTCACTCAAGACAAGGTACAAACACTAACCCTAATGAGCCAAATATTGTAGATAATGATGAAATTGAATAACAATGATAAATGTTTAATTAAAAGTACAAATTATGTTACAAATACACATTTAAAGTATAAAGTTTTTATGAATCTATGCATGATGATTTAGACCTAATAATGAATAAAATTTCATGCAAACACATAATTATGAAAGTATTAATGAATAAAATGCCATGAAATCACTAAGAAATTAAAGTAATAATGAAGAAACTAGTAGTGAACATAATTATTTTTAAACACCCTCTTAAAAAATTCCACCATTAACAACACCTCCAAGGATTTTTCATAGAAAAGGCAAGTAAATAATTGAAGTTGATGAAAATATTTTGAAACCAATGCAGAAAAAAATATTTGAGCACCATTCAAGAAGAATAATTGAAAAAATTGGAATATTTTCTTTGGAAAATTAGATTTCGAAAGTCAAAAATGACATTTTTTGTTTCATTGATGAAATTTATTAAGATGAGATGTACAATGCATACCCTAGGACTAAGAAAATCTAACATGGATGGTGAAAACAAAAAAAATATTTGAAATATAAAGGATGCACATCATACTATAGGTGTGAAATCATGCAATTTTTTTTAATGTTGTCTGACATATAATTACAACTTATGCAATAAGTGGTCAAATAGGAAAAAATGCTTGATTTCAAAAACTAACCGAGCATTGAACATAAATAGAAAACAATTAATGAAAAAGATTAGAATATGTCAAACAATGATTTATGTCAATAATGGATTATTTAAATTGATCTATAGATGATATGAATACATGATTCATAATCAAGAGAAAAACACAAGCATATGTATTGTTATGAGTAAGAAATGAAAGAGAAATATTACACAAGATAGAATCAATCAACACTGATAGAATATATCAATAAGGTTTAGGAAAAATACATATATAGGTGGAAGATATGCCTGAGAAAAAATCTTCATAAATGCTTTATTATCTTCCCCAATGACCTAATAACACCTAAACAGGGTAAATAGTAGGTGGAGGGAAAAAATAGTAAATGGAATAAATGCCTACACTAATATCCAATACCAATGAGATCTAGGCATTCTATAGTAGACTTCCATGAAATGACAAAGCTATATCAGATGATCTTAAATATTTAATTGCATATAATTGGAAATATAATACAAAATTTACACCTATAACAAGGGGTGTAGTGAAAATAAGAGTTTGTTGTCGCAACCATGAACTGCCTCTGAAACATTTCTTGGAAATGAAACAAACATAATTTTAATCTATTTTTTTGAAAAAATATACTCAAATTTCTATTAGTCAAATATATTTTTAGATGCCCAAACCATTTTATGTAAAAAAAATTACACACACACCACTTGTTGTAGGAAACATATTGAATTTTCAATACACTATGATGTTTTTTACCATATACATTGTACTTTGCATACTAAAAATATTTTTTTATGAGTGTAGCTTAGCATTTATATCAAAATCATCTATTGAATTTATTCCAACCATTTTTTTTCAAAGAAAAGATGGATAATTACTTTATAATAAAGCATATTTAGATGGAAATTACAACATGTGTGGTATATTTATATAATTTGAAAATTGTATCCATGAGGAGAGTATAAGTGCAATTGGACTAGAATTAGTTGGTTTGAGAAAATACAAATCTATGACTTATCAAGTAAAATATGATAGAATCTAAAAGGTGTGAGCTTGTTATAAAATAGATACTTGTTTTAGAGTTTATGGTCAAATTAAGAAAAAACTATTAATAAGTATGCAAGGCACACACATAGGGATAGTTGGTTGGATGGACATTTAAAGCTAAGAGAGGACACATTCCCACTTGGTTCTATTGTTTTAGTATTCAAATTTGCTGATAATTACATATTCAAAATAAAAATGGAATTTTAGTCATAGTATTACAACTCAATATAGGTTGTCATATTAATGCATATAACATTCATGCATACACCTAAAAGTAAAGATCAAGATTAAAAAAATTAAGGGAGTACCATTTATATGTTATTGATGACCAATCACATTGTATAGAGTAGGTGGAAGGTTGTTTTAAGATGTTATATGTAAATTTGACTATGAGGAACATTTGTTTCAATCATAAATACATTTTTTAGACAATTGAATATCATAATTCAAGAATGCATAGATGGTTTACTTGTTAAACATGATGAACATTACCACTGGCATAAAACATATTTTGAGTTTCACTGATGTTGGCCATGGAAAAGGGGAGCATAAGAGTGCTGGTGTAGACACTATTTATAAATTATATAGCACCTTAGTTTTGTGCACTTGGAAAACTTAGACCTTGGCTATTCCTCTTAGTTATTCACCATTCCCAATTTATGAAGACTTACATCTACTATATCTTATGCCCATTCACCTATATCTTAGTCTGACTAGTCTTTTATTGATGACCCAAACCTTCTATCTTGCCCATAATAATTAAAACCTATCTATCTTGCACTTCTAAAAGTTTTGAGTATGTACCTACTTTTTTACTCCCTAGATAGTAATGTCTGGGATAGACACTAGCATTGATACTAGTGTCTTGACCTGAAATAAGTGTCTAGAGCTATAAAATCATATAATTTGTAAATAAAAAATATTCTAATGGTTTACCTAAGTGATTTAATGCAATTTATTTCTCTAAAAAGATTGATATAAATACAAGATCAATTGTCATTCATTTCTCACCTAGAAAATACTGAAAGAAACCAAGATAACTTGTCAAAATCACTCTATCAATAATTTAATTGAATAAAGCTTCCCTATTTTCATACCATTCATAAGCAAAATGTATTTACATGTCTTTAATATTGAAGGAGAAGCCCAAGAGCTTGATTTTCCAAGTTAAAATCTAGGTAACTATTATACTTATTTTGTAAACATTGCATGCTTCATGCATAAGCCATATGTATGGGAAAACTACATAAATATGAGGTCCTATTATAAGAATTATTTTTTGAGGAATCACTCATTGATAGATGGGTCTTTGGGGTTATCTCAACATTATGTGCCCACTAACTCAATTTTCACCAAGGTCATCATGAAGATGAAGAACTAGGGTTTTTTTAATTTATGAGGAGTGACAGTCTTTGACCTAAAAATGAATACCCTAGCATAAAGGTAAATTAAAACCAAGAAACATATAGGTGGTTTCATCTTTTTATAATTGGTATTCCATATAGGACACTATCCTCAATTTCATATAGTAACATTGACATAATTGTCCCATGTTGACATTAGTGTTGACAGCCCCAGAAGCATCCAAATCAAAATTTGATGATTGTTCCAAAATCTTCTTCTAGTTTGTTTACTTATTATTCAAAATATATAAATGTATTATCATCATAACAATCTAATTACATTACTTATTTTTTATTTCTATACTTAACATAGTTTTACTTACTACTTTTAGCCTATCTTAGTTAAGAAGTCTAGTGGATGTCTATATCTAAGTTTAGCTCCCAATTTCCCTGATATAGTCTAATCATCACCATTGTACATTATCATATCTATATTATTAACCTTATATACCCAATTAGGATTCTTATATCCAATTTAGGGTTAAACATTTGATGAGCCTGATCTTTGAACATCAAACCCTAAGTCAATTAGGGTTTTCTTATTTTTTTGTTATTGATCCCTGGTTGTGATTTAACTATTTTAGGAATATTGGAGTTTTATTTCTATTTTATTTAAGGGTATATATTAATAAATTAGTAAGTAATATTGTGATAATTATAGTCCTAATTTGTATAATTTATCTGACTTTGTTAACTTTTTAAAAATAGAAATAAATAAGGAAAAAAATATAACTTATCTTAAAACTAGTTGAGAAGGCTCATACATGGTTTGAAACTAACTGTACAAGATTGGTACAATGTTGTGAATCTAAATCTAGCTTTGGTTTGAAAAAAGGATAGTATCACTAAAAATAGGACACTTTAGGGTTTGGTGCTTTTGTCCACTCTTGCCACTATTGTCCAAACTAGTCACAAAGGTCTAAAATATTTAGGTTCTTTACACTATTCTTGTGTGAGCCTACCTATGAAATATTACGTGTTGAATGCTAATGGAACTCGCTATAGATATGATTTAATATTCAAACCCTAACCCTACAACATATTTGATGAAAAAAGTTTTGAATCACTTGAAAAGGGGGGTTAGTCTGTGTAATATGCACTGAATGTGTGATCCACACCCCTTGTGTGGGCACGCTGCCTACATACCAATACTTTGAAGAGGGATCAAGCCATATGTATTTATCCCACTTAATTTGATTTGTGCAATGGTGTGATGTGGATGCAAAAATGCCAAATTGAGAGTGCTTGATCTAGCTAGGGATTGGTATGAGGGTTTTAATATGTTAACAGCTGAGTTAGGTGATTGTATGTAGAGAATAGGGAAATTTGCCTTAGTAGTTTACTTGTTTTCTTTCTTTCTTTATAATATTTGTCACCTCCCCTTTGTAAATGACCTTTGGATGGGATTTTATAGGTAATTCTTGGTCACGGGTTATATGTATTCACTCTAGGCTGACATAATGAAGGAGAGGAGTAAGATGAAAATGATTGTTGAGGCTAATTACAAAGGGACATGAGTGCCAAAAATGGGACACCCTATAGTGCTCCTATATTATAGGCTTAAGACTTGAAGGGATAAGATTAGCCTAGTAAATAGAGTCTAGCTGAGGTGGAATGACCATTTAGAAGGCTATAAATGATTGATAAAGAGTGAAAAGGTGTCTAGAAGGGTCACAAAAGCATGCAAGAAGGACTTATGGATAAGGTGTCACAAGCCACCTGTAAACTATCAATTTGGATATTTTATATGACTACATTTTCCCCTTTTATTCTAGTGATGCAACAAAGTGAAATACTAGGATAAAGAAAAAATATATGATGTACCTGAACTTACCTACAAGTGTGAAGACCATGAAGATGTGTGGTGTTGAGTTTGCATAGAGAAAGCATATCATGAAGCATGAATCTACAAGAGAAAATAAAGTGTAGATCAATTATTAATAGATATGCTATGTCTAAAATAAGAATGTATAAAACCTAGGTAAAAGAGAGAGGAAGAGAAAGGAATGAATAAAGCTCACTAGGTACATGAACTAACACAAAACCTATTGTGATGCTGAGTAATGTTTTGAGTGATGTTGGGTATTTTTTGAGACAAGAACAATATTATGAATGAATCTAAGTAATCAATTCACCGAGGGTGGCTCAAGAATACAAAGGTTGGACCTTTGGCTCCATCATCACCCACTAGGTAAAGCTATGTGATCATACGTGTGTTAATCGATGTTTGGAATATGTGTCTAATCTCTTTGAGTAGGTTTATCAAGAATACAAAGGTTAACAAGTCCTTTGGATCCATTATTACCTCAAAAGTGTGAAGCTATGAACTAATATTGGTATGAATGTGTGTCATATGAGATGACTCTTAAATCCCATATATGATCTATAATTTGAAAATGTGGCATGGATAGCCGAATGTGTGTTGAGAACTAGGCCAATTTTGGCCACTCCAAAAAGGTTGATATTAGGTTTGTATGAAATCCACTCCCAAGGTAGGGACTAGGCTTATATGAAATCCACTCTAAAATGATGCCAACCACTTACAGATGGAATAAGGCACACAATTGTTGAGAATGTTTAGATAAAGCAATGCACTAAAAAGAAAAGAAGGGAAATGTGCCATGCACAGAGCCATCATGTTATGCACAATGCCCCCTATGTCTAGATTCTATGAGAAAAACTCTACTAAAATTTCCCAATCTAAACTGAACTATGGTTGACAAAACTGTAACTAAACTTACCTTTCTATCTATTTTTGGAAAATTTAATTTTTCTAATATTTGGATAGGAGCATAAAAAATAATAAAATTTATTATCTAATGTTATAGTCCAAATATGGCACTCTTGTCCTTTGTTGTTTTTGATCATTGTTCTATATTTGTCACTATGTTTTTGGTCTATTCTACTTGGTTTGGGTTTTGGATGCTATTTTCAGTGATCTAAAAATTGATTTTTCACATGTAGAAGGATTTGATCTCTATGATGAAACCCTTGATTATTGCCTCCTCTTTTGAGGGTAGAAATGAAGACCCTATAATGACTGCCCTTAGAAGAAAGAGCTTTACAAGTGTGTTATGTTATGAAATACATGATATGGAAATGATAATTAAAAATATGTCTTAAGATATAACATAATTTATATTGGAGATTATTAGATCAATAGGAGTATGCCTTGATATATGTAACAATGTAAGCGCATGTGCATTATACTAAACTAAAATTGAAAGACTAGTTAGTTGTTAGTTGTCAAGGAGGGATGGAGCATGATATACATAATAACATCTAAGAAAGCAAGAAAATTCATGATGTGGATCATGGAATTGTAAACAATTAAGAAGCAAAAAAACACATAAGGTAAAAAGCAAGAAGCATACAAAAGTAGCTAAGGGGCCAAGAAAAGAAGGGACATGGACACATGTCACTCAAAATGATAAATCAATCATACAAGGCATGTTCAAATTCCACATACACATATAATTGAAAATAAGCAAGGTTGGCAACAGGGCCACAAGCACATAAAAGAGTAAAAACAAAGGACATTGGTAAATACCCTAAGGTACACATAAGAATAGAAGTAAAGGAGATTGGAAAATGTCCTAATGCACACACAAGAGACAAATAAGAACTAAGAAATGTAATCACATCCAGCTACTCAAAGAAAAAAATGAAGGCATGTAAATTATGGAAATACAATCGCATCTAACTAATCAAAGTAAGAAGTAAAAGTATGCAAAACATGGAGTACAAGACTAGGTAGATGATAAGAAATGCACAAGTCCTATATAATAGTGAGTGTTGATAGAATAATAAGTGTAAGATAGTAAGTAATGTACATCAATATGATAAGTAGAGTCTATGGTGTAGGATGACATAACCTGGATGGTGTAGTCATGTAGAAGATGCCCTCGGTGGGTAGATATATCGATGTATGTATCAAATTTATAAATAGGATGCCCCCTCAATGGGTAGAGTGAAGCAATCAAGGATTTAGGTGTCACTTCACACAATCCAAGAAGATCAAATGAATTATGGTAATGTAGATAAATTGATAAACAATAGCATAGAACAACAAATTGTAAGTATAGCATGGTAGTAGTAATATAAATCATGGATAATGCATACAGTTGAAATGTTTTTGGTGTTTTGAGTTATTTGAATGTTTTTGTATTTTGAGTTATTTGAAAGTTTTTATATTTTGAGTTATTTAGTTTTTTTTTATTTTGAGTTATTTGAATGTTTTTGTATTTTGAAATAAGCTATGTACAAGTAATTATAATAAAATTATGTATCAATAAATTGAAAAGAAGCTAGGTATAAGTAATCAAAAAGAAACTATGTACAAGTAAGCTGAGAAGAAATGATATTAATCAATGAGTCTCATAAGAGACTCCCTATCATGGTGTCCTGTATCAAGGACAGGGATCATGCATGATCGTGAAGCATGATAGAAGGGTTGAGGCTATGGCTCTAAAACCTATGTATGCTTTAAATGCTATAAAATATATATATTGGATACTAATTATGGGGTCCCATTGTAACTCTGAGAAGTGGATGCAACTATTGGGCTCTTAGGGACCCGTCTGCTAATAGAGGAAGTTCTCTGAACATGTGTTCTATGTGTAGAGGTATGAGACCTCAATGATACTGCCCTGGGTGTGAATACTGTAACTAAAAACTATTCAAAGTCCTAAAACTATGGTTTATCTAAAATAATCCTCCATGGAAGTGGATGAACTCTCTGTGTTATTGAGGAAGGCCTTGACTATGGCTGAATTTAAATTGGAGGAAGAATTGTAACTAGTGGAGGAGATGAAACTGGTGATTATATAGTAGTAGATGGCTCTAAAGTGGGGAGTGGTAACTCATACAAACTCTACCAATTATAATAACTTGATTAGCATGAATGAATTTCATGCATCTATGAACTATAGAAGGTACTACTCAATGTTTATGGATCCATGGTCGACCAAGCAACATGTCGAAGGCTCCTACACTAGGAACAATAGTAAATGGTGTGGCCATATGTGTTGGACCAACTTATAGAGGAAGCATAATCTCACCCAATGAAATTTGTATGTGCCTAATGAATTTGATAATAAATATGTCCATTAGGGTGATATCCTATTCTGAATATCCCAAATGTTGTAGTAATGTCATAGTGCACATGTTCACACTAGATCCATTATCTATAAGAACACTATTAATTGGATGATGATTAATGTATGATCTAATAAAAAGTGCATGATAATCTGAATCATCCTCAACTATCTCATGCTCTGAGAAGGAGATCAAAGGTCTAGTTAGAACTCTAGAATTATACACACCAGTCATGTTGCTTAAAGGATGTGACTCAACTGAAGGTGATTGGTATGTAGATGGTGGAAGATGTGCATGATATGCATGGTAAACACTTGATGTGTCCCTTGTATCTTGTTTAAAATGTTATGGGAAAGAATCTAAGAAAAATTTCAAAGTTTTGTCCTATGTTTGCTTTACCTAAGTAGGCTCAACTAAAGTGCCAAGATCAATAAGGTTGCCATATATCAAGTCCTATATCTTGTGTTTTAAAATGATGGATCTATTTGTTGTGTGGCCTAGTGCCCTATGAAAATCAAAAAATTCATTCTGATCATAACCACATGGAAGAGGCTTTTTAAAATCAACTTCTTGAATATGAGGGAGAGATATGATATTGCATTCTAAAAGTTGTTGTACGACTCTAGCTGGAGATACTAGTAGATTGGTAAAGGTTCACCAAGGAGGTGCTGATAAAACCACCCACTGACTATTGTTCACTTTCTATTGTTTCTCTTATAGTATTTTAAGTATATCATCTTGCATATTAGGATGTTTATTTAAAAGGTCTTGTAGTTTCCTCTTATCAGTTTAATCAAAACTAGTATATTGGGCCACTGTTAAAGTAGAAAAATAAATAAAAAATGGATTGAATTTTTTGTAATAAGTTGTAATAATCAAAATGCAATAAAAGGAAAGTACGGAATAAAGGAAATGTAAAGTTTTAAAAATAACAAGCTAAAATATTCATAAAAAAGATGTGAAGTTCACAAACATTTAAGGTGATACCTCAAGAAGCAAAGGGACCTAGTAAATTCAACTAGGGTTTGAAAGAAATGATTTTAAAAAATTACTAAGGTAATATTAAAAATTCAATGTGAAATTCTAATTTAAATATTGGAAAAATTAGCAGTGAATTTTCCCTAGGGTTTTTATGCACAAATGAAGTGAGTCAGGTTCACCAAATTATTTAACTATTTTGGGAATATTCGAGTTTTATTCCTATTTTAGTTAAGGGTATAAATTAATAAATTAGTAAATTATATTTTGATAATTATAGTCTTAATTTGTATAATTTATCTATCTTTTTTACCTTTCTAAAAATAATAATAAATAAGGAGAACATATAGTGTATCTTGAAATAGGCTAAGATGACTGATACAAGGTTTAAAATTGGTTGTGTAGGATTGGAACAGTGTCATGAATCTAAATCTAGATTTTTTTCAGCAAAAGGATATGAGTGCTAAAAATAGGACACTTTGGGGTCTATTTCTATTGTTCACTCTTGCCACTATTTTCCAAACTGGTCACAAAGACCTAAACTTTTTGGGTTCTTTATATTGTTCCTATGTGACCCTACCTTTGAAATCTTGAGTGTTGAATGTCAATAGAGATCACTACAGAGATTATTTAATCTTCAAACCCTAACCCTCCATTATGTTTGATAAAATGAGGTTTTATTCACTTGAAAATGGGGGTTAGTGTGTGTAAGATGTATTAAATGTATGATCCACACCCCTTGTGTAGACATGCTACCTATATACCAATACTCCAAAGAGGGATCAAATAATATGTATTTCTCCCACCTAATATGCTTTTTGAAATAGTGTGATATAGATGCAAAAATTCCAAATTGAGAGTGCTTAAGGTGGCTAGGGACTTCTATGAGGGTTTGAATATATTAACAACTGAGTTGGGTGACTGTATGCATAGAATAGGGAAATTTTACATAGTAGTTTACTTGAATTCTTAATTTCTTTGTAAGATTTGTCACTTCCCCATTGTAAATGACCTTTGGATGGGATTTTATAGGGAACAATTTATCATGGGTTAGATTTATTCACACTAGGCTGACATAATAGAGGATAGGAATCAAATGAAAATGATCATTGAGGCTGAAATTACAAAGGGATAAGAGTGTTAAAAATGGGACACCCTAGGGTCTGAGCTATAGTCTAGGTATGGTGCCCCTGTCTTATAGGCTCAAAACCTAGGGGGATAAGATTGTCCTAGGAAATAGAGTTTGGATAAGGTGTAATGACCATTTGGAAGGCTACAGATGACTGAAAAAGAGAGAAAAGGTGTCTAGAAGGATCACAAGAGCATGCAAGAAGGACCTATGGATAGGGTGTCACAAGCCACACTCAAACTACCAATTTGGACATTTTGTATGACTATAAGTTATTATAATTTTACAATAATGTTTTCTATGGATACATCTCTTAATGATTTCATGTTCTAATACCTTATATTGGTTGTTACTTGATATATCTCATCCCTGATTAAATCAGTTTGATCTAAAAAGGATTTAAAATCTAATCACTTAAAAAAAACCAAAGTAGAGAATGATCATAATTGATATAAAATGAAAACCTCTCTTTACCAATCTTATGGAAATTTTATTGAGCCTCTTTCTCTTAACCCTAATGAGGATGATAGCTATTATACATTTAACCAAGTCTAAGCTATCATTAATTTAAGGGGTAAGGTAGATGGTGCATGTATGTATATTTAAACTAAGGTACCTAGGGTTTGTGTTATTAAATCCATAAAAGATCAAATCATCCTTCTGAGCAAGTTAATATAATTTTTTAAAAAAATCAATCCTTCCATTCAAAGATCACATTATTGGAAAGTTAGATTCCATGTGCCAAAATCCAACACATGGTAGTGTTAATCATATGTTTGCATCCTCACCTACCAATTTTGTGACAAAAAAGATTTTGTATCTAAATGAGAAGTTAAAACAAAATACAATCAAAAAAATATATTCTAAAAGTGATAAAAAAGATACTAAGAGTCCAAGTGAAATCCTAAAAGATATACTTCAAAACAAAGTGATCAAATTACCTCTTCCACATCCTAGAATGATATTTAAATACTATGGTTTATATAATATAATGTATGGGCATCATACAAATTGCTATTTGGAATTATAGAACAAAATACAATGTCTCAAAGATAGTGATGATCCTATACTTGAGACAACACTAGAGAAAACCACTCACAATATGAGTACTTATCCTAAATCACAAGTGACAAAAATATAAAATATGAGTACCAAAGGAAAATTTAGAGAAAAAAATATTATAAATACTAGACATAGAGTAAGAAAAGGTTTAAAAAGAAAAATCATATCAAGAAACTAATACAAATTAACCTCTCAAAAATGATACTCATTTTTCCAAATAGTGTAGTTTTATATTTAAATATTTACAAAAGCTTGGTTATCATGGTCAAATATTGGGAAAACATTCCCATGGCATCACTCATCTTATTTCCAAACATGATCAAAATGACCATCAAGGATTGGGATATATTGGTAATTATAATACAAATCATTAAAAGATATATTGGTAATACTAATTCAAATCATTCAAAGGTCTGCGTGTTAATGGGATCCCATATATCCCATATATTGAAGATATGATGTGTGTGTTTTGTTTGCTATTATAAAGCTTAAATATCTTCAAAACCCTTCAAAATCAGCCCTATATGACACTCTATGGAATTTGTAGCAGTTTGAAACTATTCTAAGCATCACATGGTATGATTGGCATCTACATAGTGCAACACTAAGTGAATATGGTGTATAATTAATAAGTTTAGTTTTATATTCTTTTCACTTTGCTATGCTGCAGTGGGTCCTTTAAGAGAAATCCAAGTTGTAGTTTTAATTATCAATGAATATTTGAGTGAAATATTTTTACATGCAATTTTTTTTTAATTTTTAAATATTGAGAAATTATAGTTTAAATACATAATCTTCATTAGTAGTACCATTAATTCTTGTAGTGGATTTGGTTAATCCTATTTTGTAGAACACTTGCTAAAGAGAAGTCTCAAGTTTAAAACCATACAAATCTATTTTTTTAGTCAAACTTGAATTTGAAATTTGAAATATGATTTTTGAAAATGGAATATTCTATTTTTAAGGGATTTGAAAAGATAAATGGGTGACATAACTGTTGAATTTTTACAACATTTGTGACTCTTCTAATTAGTCGTTATTTTACCTAAAGGTGGTCATGTGACCAATCAATATCTAGGTTCTTAGACATTCTAGATACACTGAAATGGTTAATTTTATGATTTTAAGATTTTTTATTTAACTTTTAAAGTAAATATGTTGAAATTATGTATAAAAGTTAATTTTTGGTGGAAAATGACACCTTCAATATAAAAATTTTCATAATGTCATCTCATACTTATGCTATCAGAGAATATATCATCCATTACAAGTCCACCAGGATCCTTCTGATTGACAAAATATAAGTGTCACAATAGAGGTTGAATGATCTATCAAAGGATATAGGACAATTTACCTTATCTAGTTAGCTATTCCCTTAGAGTTTGGGTAAATGCACGAATAAAATTTTGATATCAGTAGTGTGTTTTTTTTAATTTTTACTTTTCTTCAGTTTATTGATATTCATGATGAGGAACAGATATAATATTTTTGATTTGGTTTTTTAATACAAGGGATTCTCACCCCTTAGCTGATAGGTGGGGAAATACTACATGGCCTTAAATCAATTATTGGTCATTGTATGAGTTGACAAAGGATTTGGTAGCATAATAGTGTTTATCATAAGATATGTCAATGCTTATTGGGCTTTAGGGAGATGTGCCATGTATATTATTGAATAGTCACTTGGATGGGCTTTTTGTGTGAGACCTTATGTGGATCGATGTAGTTGAATAGGCCTTAATCATGTTCTATTACATTATGTTACATAATGGTCAATATATAGGGGGGGGGTGTGCTTTTTGTAAGCCACATTGGTTGATCAATACGATGATGTATAGTGTGCTAGTTGTAGGTGCGGTAGATAATTTTGATGAAATCATAGTCATAGATCTAGATCATATTTTATACCCCTTTTTGGATCAATGTGTTTATTTGGATGGTTAATCTAAAGTCACTTTATTTGTATTTGGTTTATTAGTGTTAATTTTCTTAGTGTGTTAGTAGGGAACATACATCCCTTTCATAACACTAATGTTATGTAAATTAATATTTTTATTAGTAAATAAATGTTATTAAGTTAGTTGGTTCCCATAGAGGAACCACCACGAGAAATATTTTATAAGTTTTAGGTTTTTAATTATTTCAAATAATTGAGAATTTACATTATGTGAATCTTTTCCAAAATTTACACGTGGTTTTTTATTTTACCTCTTATGTGAGAGGTCCCAACATTATGATTTAATTGGTTGAAAAAAATAACTTATGTAAGCTAAAAAATATCTTTTGCACTCACATCTTTTGTAATATCAAGAAATATGTTAGTGTGTTTAAATGGTTTAATTGGTTTAGCTAGTAATATAGGGTCAATAATATTTTTTGAAGCTAGAAGGGATCAATATTATATTTTGGAGAGAAGTTTGGGTGAAGGTGGAGTGAATTGAACACCGAAATCTTGAGTATAAATTGATACTCTTTAAAATGTTATGGAGATATTTTTGTAGGAGTATGAAGATCCTCTTGTTCCTTGGCCTTACATTTATCTACTAATTCAGTTAAAAACCTCTCATCTTCTTATTCTTCGGATATAGCTCTAGGTGATTGGTGTGGATTGGTTATGGGTATAACTCTATAACTTGTAGTTGTGGAAGGAGATATCTCAGTGTTTCATTCTTTACAAAAATATAATCTCTTAGGAAAAAATCTACTAAATTTATCCCTTTCACGCTATATGTACTTAATCAATCTCTATTTTTAATTATTCCTTCCTCATCTTGTAAAGGGTTAGTAAAAACATCTATCTACATTTTATCCTATTTGTATTAAAGGAAAATACTTTTAATTGTACTAAAAAGAAGCTAGTCTAGAAGATAATAAATTTATTCTAAGAAGTAGGAAATATATTACTAGTTATTCAAGAGTTTAGTTCTTGAAACTTTCAATGACAATGGCTAAAAAATAAAGGGAATATATAATCTACTCTCATATGTTGGCTTGAGAAAATTTCCTACAACCTATGAAAATATACCCCAGGAGGTGACCATATTACACATATAATATGTAATCATTCACTTAAATTTTCAACACAAGGATGTATAAACTTGTAAGGAGTATACATTATATATGCAACACTAAACTATGAGGAATATTGGGAGACTAAAACTCTCTTTCTAGAAAATAATCATGCATATAGAAAGTAAATGGAAAGAAATTAAATTAATAAAATGATATAATATAAATTAATTTATAGGAAAGGAATGAAAATAAATGAAATGATAATACATTTTGGAAACTTATTGAAATTTTACATCCTATGACCCTATTCTTCTCGATGATTATACATCAGCTCATGTGTAAACTACCAAGCTCATCAATCCTATTTTCATATATCCATATTATTGGACACATAATTAACCCATTATGCACCCATTTTATCCTTCCTATTACCCTTTTATACCTTCCACTTACCCTTGAACTCACTAGATGCACCCCATAGGCCACTCAAGGGCCTATATGGCTTAAGTTGCATGTTTCAGCCAAAATGCTATGGCATAGGCCACGACTTTGGTCAAAAGCTTTTTTAGCATGTTTGTCTTCACCCAAATGGTAAAAAATGGATCTTTTATATCCATTCATATCTTTTCTTACCCTATATGAGTTTAAATCATTCCTTTCTCCTTAAACTTCTTCACTCTCTTGAATCTCTCTCCTTATTGAATCTCTCCTGATTCATTCTTGGTGATTAAGGCATGCATTGTGATATAGGTCCATATAGATTATTTCATATTGATTTAGAGATTCCATTATTACTTTCAATTATTCCTTCTTTAGTGTGGCTTGTGTCTGGATTATACAATTGACATTGCATCTAGTTTTTGAATTTGGCTTGGATTTCACACTTCTACATGCTCCTACTTCACGTTCCCCTTATTTGTGGGCATTATATTGGATAAGGATATCTATTGAAGCCCAATATTACTCCATAGTTGACTAAAACTTGGATTCATAGTTGGGAAAATGCCTTCACTATGTTTTCAATCTCAATCTAAGGGTACCTTGCTTTTAAGGTGAAACCCATAAGATGGTAGAGTAGTGTATACACTAGGATTTAGTGTTTTTATGATAATTTATCGTTATTTGAGCATTTATTATCTTATATTGATGAATTTAATGAATATTCCACCTTTGAAAACATATTTTACTTTAAAATCATTCATCATTCACTAGTTTTTCATTCTTATTAATTGTATTCATTGCCTAGTAGTGCTTATTTTTTTAAATGGCATAACTTTATTAAATTTCATTATTTTATCCCAATTACTAGTTATTTTGTGTTTATACCCATTAGAGATATTTGTGAGCTCAATTTGGCTAAACCTAACCTAGTTTACAATTCTATCTATAGGTTGGTATAAGTTGGCAAACCAGATAGCCTTTATAGATCTCTAGTAGCCCATAATGCCCTTGAGCCTCGTAGGTGTTTCATTAGTACCTTGTACACCCCTTGCCAAATACTAGTAGATCTATTTATATTCTTAGAGATACACTTCCCAAAAAAAATGAAATTGTAGAAAAATAAATGCTTATGCAAGAAATAAAACATGAATGCAAAGGACATATACTGTAACTACCCTAAAAAAGGAAAGATACATACATAATGTGTAGAATGAGACTAAAATAATAGATGGGTTTTTAACCATAATTACTCTCAAGTGATTCCTACCTCAATTTGAGTTATGTTAAAACCCCTTGCTTTGATATAACTATATTATTATAATTTAATTTTATTACATTAATGAATATGTAATAATGAAATTATTGCTGCAATGAAATTATAGAATTATCAGAGCAATGACAATAACTTCAACTTCATTATCTATTTATTTCACTTTCAACATCCTATTGATTCTCTCTTAAATAGATAATGTATTCCTTTATTCATATCTATCGTTATAATAGAGTTTAAAATAATAACTAAATAATAAAATAAAATAGGAAATAAGAAAAATTAACACATTCATATGTTACAACCACTCAAGATTGACAGTCCAATGAAAGAATAATGGTGAATAGAAAGTTTGGAATTGACTCCCTTTTTTCCTAATAATGTGGAACTATCATAACCCTTAAACCATATAATTTAATTAATTAAAACAATCATCTAACCATAAATACTTCAAATGTGTATGAAATGCTATTGCTATGGGTGACACCCAAATACTATAGTTGGATTAGAATGCTCTAGTTATTTCTATGGGAAACTTCCTTAGTTGTTACAGGTAACTTACCTATTTAATAAGGGTAATTATGTGCAATTTATATAGGTAAGTCTACCTATTTTATACATGTCATTCATCTAGTTTATGTAGGTAGTTCACCTAGTTGTTACAAGTAGTTCATTTGATTGCTAAGGGTAACTCTATCTAGTTTCTACCAGGGTAGTTGTTTACCTATGATTGATTTTTGATATAAAATTTATGGATTAATAATAATATGAGAAATAATAATAATGATAAATGACATTATTTTATTCTTAAATACATATTTACAATTCAAAAAAATAAATATATATGCAACATATTTATTAAATGTCATATGGGTAAAAGGACTTCAAAAGGAAACATAAATATTTGAATATAATTATTGTGAGAGGTCAAAAATGAAAGTTTGGAAGGTCAATTAGGGTCAATTATTGAGATCATTAGTATTTTTTACACGATAAAAATATTTGTCTCTTTGAGTATACTTGCATATCATTTCCCAATTACCTTATACATTATCTAAAGGATTTTCTATATCACTTGTGTAGAATAAAAATTATAGATCACAATATAATTCAAATACAAAATAATGCATAAATAAATGATGAACCAATTTGAGTGGGCAATGTCAAAAAATTTACAATTTTTTTTTAATGATATGATGGTAAAATACAAACCACTACCTCCTACGAATATCCTAATTATGCTATGCATACTCCTTAGGTTGACCCTACTACTAATATGAATCTATAGAAATGAACATATGAATTTGTTAGAGGTTATTATATCCACAAGTTGGACACAGATATATAAATACATCTTATAGGTTAAGGGTGTAACATGACCCTTCCCTTCAAACTGACATTGATGACCACTAGATGCTTTAGAAGGTATGCTTCATCCTACCATTTTGAATCTTCACTAGCCATATTCATTCACTTAGTCAGATAATATGCAATGCATGTATAAATTATTTGGTCAGGTTCAAAAATAATTTTTCCATTCTTATCAAGCTCTTCTAACTCTATTTGAGCTATAACTCTTTATCTAATGACCTTATTTAAGAAATAAATGTATAATGACATATGTATTTTTATTGACTAAGGTAACTCCCATTTGTAAGCTACACTACCAATATTTTGAAAGATTAATAGGGGATAAAATACTTAGGTGAAAGGTTTTCATCATTATTATATTATTTCAAGGACATTTGTTTATATCGATGTAATCATACAATTACCCAATATTTTAATTTAAAATGACTTTCACTATGGTTTTGGTCAATTTTTTGTTTCATGCAGTTTTATTCCATTGTCAAGTTATCTCTAAGACTAGGGAGTATATCCTATTGGCGTTGAATGTATTATTCAAACTCTTGAAAAATTAGATAAACCATAAAATATGAGGTGATGGAAGGTTGATGATACCCATTTAATGTAAATAATGGAGAAATTTTGGATGAGGTATGGAAAGAAAAGTTATACCACCATTTTGATAATGGGAGCCATTAAACTCAATTCTCTTGCGGTATGGAAAGTAATGTTATACCACCATTGCACCCATACTATACCCTTAAGCATTGCATTGAACAATGAAGGTTTTAAAAAAATTGGGAGGATATAGAATTGGAGTGGTGAAAATAGTCTCCTTCAACTTGTCAAGTTCTTTGGTGGCTATCTTATTCCAATAGAATGAGTCATTCTTTAATAAAGTTATGAGTGGTGTTGCTCTACTTCTGTAATTTTTTAAAACTATATGATAGTAACCTATAATCCCTAAGAATCCCCAAGATTCTTGAGGGTTATAGGTAATTTTAATTAAACCATGTCCTTGATATTTTGAGGGTCAAACTTGATGCCTTCATGAGAGGCAATGTGAGCCAGGTATTGCACCTCGTTGACTTAAAAATAACACTTTGAATGCTTTGTAAAAATTTGGTGTTTTATAAAACTTTCCAAAATTTTATTCACATAACCAAAGTATTTCTCCCATGCTTTTTGTTTATATTATGATATCAACAAAGAACACTAAGAAAAACTTCCATAGAAATGGATTAAAGAAATATTTCATCAAGCTCTAAAATATAGAGGGTGCATTTGTGAGGCCAAAGGCATCACTAAAATTCTATATTGACTTTCATGTGTTCAAAATGTTTTCTTATGAATATCCTAATATTTTATTTTGATTTGATGATACTCTGAATGAAGATCTTATTTTTTAAAATAAACATCACTATGTAACTCATCTAGAAAATCATTAATTACTTGAATAGGAAACTTATATTTGATGGTGTACTTGTTGAGTTACTTATATCCCAAACACATGATCCATGTATAATATTTCTTATGAATTTTCACCACTTAAAAAGAATAAGTGATTTAACTATGATGAATAATACATGCTTCAAACATATCATGTACCATCTTCTCAATCTCACTCTTTTAAACATATAGGTACCTATAAATTATGATCTTGATATAGTCTATGGCATGATCTTGATATAGTTTATGATGTAATCCTTTCAACATATCCCAAAAAATAAATGAGTTCCATTCTAAAATTGCCTATAGATCTAGCAATTTAGGCACCTTTGATTGTTATGCGTCATATGAAAAAAATGTTCCATAAACCCATTTACATCATTGTTAAGCTTATTTTGAATATGATGAGAGATAATCAATTGTGTAGAATTTTCATGCAACCCACATAATTCTAATTTACTATCTTATGATAAAAAAAGGCTTGAAAAACTCTTGGAAGTTCTTCTCAATTGTTCCAATGGTAGTGAGCCACTCGAATCCTAACATAATGTTTGATCCACCAATGGGATTATATAACATATGGAAATATATCAAGTAGTTTCCTATGGTGAGTTTAATACTACGTTATTTTCCTAAATAAATGACTATATCCCCATACACAATCATGACCTAAAATTATGGATCTAGATTAATAAAATAATTCAACACATAACCAACCTATTGTTGATAAAGTTATGACTACTTTATGAGTGAATAAACATTGTAACCTTATGTTTTTATAAAAAACCCATTAACTTGAGCATTTATGGTGTGTTAATACTAGAAAGTACATGACATGATATAGTTGGTTGGGGATTTCCTGACACCTCATCTATCTCATCAACAACCTCAAATGCTACTTCTTCATCCTCTTCTTCTTCATTGGTACCCTCAATTTAGGATAAATTATTTTAGTCACATTATGTCCTTAACTATATTTTATATAAAAATTAAAATAGAACCCTTTTATGATTTTTATTTAATTTTTTGAGGTATTAATATGGTTGGTTGAGGGAATGACAGTTCATAAGTTCTATGATTTATGATGCTAGTGAATATAAACCTCTTATTGTCTAATAAATTTTATTTCACCATGCATGTTGTGATAATATAATCAGATGCATTAAGAAAACATCTATACCTCATGTTAAAATAGGTACTTTACATTGCTATGAAAGAATTTGTTCAAATTCTCATATGCAATTATCTCTACTTGAAAAGAAAGACTTTGGAGTTAATGAATATAATCATTGACCAACCCTATTTACAAGAGTTTTTCTAACTAGTTTAAGTAATTGTCCATCTCACTACTATGATAGTGTAATTATAACTCCTTCATAAAATTTGACTAGGTGATACTGAGAGCCTTCTTTTGAACACTCAACCATCAATAAAAAATGAACTATTTAGGTTCTAACTATGAAGATTACATGGTTATATTTTGTGTACATCATATCTGATGTATATTAAAAATATTTTCCATTTGGTTGATCTAGTTGTGTATATCATTTCCATGAAAAATTTATGCATGTTCACCTTTGGTATTAGGTTCCTACACTTAGAATAAATTCTTAACATGCGATGAGGTTTTATAACATTTAAATAAATATGGCTATCCCTTAGATCCACCTTGAGTCTATTTTTGAGACCAATATATTGATGGAAGTTGCTAGAGTATACAATTTTTTACTGATACTAGCCATATCTCCTCAAATTTTAGCCATGTCTCCTTTATTTCATTTCACATATTAGCTATATCTCCTTGTATTTTTTGAATACTATCATCTAGATCATGTAATTTCTCATCCAATGAAGAAAACATCATTTTAGAAGAACCACTTGATCTGAAATTAGAATTTATCTCATCTTTATTAGGAGGTTTTGCTAGTGTGTATAAATTATTTCCCTGGCCTTTAGTTTACATCCCTGCCATGTTGAGGCTTGACAGTGCATAATTTTATTTAATAAAACTTATACCAATCAATTTTAGACTTAATTAAGCATCAAATCCAAAACTTAAAGAATAAAATCCCCATTATAGTTTTGTAAGCTTTCTGAAAATGTAAAAAATCATAATAATTCGTAAAATTGCAATTTGAAGAGAATTTAAAAAAAACTATAAATTTGCAATAAATAATTCAAGATAAATTATATAAATCTAAAATTGGAATATAGATTCATTAAATAACTCTACAACTTCAATAATTTTATTTCTGAAAAAATTTAATGGTTCAAATGAGATATAAGTGATTCTTCAAACTTATGGTTTTGACTTCAATTTTTACCAAATTAAAGCTTTGATACCACTTGTAATGAAAATTTTTATTTGATTTGGTAAAATTATTTTGAAACCAGAACTATGAACTAGGGACGTGAGGATTTTGATAGCTAGACCCACATCTAGTTACAACAAAGAGGGTAAAAAGGATCCCCCTAAAAACCAAGTATAGAAAAGAGGGTTTGAAGGCTCCCCCAACTTTTAACAAGTGAAGTAAATGTACCCATGACCTTGGTGAGATAAGAGGGTTTTAAAGATCCCATGATTTATTAAAACTAAACAAGAAACAACTAGAGGGTTTGGAGGCTCCCATAACCTTGAGAAACATGAGGGTTTAAAAGGTTCTCACAACTAGGGGTTTTAAGGGTCCCACAACATGTAGTACATAAAGATGTTTTGAAATAAAGAATTTTAAAGGGTTTTCACCCTTCATTGTGTCTTCCCTATAGATACTGCATAATAGAATTTTAACTGAAGAAGGTCTTCCACCTCATGGGTCATTTGCATAGCTTTCGCACAACTAAGTCACAACAAGTGGGCTATTCTTCCCACTAATATATACAACCTTTACAAAGCATAGAAAGGGGGTTTTAAGGCTCTCGTAACCATTAAACATGAAACATGAGGGTTTTAAGGTACCCATAATTGGGGGTTTTGAGGATCCCGTAACCTTGAGAACATAAAGATGATACAAAATAGTGAATTTGAAAGGGCTGACACCCTTCGTCATGTCATTTTTGAGGACACTTCCAAACAAAAGACCATTTAGAGAAGGTCTTCTACCACCTAAGTCTTCTGCCCAACCTTCGCATAGCCAAATCATAGTGAGTGGGATTTTCCTCCCACTAAGATTTACCACTTTTATAAAGCATAACAAGGGAATTTTGAGGCTCCCAAAACCATTAAAAATTAATCATGAGGGTTTTAAGGGTCCCATAACCTTGAGTAAAAAGAGATGAAACAAAATAGTGAATCTTAAAGGGCTAACATCCTTTATCATATCATTCCTAAGGATAGAGAAGGTATTTACCACCTGTGTCTTTTGCTCAACCTCCACACTACCAAATCATAGTGAGTGGGCTTATCCTCCTACTAAGATTCACAACTTTCATAGAGCATTTTTCTGCCCTCCCTTTGTATTCCCTATGTGTTTTAGGGGTGCAAGCATGATGAATAAAACCATATCCCTCGAAAAGGATTTGTCTATAACTAGTTTGATTCCATGAGATCCTGTAGCTTGAGGGAACCAAGGGTAAAATCCTCTAACATACACTCTTAAACAACAAAAAGAGGCTAAGAAAAGTAGGGTCCTCCTAAACCTAGCAAAAGTCATTATACAGAGTTTAAAAATTCAAAAAATATTAAATTTATCATGCCTAAATAAGATACAAAGAATTTTCTATTTTCTAATTAAATGAGATGGGTCAAAGCATGTATTCCTCTAATATCCATGCCACTCAACAAACTATGAGAGTGGGTTCTTCTAATACCCATCTTCCCTAAAATAAAAACCTGGGATGGGATCCTCCATCATGCACCCCATCAAAGGGCCACAAATGAATATACATGCTAAAAAAGATCAATAAGCCAATAGAAGACCAATGGCCTCCCCTATTTTGATTGTTTCCATGCCCATTTAGAACACCATACCAAACCCTATCAATAAAATTGATGCCAATGTCACACCATCGACAAGACACTAAGGCCATGTTAAGGGGTAAAGACTTACTAAGGCCAAAAGACCATGTGTAGTGTAGGACACCAGATGTTCTCCATTTTGCTTGCTTTATGGCACAAAAGGTGCAAGCCCTCTAAAGCAAATTATTTTGCCATAAATCCTTGGTAATTTTGCCATTATGCTCATCAAATTATTGATCATACTTTGCCAACACCTAGAATGTTGTCATCTAAGGGAGAGCTGAAGGAGATTTAATGACCAATCCTAAGCCCCATTTGCTACCTTTGGCCTAGGAATTGATGCATCTAAGTTTATTCTATTCTTGAGCCACTTGTAATGAAATTAATATATTACTTAAGTATAATAATAATATGTAGTCATATAAAATATCCAAATTGGTAGTTTTAGTGTGGCTTGTGATACCCAATCTATAGGTCCTTCTTGCATGCTCTTATGACCCTTATAGATACCTTTTTACTCATTAATGGTCATCTATGGACTTCTAAACCTTGATTTTAGCTCAGCTAGGCTATGTTTCCCAGACCAATTATATCCCCCTAGGCCTTGAACCTGTAGAATAGAAGTGCCATACCTAGACTATAGGGCTAGACCCTAGGGTGTCTCATTTTTGGTTCTCATATCCAATTACACTTTGAGCTCAAATGGTTAATTTCATATGATTCTTATCCTTCATCATGTCAGCCTAGTGTGAATACATCTAACCCATGATCAATTGTTCCCTATAAAATCCCATCCAAAGTTCATTTATAAGGAAAAGTGACAAATCTTACAAAGAAAAAAATAATATAAATAAACTAATAAGGCAAACTTTCCTATTCTCTGCATATAGTCACCCAACACAACTACAAACATATTTAAACTCTCACACTAGCCCCTAACCACCTCAAGCACTCTCAATTTGGCATTTTTGCATCCATATCACACTATTACATAAATCACATCAAGTGGGATAACTAAATATGGCCTGATCCCTCTTCAAATTATTGGTATATAGGTAGCATGCCCACACAAGGGGTGTAGATCACACATTCATTACATCTTACACATAGTAACCCCCCCTTTTCAAGTGATTCAAATCTCATTTATCAAGCATGATGGAGGGTTAGGGTTTGAATATTAAAACAAATCTAAAATGAGCTCCATCAATATTCAACACTTGAAATTTCATAGGCAGGCTCATACAGGAACATCACAAAGAACCTAGAAAAATCAAGTTTCTATGAGTAGTTTGGACGATAGTGGCAAAAAGAGGATAACAATGATGAACCCTGAAGTGTCCTATTTTTTGTGGTCCTATCCTTTCACTGAATGAAATCTATATTCTAATTTATGACACTGTCCCAGTCCTTTACAACCAATTTTAGACCCTATAATAGTTATTTTAGCCTATTTTAAACTAAGTTATATTCCTCCTAATTTATTGCTATTTTTAGAAAGGTAAGAAAGGATAGATAAATTATACAAATTAGGAATGCAATTATTGTTATATTATTTACTAATTTATTAATTTAGACCCTTAACTAAAATAGGAATAAAACTCCATTATTCTCAAAATAGTTAAATCATTTGGTGACCCTGACTTACTTCGTTTGCACATAACCCTAGAAACCCTAGGGAAAATTCCTTACTGAATTTTCCAATATTTTTATAAAATTTTCTTGAATATTTAAATCATAATTTTACAATAATTTTTTAAATTTACCAAATTAATTTTAAAAATCATTTATTCCAAACCCTAGTTGAATTTACTAGGTCTCTTTGCACACAAAAACCCTAGAAACCCTAGGGAAAATTCCTAGATGATTTTTTCAATATTTTTTTGATTTTTCCTGCACTTTTAAATCAAAATTTCACATTTTATTTTTAAAAATTTACCATATTAATTTTAAAAATTATTTATTTCAAAGCCTAATTGCCTATACTAGGTCCTAGTATTTTTCCAGTATTTTTTTTGTTTTTTCTTGCATATTTAAATTAGAATTTCCCATTTAATTTTTAAAATTTACCATAGTAATTTTGAAAATCATTTTATTGCAAACCCTAGTTTCATATACTAGGTCCCCTACTTTTGAGGTATCACTTTACATCCAAATTTGATTTCACATAAAAATAATAAATGAATTTCACTCATTTCATAACATTTCTTGAAAATAATAAGGAGTCCATACTTGGCTCTATCATGTACATGAATGATGAAGTTTACTATTTGTTAATGCAAAGCTTCATTATTTTCTTTTCATGCTTAATTTTTACATTATGGGATGATATTATCACATTCATTAATAAACATGTTAAGATACCTCTTTCCTCACCTCCCTTGGAGCCTCTATCCCATGTTGAGTCATGTTGCATGGTCTATTTTACTCTTCCCCAAGTCACTACCCATCACTAGAGAGCCCAGTTGACACCCTTTGTCCCTCCATCACCTATACCTATCGATTATCAATGCTCTCCACCCATAGATACTACTAGTCCTATATGACTAGTAGATAATATAGTTAGAGCTATTACTCAACGTGCCACCATGCCTCTCATACCTAGTCAGGAACCCTATAACCCTCCTATTCCTTCCCATCATAAGCCCAACCCACCTACATAAGTAGATCCATAGAAGGCATATGATATTGTTGATCAGTTGAGAAACACACCAACTAAGATTTCCATGTTAGAACTACTCTAGAAAGTAAATGTGTTCAAGGACATTCTTTATCACACACTCACTGAGACTTATATGCCTATCAATTTAGAGCCTTATTATTTTGCATCAGTGGTTAACACATTAAAAACTATAGAATATGTTATTTATTTTGATCATAAAGACATGCCTTCTTAGACAATTATTGATCAAAATTTACCACTATTCATACAAGCTCAAGTCAAAACCAATGCAGTTAAGAGAGTTTTAGTTGATACTGGTTCCAAATGTAATATATGCAATATTACATTTTTATAGACAATGGGCATAGATATGGCATCCATGCAAAATTCATAGAATAATATTAGAGGGTTTGATGATATACTACAATAAATATCTAGAACCATTACTTTATATATCATGGTAGGGCCCAAAACCCTCTTTACATAGTTCTAGGTCATGCCAGGTCCTCCTCATTATAACCTTTTACTTGGAAAACCTTGAATACATGCTCTAGGGGTAGTTCCTTCTACTCTTCATTGATGTGTTAAGTTTCTTTATGAAGGATACCTATATACATGCCCAACAGATAACCATCCATTCAGATATTATAGAATTATAAAGTCATCTTTGACTATTTCTCTAGATGGGACACCTCACATAATAGTTCAAGCACCACCTTATCACATTTATCTTGAAAAAATACATACATATGAGGTAGGAAAGACTAACACATATCACACTCCTCCACTTAAAATTATTTCTTCAACTTCAACCATTTTAACTACTCCATTAGTCATAGTTCCGATACCCATTACAATTACACAATCACCAATAATAGTTTTAGTAGTACCAATTGATTCTATAGATAGAGCTCCCCCAAAAGTCATAGTTACTTCATAAGTTATAGATACTCTCACAACACCATCATCTTCTAATACTACAGTTGATGAGACTCCCATATCATATTACCCCTTATGGTAAATTTTGAGTTACTATATGTGCATGACGTTGATACAGATTCCCAGGCTACTTTAGATGATGATACAACACCTAAACTCATAGATGACTATTTTTGTGGATTGATCTTTACACCAGTTATCCTAGAAGAGTACTGAGATGACTCTAGAGCCCTCATCATGCATCTTGCATCACTCTTATCATCTCATACTACACTCTCAAGATATATTACACATTCATAGCCATAGACAAATCACTTGACACATACAGTTCACATGGTTACCTTTATGGATATAGAGCCAGTCATTCAGATTTAAGGAGGCAACACACAACATCAACCATAGATTATGCTACAAATGTTACTTGATTGTGGATTAATCACACTTCCTATAGTATGAAACAGATCTATTGGTAGGCTATCATGGCAAGTTGGTCACATATTTTGTGTCTTTCATAGAATTATAGGCCATGATACAAAATCATGTACAAATTTACAATAGAGATTGGATAAACTATATGTTTAGGTACTATTGAGATTACATGACCACCAAAACTAACTCTACCACTTCTACTAAAACCATATATTACCAAAGCTAAACATCTTAGAGGAGATTCAACATCTTCACCACCAGAGTAACCTTTAGTTTGCCTTTAACATGATGAAACCATTATGAGTGATAGATCTCTGACTACACAAAAAACACAGATCTTACTGACACCTGAGGAGATCCACCATGTATATAGAATCTATGGCATATGATGATAGTTATGATGATGATCTTGAGACATTTGATGATGGTAATGATCCCTTCTTCCATCTTTGTCCCCAGTGGGCTCCATCTTGGACCCCTTTACCCCCTCCAATGTAGTCTTTTACATCATTTGTGTACTAATTGCTTTATTCATATGCTTGTACATAGTTTCCTTTTAGCTTACTTGTACATAAATTTTCAAAATTACTCGTATATAGATTTTTTTCAATTATTTGTACATAGTTTCATTATGATTGATTGTACATATCTTATTTCAAAAATATCAAAAATAATATAATAGGTCAAAAATACAAAAACATTCAAATATTCCAAAATACTAAAAATAATATAACATGTCAAAAAACAAAAAACATTCAAATATGTCAAAACATAAAAAAATTCAAATAACTCAAAACACCAAACACTTTTCAATTACATTTTTATTACCATGCTAGACTTACATTTTGATATTTTATGTTATTGTTTACTGATTTATCTACATTACCTTACTTCACTTGATCTTCTTTGAATGTATTCAGTGACACCTAGATCCTTGATTACTTCACTCTAATTTTTTTCTCGTCAGTAGATGCTTCCTCCTGATAGCAGTTGTTTACAAGAAAACCCACAATAGTAGGCAAGGGCTGAATGGCTATGGCTTCACTATTATCACTCAAACTATTACAACCTATTTATTCAAATTTCTGATTCTTAGGATCCTTCAACAAGGGCAAGAGAAGAGCATACTCTTAGAACAAAGCTACTAGAATTCTAAAAATGCTTAGAATTTTTTTGATGTAAACTCTATGGAGAAGAGTCTTATTTATAGCATTTAGGAGGTCCTACTTGGAATCTTTGCCTAGGCGGTGTCATGTCCCATCATGCTTTACAGCTCATAAATGGGCTACAATGATATGCTATTGGATGCGCTGGATGAGGACATCTGGCTAGGTGGGTCCAACATTGCTTCCACTTCGGTTATCAAGTCAATTTCACTTATTGGCTGGAAAAGACACCTTATCTATAACGTACTGGAAAGATGCCAGTGTTGGGGTCCAGCTTCACATGCATGATAGTGAGGATTGATATGAAAGTATGATTCCCATTCTAGCTATCTTCGGATGATGGTGTGCACAACTGTGTCTTGATCATGATCTTCCTCTTCATGAATACGGTGCGGAATGTATCTTTATATCCACCTATATAGGTGTTAATTATGTGGAGATAATATTTTAACCAGCCATGTCCATAATGGAGATTTCAAAAGCTCAGTGAACTAGTGAAATAGGAACTCACTATTGAGTCTTTTTATAGTAATAACACCAATGTTTTGATGATAGTTTGCTTGTATAGTGGCTGCAAAAGACATCTACAGATCTTGTCCTCCTGTATAAGATATCTGAGTGTACCTCAAATTCAATCCTTCTCTGAGGATTTTTTCCTAGACAAGAATGTTTAGAGAGGCAAATCCCTAATTATAGATCCTGGTTAGTTTGAAGCTAGGAATGGGCTGATGCATTAGAGTAGTAGGCAGATTTCAACTGAGCAAATCAGCTGTAACATTGTCAGTACCTTTGATGTGTTCTATAGAGAAGTTAAACTAATTAAAGAAAGCCTGCCATCTAACATATTTATCACGACCATCTTTTTGACCATGATCTTTTTCTCTAAAGGTCAGAAATCTAGTACAATCAGTTTTTACAACAAAGTGTGGCAGATGTAAGAGTTTTAACATAAACTTATCTAAACATTTTTTAATAGAGTATATTTATTTATCAGAAGAAATCCACTTGAGAACATCAATACTAAAAACTCCACTAGAGAATTCACAAATGAATTCTTTATTTTGGTATATACAAACAAGTACTCCTCCCTATGCAATGTCAGAGGCATCAGTATAAACCACCATTTAGTTAGATTTTGGGATATGAAGATTAGGTAGCATTGACACCTTTTGCTTAATTTTCTAGATAATAGTGGTGTATTCATCCTTCCATAGGAAAGCTTTCTTTTTCTAGAGAAGATCTTGAAGTATGTACCTATCTCCACCAGAGTTAGGATAAAATCTATTCAGATAATTCAATAATCCCAAAAAGGCTTGCAGTCATGGTTTATCTAGTTTTTCTAGAAAATTGATGACGTTCTCTTTGATATGTGGCTGAATTTGTAGAATTGAGTCTTGGACAATCATTCCAATAAAATTGCATTCAGTCTTGCAGAGCTGAATCTTTGTCTCTGAAAGAACAATTCCTGCATCTTTTGCCAGCTTGAAGAATTGTGTGAGATGGGAGCAGTGGTTAGAAAGAGAATTACTAAAAATTAAAATATCATCAATATATACACACAAAAATTTAGAAGTGCCTTTAAAATTTTTATCCATATGGGCTTGATAGAATGCTGGGGCATTCATTAGTCCAAATGGCATAACAGTCCATTGATAATGGTTGAATGGGCAGCTAAATGCTATCTTTTCTCTGTCAGCTTCTTTGACCCCAATCTGCTAAAAGCTTGACTTGTAGTCAAATTAGGAGAAATATTTACATGTTGCAACTTTCTCCAATAAATATCTTTTATTTGGGATTGGATATGGAAAGGGATGAGTAATGGCATTCAATGGTCTATAATTGATGACCATTCTTTTCTTTCCTCTCTTTTGTTCAGAGTGCTTGTTTACCATGAAAGCATAACAACAATAAGGAGAGGTGGATTGCTCTATGAAACCATTACTTTCTAATTCTTTGATTTGTAGTTCCATATCATTGTAATCCTATGCTGGTATTGGGATCTTCTTCGCAATCTTCATATGGTTACCTTCGATGATCTTGATGTCCATCTCAGGCATAGATTTGGACCAAAACTACTGAGGGTTGTCAAAATAGATAGTGGTTTTAATCTTTTCTCCTATGGCTTGTATTTCAATAGGAATTACAAATTCAAGTGTTTAGGTCATTGAGCTTGGAAATTTCTTAGTTGCATAAATGAGGTGAGGGATCCTAAGCCTTTCATTATTTATGGTGAACATGATACTTTTGGTGGTAGAACCATAAGGTGAGTATCGATCAATAAAATCACCACCTTATAGAATATCTACAGGAATTTTATCTAAAGAAAAGAAATCACATTAGAAGATCTTGTTTTGTATCCAAAGGGATTACTGGTGCTTATACTTGTTACAGATAAAACTATTCCCTTGGACATCTAGGCTCTTGTAAGCTAGAGATTCATCCAATGTATTCCAATCATGGATGATCTGTGATTTTGCAAATGAGAGAGAAGCTCTAGTATCTGTTTGAGCATCTACTAGTCTGTCATTTATTTCTAAAGTTATAAACTGGGAAAACTTTCCATTGATCAATTGGGTAAGATAGGTTGGCTGTGAAATTTCTAAGGGAAGAATACTAGTACATACCAATTTTTGTCTCCCTAGATCTTGTACAGTAGCTTGCTCAGTGTAGATGACTTCTTTTTCTTCTTCTCTGATATTACTGCATTCACTTGCACAGTAATCTTGGTCTGAGTAAAAAGAAATTTCTACTTCATCCTTTTCTTCCTTTTCTGTGGGTAGTAGGACATCCCACTATGGCTCTATTACTGGTGCTGGTATTTCTCTTGGAAGTTCTATACTGGTGAATTTATTTTTGATCCAAGAGGCACTGTGCTTGAAATAGCTCTAAAATTGCAAAGGAGGATGTTGGGGCCTTTGCAAAGTTGGAGGTATCTTCAGCATAGAGGGTTGTCTCCCTCTAGTGGATTCCTATCTCTTATTATATCCTTTGGTCCTAGGCCATTCATCTCATTTTGGAAATTCTTGGTGATGTCGATACCAGTTGCCATGTGCTTCATATGGAAGTTATGAGTAGTCATGGTGCCAGGGCCATTTCATGTTACTGAGCGGTTGTTCCAAATCATCTGCTAATAATTTGAGAGCATCTGCATGTTCATCATCATCAAAGTCTTTAGTGGGGAGATCATCTAGAATTGATTCATATATGTCATCCTAGAGGTAAAGATCTTCATCAGAGTCGACTATATCCCACCATGCTACTGTGTTGGAGGTAAAAATAGCTTTGATAGCAGGGTTTTTATAATGGCATTGCATAGCAATATGGCTAGGCTTGCCACAGATATAGAAAATGGGTTGCTTACCCTGAGGACGTGGATTATGATGTTTCTTAATGAAATTATGAGGAGCATAAGAATGCTTACAAGGAAAGGAGCGGCACTTGAAGGAAAGCTGAGTGCAATGCTACTTTTGGTGCTTGCGCAGTTGTACAAATGACCGATAGCCAAATGGGGTTGTTTCAAGGAAAATAGGAGTAATTTGGGAGGCTTGATGCTTTGTGAGATTTTGGATGGTTTTAGTCTCAAAGACTAATTGCATGGCCTATTGTTTGGCAAAGTCAATAACATTAGACAAGGACAAATCTTCAATCGTTAGGCCTTTAAGATCAATATATGCTATGACTTTATCAATAAGATTGTAAGGCAAAGCATGTAAAATTTTTAACTTGATCTTAGTTGATCCAAAGCTTTTACTTTCATATGCCAATTCTCTGAATTGTTTGGCAAATGTATCAAACTATTTGAGGTCACAAAGCTCCATCTTGAGAAGCCATTTCTTGGATTTTAGTTCTCTATATCCAACTGGAGGAGCAAACTCATTAATCAATAAATGATATAATGCAGCTAGAGGATTAGGTTGATGGTGAACATGCTCATGTTATTCATGTTTTGTCATTGATTCCCACCATTGGGTGACAATTCCCTAAAAGAATTTTGAGGCAAATACTGTAGTACCTACTAGGTCTAAATGAAAATTGACTGTAATAACTCACATGGAGTTACACCAGGTGGATATCTCATTTAATGGATTTAGCAGATCATCTATATTTAGGTATCATGGCTAAAGTTGTACATGATTCCTTTGCATCATTGTAGTGTTGGGATGCTTTTTATGAGGTTGAAAACTAGAACCAAAATTGACCCCATATGTCAATGCTAGAGTGTGAACTTCAGCTTCCTGATCTTGCTTGACTAACCAATCAAAGTTGTCTTCTATTGTTACTATTTTAGTGTCAATGGAAGACAATTGATGTTGCATATTTTTACAAAATTGATTTGTATTGTCTCCAACAATAGTTAATTTGTATATACTATTTTTGATGTATAAAACATCTTTACAAAGGTCATCAAAATTTTCAATGAGATGAGAATTAAATCTAGAAACATAGTTTCTATCTTTGAACTCATTTGATGGTTCAACATCTCCTTAGAATGCTATAGAAAAATACTATACAAGACCTTCTATCTACTTATACATTCCTTTGTGTAGAGGCCACCTTCCACCACTATACAGACTGACCTTGTTTTCTGTATAGAATTCTAAATTATTTTATGTGGGAAGATTCATCAAGGTGCAAGGTAACTGATCTTTTGGATCAGGCCTTTGATTGATCTCTTCACCTTCTATTTAAAATGTGACCTATTTTTACAGCCCTTCTGGATGAAGAGGTAGAGGGTCTAGAAGGAGAAAGATTAGAAGAATTATTCACAAAGAGAGATCTGGGAAGAATGTTGATGGTTTTACCATCACTCTTATGCATAGTAGATTGACCTTTCATTTTAGGAGAAACATTTTTTAACCAGTCAAGTTTCTAATAAGAAGGAATTTTGACAGACTCTATATGGCCTTTTTGCAATTGGATAGTTCCACTGAGTCTATGGGCATAAGGAAGGTTCTCAAGAATTTTTGGGTGATTAGTGTTTGTCATACTATACACCACATAAATATTTATAGAGGCATATTTGAACTCGCCAAACATATCTAGACCAAAAAGAGAGGTAAATAAACCCCAACAATCTAAAGATCTAGGCTATTTTCTTTTTCAAGGTTTTCTTCTATAATTTCTATATCAGGACATTCAGATAATTGCTCTAGGATAAAAGGAAGAAGTTCATACATTCCTTCTATCTTTGATTAATTAATAATTTCTACTGTAGAAGACATCTAGTATTTACCAGATACCACTGATGAGAAAAAAATTGGTATCAAAGCCAAATAGAGCCTTGGTTGATAGACTGTTGAATATATCTGTAAGAATTTCTTGATAGACTCTTGAGTTTTCTTGCTTTAAATAATTCTTTGGGAAAAGTTATTGCATCGAGTCCCTGACCGTTATTAATTGTCATAGGCCCTTTTTCTCTGCATCTTTATTTCCCTTAATAGAATTTTTTCACTTACTAGAACCTCAATCTCTCATAAATGGAATTTGGTAAATCCCAGATGTCTTCTACAGCATAAATTATTAATGAATCTGAGATAGAAAGAATGTATGAACTTCCTCCTTTTATTCCTGAGCAGTTATCCGAATGTCATGATATAGAAATTATAGAAGAAAACCTTGAAAAAGAAAATAGCCTGTATAAACCTTTGGCTATCAAAGATTCAAAAGTATATAAGAAGTCTAAACTTCTTAAGTCTAAGTTTGTTTATAAGTCTACTTATTTATCTTTTGTAAAACCAAGAATCAAATCTGTTGAACTTAATTTGAGTTATAAGCCCAAAAAATCTTTCCAAACAAATTTATTGTCTTTATTGCCAGAACTTGAGATTAATTACATTCTATCTCATGAAGATGTTAAATTTTTTCACTTTGGTCTTATTAGAATACATATTAATTCATTGATTCCTGGTAATATTAAACCTGTTATATATCTAGCTTTTTGTGATAGATGCCAAGTTAGTTTCAAACATGCTTACCAGTTATCTAGCCTTGGTCATTTAAATGATGACATAATTTGTTTTGAGTTTTGTCCAAACCTCTTTGTCGCAGTCTGTGATAATAGTGATTCTAGGTAGGACCTCCCAAATTCTATAAATAAGACTCTTCTGCATAGAGTTTACATCAAAAAATTTCTAAGCATTTTTAGAAGTCTAGTAGCTTTGTTCTAAGAGTATGCTCTTCTCTTGCTCTTGTTGAAGGATCCTGAGAATTAGAAATTTGAACAAATAGTTTGTAATAGTTTGAGTGATAATAGTGAATCCATAGCCATTCGGCCCCTACCTACTATAGTGAGTTTTCTTGTAAATAACTGCTATCAGGAGGAAGCATCTGTTGACAAGAAAAAAACCATTGAGTGGGCATTCTACATATACATTTGAGATATACATCAACATATCTACCCATTGGGGGAATCTTATACATGAATACACTATCCAGGTTATGTCATCCTACACCACACACTCTAGTTATCATGTTGATGTACATTACTTACTAGTTTATATAGATTATTATATCGACACTCACTAGTATATAAAACTTGTGTATTTTTTATCATCTACCTAGTATTTTACTACATATTTTGCATAATTTCACTTCTTTCTTTGATTAGTTAGATGCAGTTGTATTTCTAGGGTTTACATGCCTTCCTTTTTTACTTTGAGTAGCTAGATGTGATTACATTTTTTATTTTCTATTTTATTTCTTGTGTGTGCCTTAGGATATTTGCCAATGTCCTTTTCTTGTACACTCTTATGTGTTGTGTCCTTCATGCCAACCTTGTTTGTTTTCAATTGTATGTGTATGTGGTGATTTAATCATGTATTGTATGCTTTCTTTATAATTTGAGTGACATGTGTCCATGTCCCTTATTTACTTGGACCCTTGGCCACTTTTATATGCTTCTTGCTTCTTGCCTTGTATGGTTGTTTGCTTGTTGCTTATCAATTATTTGCAATGCCATGATCTACATCATGCATTATCTTGATTTCTTGGATGCCATGATGGACATCATGATTTATCCCTCCTTGAAAACTAACAACTAACATTTTCAATTTCAATTTAGTATACTGCACATGTTATTACATTGTTTCATCTATCCAGGCATACTCTTATTGATCTAATAATCTCTAATATAAACTATGTTATATCTTGAGACATCTTTTCAATTATCATTGCTATATCATATATTTTTTAGCAAAACACACTTGTAGGGATATTTATTCTGAGGGTAGTCATTACAATGTCTTCATTCCTACCCTTAAAAGAAGGGGAAACAAACATGGGTTTTGTCACAAAGATCAGAACATTATACCAGTCAAAAAATTATTTTTCAAAACACTAGAAGAGCAACCAAAACCTAAACCAGGTAGATTAGACCAAGAAAATAGTGATGAAGACATAATAGTCATCAAAAATAGTAAAGGCCAAGAGAAATGGACTTATACTATAGGACTAGACACCAAGGTGTCTTATTTTTGGCACTTTTGTCTAAACAGTAGAAAATCTAAATTTTATAGAAATAGATAGAAAGGTAAGTTCAATTACAATTTTTTAGCTATAGTACAATTTAGAATCAATAGTTTTAGTATATTTTTTCTCAAATAATCTAGATATAGGGGGCCATCATATGTAGTTTGATGCCTCTCTTTTCTAGTTTTAGATTGGGTAGTTGGTATAACTTCCATATCAAAATCCATGTTAAAGACATCGATGATTGGGGGAAGTGTACATGACACATTTAACTTATTTTATTTTGGAGTTTAGTACATTACCCAAGTATTCTTAGTAGTTGCATTCCTTATTCTATCTACAGGTGGTTGACATAATTCCTGAGTGGCTTCCATATAATCCTATTTCCCAGTTTTGAAGTGGCTTTCATACAAGCCTAATCTCCACCTTTGGAGTGGCTAAGATTTGCCTAGTTCTTATCACACATTTGGCTATCCATGCCAAAATGTTAGAATACAAAGCATTCATAGGCTTTAGGAGCCATCTCATATGACACACATTCATACTGGTATCAGTTCATAGCTTTACTTAGTGGGCAATGATGGAATCAAAAGACTAGATAGCCTTTATATTCTCGAGCCACCTACTTAGAGGGATTGGACACATAGTCTAAACATCGATAAACACACATTAGATCACATAGCTTCACTTAGTGGGTGATGATGGATCCAAGGGGCCAATCTTTATATTCTTGAGCCACTTTAAAGAAATACAACATTTAGATCCGTTCATGATATTAATCTTGGTAAACACATACCTAGCATCAGTCAACATCACAATAGGTTTTCTACTGGTTCACGTACCTAATGAGGTATATTCATTCCTTTCTCTTCCTCTCTTTTTTTACCCACATTTTGTACATTCTTATTTTAGACATAGTGTGTCTAGTAAGAACTGTTATACTCTTTATTTTTTCTCATAGATTTACACTTCATGATGTTTTATCTCTATACACACTCAATAACACATAGCTTCATGAGCTTCACCCTTATAGGTAGGTTCAGGTATGCTTTCTATTTTTCATTTATCCTAGTATTTCACTTTGATGCATCACTAGAATAAAGGAGGGCAAATATAGTCATATAAAATGTCCAAATTGGTAGTTTGAGTGTGGCTTGTGACACCCAATCTATAGGTCCTTATTGCATGCTCTTATGACCCTTCTAGACACCTTTTTTCTCACTATCAATCATCCATAGACTTATGAACCTTGATTCTAGCTCAGTCAGGCTCTATTTCCTAGGTCAATTATATCCCCTAGGTCTCGAGCGTATAGGATAGGAGTGCCATACTTGGACTATAGCACTAGAAGCTAAGGTGTTTCATTTTTGGTGATTTTTTCCAATCACACTTTGAGCCCAAATAATCAATTTCATTAAATTTCTATCCTTCATCATGTCGGCCTAGCACAAATACATCTAAGCCATGATCAATTATTCCCTATAAAACTCCATCCAAAATTCATTTATAAGGAGAGGTGATAAATCTTACAAAGCAAGAAAAAATACAAGTAAACTACTAAGGTAAACTTTCCTATTCTCTATATACAATCACCCAATATAGCTTCAAACATATTCAAACTCTGACACCAGTCCCTAGCCACCTCAAAGACTCTTAATTTGGCATTTTTGCATCAACATCACACTATTGCATAAAACACATCAAGTGGGAGAACTACATATGGATTGATCCCTCTTCAGAGTAACAGTATGCAAGAAGCATGCCCACACAAGGGGTGTGAATCACATGTTTAGTTCATCTTACACACACTAACCCCCCTTTTCAAGTGATTCAAATCCTGTTTATCAAGCATGATGGAGGGTTAGGGTTTTAATATTAAAACAAATCTATAATGAGTTCCATCAACATTCAACACTTGAAATATCATAGGTATGTTCATACATAAAAAATGTAAAGAACCCAAAAAAAATAGGTCTCTATGAGTGGTTTGGATACTAGCGGTAGAAGAGGAAAACAACCCTAGACCCTAAATTGTCTTATTTTTGGTGGTCCTATCTTTTCATTAAATGAAAGCTAGATTCTAATTTGTGACATTATCCTAGTCCTTCATAATAAATTTTAGACCCTAAAATAGTCATTTTAGCTTATTTTAAGCTAAGTTATATTCCTCCTAATTTATTTTTATTTTTATAAAGGTAAAAAAGGATAGATAAAGTATACAAATTAGGACTATAATTATTGTAATATTATTTACTAATTTATTAATATATACCCTTAACTAAAATAGGAATAAAAATTCATTATTCCCAAAATAGTTAAATCCTAATAATAAATGATAATATGATTGAAACATAACATAATATTTGAATAAATTAAAAGACACTTAGAGAGGGAAGCCTCCACAACTTTATGATAAGAACATAATCTCAAACACAAACCACTACCTCCTATATATACCCTACTTATGCTATGTAGACTACTGAGGTTAAAACTTGTAGCAATATAAAATTATAATATTGATCACATTAATTAATTAAAGGTTATGCTACCCACAAGTCATCCATACATATCTAAATACACACTATAAGTTAAGGGTGTAAATTGATATCATCCAATTTAACCATGTTTTTCACATACCTTGTAATAGTTTTTATACCTTTACCAAGAGAATATGTAATTATTATGATCTATCACTTTTTTTTTCCTAAACCCACAAATGTAGTCAAAATGGATCTTTATAATTTATTATAAATGTATTTATTATGAGAGTGTATAGATACTAAAATATGGTCTTTACTACTTGACAATGACAAGATTGACACACATTTAGTATGCATGACTTGAGCACTAAAATAAGGTCATAAGCCACCATTATCTCACACTTACATGTTATATTATGAGTCAACCCTTCAATTTTAATGTTATAAACCTAAATGAACCTCACTGTCTAATGTAAAATTTCAAAATATCATGAATATACATCTCTAAACTTCCAAATTAGTCTCCTTGTACACTGGTTAGTTTTACCATACCTAGTCAATACCACCAGTCAACACTAACCACTTTGGTCAACACTGACCCACTCTTAGCAAAGCCTATTTTTAAAAATCAAACCCATACTTAGATTCATCCCATTAACATAACATGTTTGTGGAATGATAAAATACTCAATTGGATCGATAAATAAAAAATAGAGGTCTCATTTAAAAATTACTTAGCACATATATAATATACATTTATATACTATTACACAATGATAAAATATGCCTTGTTCTTTCAAAATTTTAAATCTATCACTAGGATTAGTCATAATCCAAGTTTGAAGTAATTTAAATCCAAGTCAAAATAAACATTTTAAATTATCAAATACACATCATTAGTTGTATACATATAATAAGAGCAAAATTACATAATCACACTAGGTGGGAAAAATAAAAATGGCTTAACTTTCCTCCTTGAAGTATTAGATATGTATCTAGTGGTCAATCATCAAATAATGGTGATTAGGGTTATCACAACCCATTAACATTTCCCCACTTTTGTAGCTTTTTAACCTTCACAATCACACCTAGGGTTTCAAGGCAAAGAAGGATAATAGATAGGGATACATGGATCAAAAGGGTTTGAGAATGTAAACATGGATCAGGAAAAGATAGTTTTAGGTGATCACATAGTCATTGTTCTATACTTCTACATAGGTCAGTACTGACCAATAGGTCAATATCTCTTGCCAATATTGAACCGTTCTTATGGAACTAGCCCAACATAGACAGTGAATCAATTTCAAAACTAAAAAAACCACATGCCTAATTTATTTTGATTTTGACTTTGAGAATATAGTCATAGATAGATACTCAACCAAAAAAGTTAAGTATCTTTATCTCCTTAAAAATTATATACTTAGCATATGCCACTTGTCAAATCCAAAAAAAATCAATATTAGTTTTTGACATTTAGATGTATGATTGAATGCCATACCCATTCATCTGAATTATATTCAAAATTATATACTAATTATATTAATCTCACCCATTAATCTAAATTAGGGTAATTTTTTTTAGTGAACCTACAAAAATATTGAATAATGTAAAACTCTTGGTTTCAGATTTTAGCCTTAAGGTTTTATTTTAAAACTTAATTTATGATTATTCTCTAATAGTACACATTAATCATGACCATGTTGAATGAACATTAATAAGAATCATTATTCATAAATGGTTGACATACCTATTAAGCATTATTATTAAGAGATGGTTGATACACATATTTACGATCATTATTTAATGAGGATGACATCAAAGACTTACTTAGAGACCACTAAGACCACCATTTCCCACAATACATACTCAATTAACATCATGAATAGACCAATGTGTTCTAAAGTGAATACAAGTATTATGACACCATCCTAGTATATAATGGACACCATAGATTCCTTGGCCATTTAGAGTTATTTATCATACTTTGAGTTTCATGAGCAATGATCATGATAGATATGGTACACCACATGACTCTTTATCAAATCCCTAAAAACTCATATTTGGTACCTCCCATCCATGATAAAGTATCCCTCAATGACTTGATATTTGTACTTCTCATGACCCTCCCCTTGATGCAATCATTTTTTATCTTTTCCAAATTTTAAAAAAAATATTCAAAGATTAAAAAATATCTTTTTTAAGCTCAAAAAAAATGTCAGCTTGTCCAATTGGTTTACCCTATAGTACTAGCTAAACCCTATATGTCCTTTACCTAATTAAACTAGTTGAAAAAGATGACATATTTTTTGGTATATGACATATTATTCACATACACACATATATTTCATAGTATATGAGTGCTATGTAGGACATATAGTTTACATGTGGACATATAGATTGGTTTTCCCTTTGCCCAATGGCCATGTTGATAATGGGGTATCTTGTTCCATAGGTTTCACCATTAATAATTCTATCTTTATATGGCATTTGTCTCCTATATATATATATATATATATATATATATATATATATATATATATATATATATATGATATTTAATCATATCTTGCACAATGATACATGGATTATATATATATATATATATATATATATATATATATATATATATATATATATATATATATATATATATATATATATATATATATATATATATGCCTTGATATCTAATCATATCTTGCACAATGATACATGGATATATTACTATATTATGATGTGTCATTGATATATATGGATTGTGTAGAATAGTTACTTGTTATATATATATATATATATATATATATATATATATATATATATATATATATATATATATATATATATATATATATATATAATGGTGATATTATCATTGAGACATAAACCTACATGAGTATAATATCATATCAAAGTATAGATATTTATAAATTTAGAATGGTTTAGATATTATATGGTTCATATACATCATAGGTATTGGCACATTGATATAGGTTATAGGGGAATATGACATGCATATGCATTCAATTTAAATACACTTGAGCATAGATTTATGTAAATTTAGGTGCATATGCATTGAAATATGAACACAAATTTATAGGAACATGATTAAAAATGTTCATATACATATACATTTGAGATACATGTTCTCAAAAATCATAGAATTCTATATTAGTTGGTATATATTAAAGGGCATGATATTGCTTTATGGACACATTAAAAACAACATAGTTTATGGTTGAATGGAAAATTGTTGTTATTTTACTTCATAATTATTATATTTATGTCCATGATGGCAGCATACATTGTTTATTTTACTGCGATCATGCATTCTATTCTACATTGAGTAATACTACACAATCAAACCTACATATATGATGGGGGCTTGAACATTTATCATTGCATTTCAATCATGTTTTTTATAAAATGGATCAAACTAGATCCTAACATTACAATTAAATTTATAATCCATATGTATTGGTTGAATCATTTTATTTGAGTGAACATGGCCTAATGGTTATTTCATTTACATGCATAGTTATTTCTTTGAGTGAGTGTGTCATGAATGATCTCTCATTTACTTGTATATTTATTTAGTTCAATACATTATATAATTTCCCCATATTCATGAGTGTTGGGGCATGTTTACTTCCCAACAAGATATCACACATAGTTACAAAGGTTTTGGGCATGATTACCCCAACTCTCTATGTGATGTATTAATGAAGCACAAGTTCTCCAATGATTCAACAAGGAAACATCATCTCCAACAACTTGAAATGGAAACATTGTTTTGACCATCACACATGTTTAATTTAACCCTTTTTCTTTCCCAAATTTCAAAAAATTGGTTTTAGATTAAAATATTTGATCTATGGACATTGACTACACATGATTATAGGTTTTTCTATTGAGTAACCTACACAATTGGAGCTTCATACCAAATACAAAGTGTGTTGTACATACTTAGGTATATTTTATCCTTTTGCTCTATCAAATACATTACTCAAATAAAAATGGTATATATTTAAATTTGGTATTTATTACTTGAAAATGATAATCTTGATAGACATTTACCATACATAACTTGAGCACATAAATAATGTCTTAATTTTTCATTCTTTCACACTTACATGCTATCTTATGAGTTAAGCCTTATCTTCTACTATTAAACACCTAAAATAGCCTCACTATCTATTTAAAATCTACTAAATATCATTCATAGACATATATAGATTCTCATATAAGGTTCACCTATACATAAGATAGTTCTACAAAATCTGGTCAAAACTGCCAATCAATATTGACCGATCTAGTTGGAATTGACCTGCTCCTATAAATGACTATTTTTTAAAATTAAACAAATATTTATGGTTAGCCTATTATAACATGTCATTGGTGTGATAAAATATTTAATTAGATCCATATATGAACAAATCAAGGTATCATTGAAAAATGACTTGGCACTTATTTGGTATAAACCAATACACTATTACATAGTGAGAAAATATACCATATTCTTCCCAATTTGAAAACTATCACTATAAGTGGTTGTAAGCCAAGTCTGAATAACTATAAATAAAATTAAAATAAATCATTATCAAGTATCAAATATAAATCGTTAGCTACATACATGTAATGAAGGAGCACAACTACACAATCACACTAGGTGGGAGAACTACAAGTGGCTTGAATTCTCTCCTTATAGTATTGGATATATAAGGAGTGGTTAGTAATCAGACATGGGTGATATATTCATCTTATCCCATTACACTTTCCTCTTTTTTTCAAGGTATTTAACCATCACAACCACAACCATGGGATTCAAGGTGAATGGAACTCATTTCTAGGGCTACAATTATCACTAGGGTTCAAGATCGCAAACTCATACCAATCAAAGATAATCACCAATGACCATATAGTTATAATTCCATGATTCAACATACATAATATTGACCAACATGTCAGTATAGATTAATAATATTGACCCAATCTTATGGAACTAACCCAACACAAACATAAAATTAGTTATGAAACCAAATGAACCACATGCTAGTTTTATCCTAATTTTCACTTCCAAGATATAGTAATAGTTATAAATTATGGTGAATAAATATAATTAACTTCATCTCCTTAATAATTTTTATATTTATCATATGCCACTTTTCAAATCAAGAAAATTAATCTTAGTATTTCATCTTAAGATGTATTCTTGAATTCCATATGTATTAATATGGATTATATTTAAAGCTATATCTTAATTAGATTAATCTCAACCAAATAATCTAAAATAGGATAAAACAAAGAGATTACCAAAAAATCAAGATCATTATGCAAATTTTAAACTATGTTAAATTATATTTCTTCTTTTTTCTTCGAATAAACCCATAATAACTAAAAAATAAGTACCATATTTCTATGTTGAAAAATTATTTCTACTAATGGAGCTTGACCAACGATAGTTTTATCTTTAAATTAATTTTTGTGTATATTTGTTGAGTGGGCCTTGATTTTGCTTATGGGAATAGACTCACTCCCTTCAATGCTTACAAAAATATCATATTCATCCATACCCTCAATATAATGCAAGTTAGGTAATCCTTAATGTAGAGTAATGTTTCCTCTCCTTCCTTTGATTCCTCGGCATGTTCTTCTTCCTCTCCTTGGGTATAAGAAATATCTTCCTCTATTTTTATTTTTTAAATTATTTATTTCAAATTATTTTACATATATTACCTTTTGAATTTGAATATTTATTATTTGTTCTTTTATTTGCTTTGTATTGCTTCTTTTTTTAGGATTTCTATTGTGATTAGATTTAATCTCTTTTTTGCATTTTCTACCCATCGTATAAATTTGAAAAAAAAAATATATATTTTATTTTGGTCTAAAATAAATTATAATCTCTTATCATCACCATTGTTTCATTCATTTTTTTAATGTTCAATTTATATTACTTTGAATTAAATTTTTAATCAAATGTTTAAGTCACTTGTTTGTTAAATAGACAAACCACTTTATTTTGTTTTTTTATTACATGTGACTAATTTTTATAAAGTATTCATATTACATGTCAAATAACCTCTTTTTTTAATGTTGTATGTAATGTTTTTTTCTCTATAATATTATTTATTTAATTATCCTTATGTTGGATGTTTCTTACATGTCATCTTAGTATGATTCTTATAGAAATTCACATAAAGAAAACATATAGAGATGTGTATATATGTGAGGAGTAAAATAAAACAATGGAGAGTGAGCAACATAAAGAGAGTAGGTAGGTTTATAAAGATGATGAATGAGATCTAGAGAGTGGTATAAAGTCTATAAAGAAAGAGATTTGTAGATATATACAAAAAGATGTATAAATAATTGGAAAGAGAGTAATAGATACTGGTATAAATGAGCGAGATATGCATAGAGGCGTAAAGTATATAAATAAATAGAGAGATCCAAAGTAGTAGGGATCTATGGGAAACCAAATAAAAAGTAAAAAATGTACATAAAGATTTATAGGTGTATAAAAAGTGATGGGCATGATTTGTGAATAAAAAATACATACATGGATATAGAAAGATACACATATAGAGATAATATTAGATTGGTAGAAAAATATAGACATAAGTGTTAGAAAAATGGATAAGATAAAGGGAGGGACACAAAGGGGAATGTAATAAAATAAGTAGATAATTATGTGTAGTGGTAGATAAAGTGTGGTAGTGAAATCGAGAGAATAATGATGAAATATAAAAAGAGTGTGAAGATAGTTGTAAAAAGTTTGACATAAGATAAGTGAAACTAGAGGGAGAGAGATACAAATGGTGATAGAGAGATGGCTTTAATTGTAGAGAGATACACATGCTGAGAGTGACAAGATTAACAATTTTAGAGTATTTAATGAAATGAAATAGGTTTATTACTTAATAATTTATTTTAAATAATTATCTAAAGAATTGGAACAATATATACTACGTGTAATTTTATAAGAAAACCTAAAAAATGCTTCATATCATACAACATGTTTGAATTTGGTTTATGTTGCTATAACACTCGAATGTATTAAGATAGGTCTTAAGTTTGAGTCCTAGTTTATTTATCCTTTATAAGATATATATTGAGGAATCACATCTAATACATTTTGAGGGTCCAAAAGACAACATACATAAAAATATAAATGATTGAGAGTCCTAAATATAACATATAGAAATAAGAAATTTTGTCATCTCATTTTTTAGATAAATATTATTTTCTTACTAACAAGTAGTTAAACCAAAGATAAAAGGTTATTGCTCGATGCCAAATGAAAAGAGTTAAATTTGAATTGAATTCACTTAGCTAAAGTAATGATAATGTATAGAAAATTTTATATTTGAAATTTTTCAAGAGAATCATGTGTGTGTGTGTGTGTGTGTGTGTGTGTGTGTGTGTGTGTGTGTGTGTGTGTGTGTGTTTGGAATATTATAATTTATGTCAAAGGTAATATATTTCATGTGCATTGAGTTTTTATAAGTTTTATATATTTATTATAAATTTACACAAAAACTTCATCTTTTAAAACTATGGTTTTAAATATCATGTTTAAATCATTCAAAAAAAGAATAAAATACTTGTTTTTTATTTGATGAGGTAAATGCTTTTGAAACTGGATCTTTGAACCAAACAAGTGAGGGTTTTCATAACTGGACTTGCAACCAGGGAGGGTTTTACACAATGGTCGTAAAACCAAACTAGACAAATCAACAAGAGGGTTTTAAGGATCCCTCAGCCAAACCAAGAATAATAAAGGGGGTTTGGAAGCTCCCCAAACCTTTAACAAGCACAACAAGATGGTTTCAAGGGTCCCACATCCATAACCACAACAATAAGAGGGTTTGGAGGTTACCAAAACCTTAATTAAATAAGGGGGTTTTAAGTATCTTGAAACTTGATGAAGCACATATAGAGGGTTTTAAGGCTTACATAACCATAACAAGACTAATAAGAGGGTTTGGAGGTTCCTACAACCTTAGTGAATCAGACAACAAGAGTGTTTTAATGTTCTTGCAACCATATCATGAGGGTTTTAAAAGATCCCACAACCACAAAACTATCACTGATTTTACAAAACAATGATAATTTAAGGGATTCCATCTTTTGGTGAGACTTTCCTAATACTTACACTAAAAAATAAGAATCTACTAGGATTAGAAGGTCTTCTGCCACCTAGGTCTTTGCACAATATCTGCATGGTTGAGACATAAAAAGTGGGATTTTCCTCCCACTAAAACTAGCAAGGTGGATTCCTCTATCATCCTCTCTAATATAACAGGTTTTGGTTGGGATTTCTATATCCCTCCCATACTAAAATAATTTAAACTAATTAGGGGCCTCCACAGATTTGATCTTCAACATAGTTTTTACCCATTCTTCATATTCCCTATATACATCAAGAGTGTAAACATTTATAAATAGAACCATAACCCCCAAGGAGGTCTTATCCATGTCAGATATGATTTTGTATGATTTAGTGAGGAAGACTACGAATCTTGCACTTGTAGTAGACAAGGGTCGACTCCTCTATCATCCACTAGAATAAAATAATTGTTATTCAAATTTGATTTTGATATTGATATTTAAACTAGGCTCACATACTTAAATAAAAATATAAATTAAATTAAGGATGTTTTAATTATTAAGCACATGATACACTAAGATAGGGGTATATCAGTGTATAATAAAACATTAACTTTTAGAAATTAATGTTCACAAAGAAAGCATTCACACAAGATCTAATAATTAATCAACATATTATTTACGTGGAAAAACTTCTCTTGAGAAAAATCATAAAGTATAGCTACTTGGATAGACCATCCAAATCTAGTCATAAAATAATAATACTTTTACAAAATTTTGTAGGAACCAACCTACTTGAAGACACCAATTCCCACCGCTAAGAACCGACTTAGCAAGAGACACCAATATCTTTTTTATGAATCACCAACCTATCCTAAAATAATATTCCACCTTACTATTATTTCTTCATCAATGAATGATGGCAAATTCAATCGCATCTTCTTCTCTGTGAAAATTTGCTTATGCTTGAATGATGGAAATAATTATTTCTTGTATGTTTTCAAATCTTCTATCCACCTTATATAGCCTTTGAATGCTCTTAAAAAATGAGGTGTCCCATCCAAGAGGCACCTCTTCAATAAAATATGTGTCCATTGACATTTCCATTAAAATTTCCTTTAACATTTTTGTTGACATTTTGAAAATTCCATTGACAATTTCATTGACATTTCTGTTGAATATTTTATCAACATTTTGACATTTCCATTGACAATCCCATTGATATTTCCATGGATAATTCTATTGTTATTTTCATTACATCAATTATAATGCCTTTTAAATTTCCATTAGCAATTACATTGACATCAATTACAATTCCTTTAACATAAATGACAATATTCTAATAATCTCCACCTTTGTCATTGATGAAAATCCTGTAAAAAAATAGTGCATGAACTCCTCATTGATATATTTCTCTTCCTTTGATTCCCCTTATTTCAATTCTCACCCTTTTACATCAATGGAAAATGGATGTATAACATAATGTATCTTATAAACACATTAACAGAGCTGAATAATACAATGATTAGCTTCCACTTAACCCATGCTTCTCTTGATGGGTTTAATGGATGGATAAAGAATGAAGTACTCCAAATTTATACCTTAATAAATAAATATTTTCTTTTGGGAGGGGTTTTGTGAAAATATATTATATTTATTCCTTTATAGAAACATATTCCAACTTTACCTGTTGATCTACAAGCTATTATCTCAAGTAGTGATACTTGATCACAATGTATTTTATCCTTCATTGTATAACTAGATTATTTAAAATATTAAATGCACTTGTGTTATCACAAAGTATGGAGATTGGTTGATCATATTCCATCTTAAAATATTTTGACATATGCTTCATCCATAGGACTTGTGTATGACAAGACACTACTGTGATGTATTCTACTACAGTTATGGATAACGAGACAAAAGGTTATTTTTTACTTATCCATGACATTATATTTATGCCTAGAAAGAATGCTCCTCCACTTGTGTTTTTTCTGTCAACCATGGTTCATTCATCATCTCCTCCAAAAATGATATCATCCACATATACCACAATAATTAACTGATTCTCACCTTTAGTATTAATATAGAGATTGTTATCAATAACTCCCCTTTTAAAAACCTATTCTTATAGATATTTATCAAGCTCAAGTAGTAAGCTCTAGGGGATTGCTTTAGCCCATATAGTGCCTTCTTTAGTTGGCACACATAGTTCTTATTTTATGATAGAAGGTAACCTTTTGATTGTTCAATATACACTTCTTCCTCTAATTTTCCATTTAGAAAAGTGCATTTGACATCCATTTGATAAACTTTGAAATTCTTAAAAATAGAGTATTCCAAAAACATTCTAATGGCCTCTAATATTTCAACAAGGGTAAAGGTTTCTTCAAAACCAATACCTTTAACTTGAGCATACCCTTTGCAAACCAATCTCTCTTTATTTCTTGTTATTTGACCATCTTACTTCAATTTGTTCCTACAAACCCATTTGGTACCACTCACATTTTTATATTTTGGTCAAGGAACAAGCTCCCATGTCTCATTTTTCTCAATTTGACTCAACTCTTCTTCCATAGCACTAATCCAATGCTTAACACTTCTAGCTTTTGTAAAGTTATTAGGTTCTATTTTTGATAAAAATGAGTTTACATGTTCAGATGTGCTCATAAATTTTCTTCTGGTTTTCATTCCAACGTCCATATCACTAATAACTTGGATTTTTGATTGATGTTTTTTAATAAACCTTGATGGTCCCTTTATATCTTCATGTTCCTCTTCTTCTTACTTATTTAATAGTTTTTTTTCTTCTTCCTCCTTGTATTCTAGTTCTTCTAAATGATCATTTTATTGTACACTAACCTTTTGAGGCCTTGTTTCATCCATATTTACACTAACACTTTCTATAATTGTTTGTAACCTTTTTTTATAACATCTATATGCTTTACTTTTTGAATAATTTCTAAGAAAAATACCTTCATCATCTCTTGAGTAAAACTTACCCAAGTATTCTTCATCTCTCCTAATGAAACATTTTCACTCGAACACTTTGAAATATTTGACTGATATTGGTCTACTCTTCCATAAATCATACATGGTTTTGATATTATTCACTCTGATTTATTCTCTATTCAAAATGTAGACTATGGTATTAATCACTTCTCTCCAAAACCTATCTAATATCTTAGATTCATTTAACATTGTTCTATCTATTTCTTAAATAGTTTGGTTATTTCTTTCTATAAATTCATTTTGATGTGGATTCCTTGTAGCTAAGAACTGCCGTTTTATTCCTTGTTGCTCACAATAGTCACTAAATTCATTTGAGAGGAACTCAACTCCTTGATCCAATATTAAGCACTTGATTTTTAGGTTTGTTTCATGTTAAACCAAAGATTTAAAAAGTTTAAACTTCTCGAATGCCTAAGATTTTTCTTTCAAAAAAGTAACCCATGTCATTCAAGAATAATCATCAATGAGCAACATGAAATAGCTCTCACCTTGGATGATTTACTTTTTTGTGGGTCCACAAAGATCTGTATGTATTAGATCCAATGGATTGGTGGTTGAGTACTCCTTTCATATGGAACTTGCTCTTATCTATTTTCCATGTTGACACTACTTGCAAAGGATGTTTAATGGTTTTATTATATTTGACATATCTCCTATAGCTTACCTAGTGATGATTTTCACTATATTATAAAAGTTCATGTGGCCCATACTTCTATGCCATATCCAACTTTCATCAATCTAACTCATGTAGCATTTCTCTCCCTTAACTTCATTGAGTACATATAAATTGTTAGTTATTCTGTTTGCATCTATAACCAACTTTTTTGTGTCTATTTTCCTGACCTCACATCCTTGATCATAAAATGTGAGTGTGTATCTTTGGTCACACATTTAGATAACACTTAGAAAGTTATGCTTCAAACCTTCAACATACAATACACTTTATTTTTTATTTTTTCCATTATCAAAGTTCAAGGCACCTTTTCCATCGATTCGTGCCATGGCATTATCTCCAAATTTCACCATGCCTCCACTTATTTCCTTCAAGATAAAAAAATTAATTTTATCACTAGTCATGTGACTTGAGCATCCACTATTAATATATCACTATTGTCTTTCATCTTGTACATGAAATGTTGTTTGCATAAGCATGGATTCCTAATTGTTTTGATTTTATTTCTCTTACTTTTGCTTCCAATTTTTTTTAGGTTCTCTTTTCTTTACAATCAGATCAATCATTTTATTTTTTTGTCTAGGAGGTTATACATCAACACTTATATAAAATCATGTTATATGACTAAAGTTATTACAATTATAACATACAATGTCACTTTCTTTGTAATTTGACAATGGTGTAAATGAGTTATAATTTATACTTGGAACATCATAAGTACATCTACCATTATCCCATACATACCTATTTATTTCACATGTCATACACTCCATTACTCTATGCCCAAATTATTTCATGAATAACAATAAACATAGAAGGAATTTGTGTACTTGATCACATTATACTGTCTTGGAGGGATTCTTTTGAAATTTTGTATGGGTACATTTCTACCTTGTTTATCCTTGGGATGAGTAACATGCCCTTTATTAATGTGTTTATTATCACTTTCACCTTTTAGGGATCGCTTGATTTCATCTACATAGCTCTTGGGATTCTTTGTATTCATCCTCTTAGGGTGGTTTTCTTCATAACCAAGACCAATATTGAAGCATGATGACCTTTGGAAATTGAGAATCTCATCCAATACTTTGGTGTTTTTTTCAAACATTATATTAATTTTCAATTTAGCACATGTCTTCTACAATTCCTTCTTTAATAAATGAACTTCTGATTATAGCTTGGAAATGTGGTCTTCTTTTTCCTTAAGCTAGACTCTTACTTCCTCATCTGTCTTCTTGGCTTCTTCTATTTTAGTATTTAGACTAATGATGAATTTTTTTGACTCTTCAAAGCTATGAGAAATTTCTATTTTTAGGTCACAATTTTATTATTTATATTTTTAAATCTATAATATTTGTTTGATATTCTTCTTCTTAATAACTTATCTCTCACCTAAAACCTAGATGAGTTTTTCTTCAATATTTACTTCTCCTTCATCCTCGACATTTTCCTCCTCTTTTAAGGTGTCTTCACTTGTAAAGGCATCATTAATTATTTTTATAGCCATGAATAGATTTTATTATCTATCACTACCTGAATTGATCTCATCACTCTCTTCAGCTGAGTTGCTATCCTTTTTAGAATAGAGATTTTTCTTGTGCTTACCAAACTTTTTCTCATTTTCATTTTTTTTGAAGCTTTTCTTGTATTTAGGTTTGCTTTCCTTTTTATTTCTTTCCTCATTATGATTTTCCTCTTCATTTCTATCATCCTTATGTGGACATTTAGTAGAAAAGTGTCCTATTTTACCATAATTGAAACACTTGAAAGGTAACTTACCTTTGTATTTATCCGATCCCTTTTTAAGCTTTATGACAAATAGGGCCTCTTAATAATCTTCTTCATCGTTGGTGCTATCGCTTGATTCAAGTTCTTTATTCTTTTATTTCTTTGAATCTTTAAAAGATAATTCCTTCTTAAATGAATTTTTCTTTTTAGTTCTCATTTATTACACCATGAGAATCCCATGCAACTCATCCATTATTAATGAGTTTAAGTCCTTTATTTATTCAATAGCTAAAACTTTTACATCAAATCTGAAGGGAGGTGAGCTTATCATATTCTAAATTACCATGGATTCTTCAAAATTTTTGCCAAGTCCTTTGATGGTGTTAACAATCTTATCCAAATGAAGAAGATATGCCACAACATTTTTTTCATCTTTCATTTTCAAGCTCTTGAATTATCTCCTATGAGTTTGGAGTTTTGAATTATTCACTTTCTTATCACCCTCATATATGTTGTGAAGTTTTTCCCAAATTTAATTTATTGAATCACATTGCATAATATTGACAAATTCTAATTTTGATAAATCCACACAAAATAATGTTCATGGCTTTGGTATTATTCTCACTAGCCTTATTTTTTTTGGTATCCATTGGTGGATTTTTTAGTGTTATCTATCTAGTTACTACTCCCTTTTAGATAAAAAATCCAAGGGACTTTAGATTTGTTTTCATCCTTATGCTCCATGATTAACAATTTATTATATCAAACAATGAATCCTTATTTGTGAAAAAACCTTCTTGAATATGATGACTAGCCATGTGTACTCTTAGGATCTACCTTCTAGTGGTTAGACTGATTATGAAGGAACTACTATGATACTAATTATTAATCACATGATACACTAGGGGGGTGAATTAGTTTACAATAAAACTTTCAAATTTTAGAAATTAATGTTCACAAAGAAAGCATTCACACAAGATCTAATAATTAAGCAACATAAGATTTTCGTGGAAGACCCTCTCTAGAGAAAAACCACAAAGCATAGCTACTTGGATCTACTATCCAAATCCAACCATAAAATAATAATCCTTTTAAAAAATTTCATAGGCACTAACCTACTTGGAGACACCAATCTCCATCGCTAAGCATTGAATTAGTAAGACACACCAATTTTTTTAATTTTGAGGCACAGAGCACTGCTGAAATAATCTTCCACCTTACTATTGTTGCTTTATCAATGAATGATGGAAAATTCAATCTCCTTTTCTTATCCACAAAAATCTCTTATGCTTAAATGATGGAAAGAACTATTTTTGATACATTTTCCAATCTCCTATTTGACTTATATAACCTCCAAAGGCTCTTCACAAAGGAGGTGTCCCATCCAAGAGACACCTCTTCATAAAAAAGATGTGTCCATTGACATTTTTGTCAACATTTCAACATTTCCATTGACATTTCCATCAATATTTTGACATTTCCATTGACAATTCCATTGATATTTCCATTGACAATTCTATTGATATTTCCGTTACATCAATTAAAATGCCTTCAACATTTCCATCAACAATTTCATTGGCATCAATTACAATTCCTTTGAAATCAATGACAATATTCAAATAGTAATTGATCACAAAAAAATGATTCTCTACCATCAAAATATAGTGAAAAAAGTATTTAATAAATAGGTTAGGATTAATAATCTATCTTCTTAGCCTAATCAACCTATTTGTAGTCATTTAAAAAAAAACAAAATTATTAATTACAATTATCTTTAAGATGCAATATAAATTCATATTTAATATAGATTAAAAGGTTTATAATCCATCTACAATATTTTAATATTGTTAATAAACTATCTTGAGTTGTATTAGCCAAATATTAGACTAGATTAGTAGTAATTTTCAGTTAATGTATGATTTTTTTTAATATAGTGATTTTAAGTTCTCATTGTTAGTAGATTACACATATTTTTGTAGAATTGTTAATTTTATTAAGTATCTTTTTTTAGCATTGTTAATTTTACTGATCTAGTAGCCTATTACTTTATGACTTTATTATAGGATGAGTTCCTTGGCATGGTTGTTAGTGTCATTATGAATTATAAAAAGTCTTGATGGTTTAGTTAGAATAAATGAATTTATTAATGCCCATTCATGATATAAGTTTGTTTTTGGGTGATTTTTCCCATTCAAATACCTTTATTTTCTTATGATAAAAGGTGGGGAGGGTGTGGGTGAGTGAGGGTGAATAGAAACAATATCTTAGAGGGCCTAAAGAAGATGGGGCGGGGTAGGAAGGAGGCAGGAGGGGGAACAATATCTTAGAGAACATATTATGGAGCCTTTTTTTATAAAATTTTACTAACTCAAAAATATTTTTAATTTGGGTAAATCCTAATGTCGAATTACTAAAGAAATCAAGATATAACCACATTATATCTTTTCTTGACAAATGAATCTCAAATATTAAAGGTGAATTACTAACTTTATATAGTTTCAATATGATGGTATTATTAAGTAAATATCTATTATGATTTTAGTAAACAAAGTTTAACCTTTTAAAATATTTAAAAGAATAAAAAAATGAAAGTATAATTAACCTTATGAAGGATTAAAAAATAAAAAAAATGAAATTATAATTATTTATAAGCACAATATATGACACACATTTCAATACATATTTATTCTTGGTAATGCATTCACTAATATGTATTTAACATATTTTACCATAGGAAAAATTAAAAGTTCAAAACATGTAATAAAGTTCCAAGGAGGATTAGCCTTTACCAAATAAGTATATAAATTTGACTATGAGAAGTACATGATTTGTAGAATATAGTGTCATAGATCAAAGAAATTTTTAAAAAAAATGGAAAATGACATTAAATTTATATGAAAAATGAAGTTTACATGGCAATAACCCTCCTCCTCCTCCTCCTCCTCCTCCTCATCATCATCATCATCATCATCATCATAATAATAATAATAATAATAATAATAATAATAATAATAATAATAATAATAATAATAATAATAATAATAATAATAATAACAACAAAAACAACAACAACAACAACAATAATAATAATAATAATAATAATAATAATAATAATAATAATAATAATAATAATAATAATAACAACAACAACAACAACAACAACAACAACAACAATAATAATAATAATAATAATAATGATAAAAATAATAATAATAATAATAATAATAATAATAATAATAATAATAATAATAATAAGAGGAAGAAGAAGAAGAAGAAGAAGAAGAAGAAGAAGAAGAAGAAGAAGAAGAAGTTTTGTTTAACTTGAAGGGTTCTCTTTTGGAGTTTTTTCACTCTGCCTAGGGTTTTCTCCATGTACACCATTGAGTTAACCCTTAGTTCCTTGCTTGACCAACCTTGTGTCATACTATGGCCTTAATCCTTTACAAGACTTAGCATTTATTGGCATTTAGGGTTTCTCACCTTAGGGCGGGGCCAACCTTTATAATGTCTTCTCCACATTCTATCCTGGCTATTTCAGTTATGGAGAAAAATGAAGGAGTACTAAGCAATGGCCCCTTGCAAGTGTATGAGAAAGTTTGTTCCAAAGGTTTATCATGAGGTAATACTTCAAAACTTGATGTTATATTTCCTACTCTTGAATTTAATTCTACATGTTAATGGTTAGAGAAGTTTTGTTTAATAGGATATTTTGTCGGGAGAATCTCATCTAAAAGTATGATACGGTCTTGGGTTCAAACTCATTGGGTATATCACAGCCTTAAGCTGGAGAGTGTCCAGAACATGACTAAGGGTTTTTTTATCTTCCTCTTTTTTGACCCATCCCATTTCTAATGAATCCTCCATAAGTTTTCCACTTGGTATGTCATAAACTCACTTATGGTTCTCTCCTCTTGGACATAAGACTTTATGGTCTCAGAGCACTCCGCTCTTCAATTCCTAGTTTGGGTTGAATTTCCAATCCTCCCACTCCCATGATAGCAATTTATTCACTATATATCATCCTTCATAGGCCATGTGGTTAGTCATGAATAAAGTCAGTTCTACTCTACCAAATTGCAAAAAAAGGTCTACGTAGAAGTAGACCTTTCCTAAGACCTCAAGGAGGTTGTGGAAATCTAGGTTAGGGATATAAGGCACTCTTATTGATTCTTGTATATCAACTTACCTAACACCTACTTCCACTAACATGCCACCAAACATAATATAATGGATTGTCCCTTTTAATTGGCTCGTAATAATGCATCCAACTACATAGCCTCTCCCCCCAAACCCTCTCCTAAAACTAGCAAGGTACCATTAGAGGATGGTTGGACTATGGTAGGGAAGAAGAACACTCACACCAAAGTTGGAAACTCAACTATTGATCTTAATGGAGGTGATTTGTCTTTGATAAATGGCCCACAAGAGCAAGCTCCTATTATAAAAGAGTCCTCACTGGTTGCAACTCTAAAATTGGCAAAAATGCCTAAGGTGTTCAACACTCCTTTGGCTGCTAATGTTTTATCCTAAGGTGTCGAGGCCTCTAGGCCCAATTATTTAGACTCACAACCAACCACTCTTACACTTCCTACTCAGTAGAATATTCCCAAACGCTCTTGTAACCCTTCTCAAAGGATTGATGAGGCAGAGGAAGGAGAGTTTTTCGCTAAACTTGACTTGAGAAAATAATATGAATTCTTGAGTGTCAATAGTGGGTACTCTCTATAGAATCAGTATGATGCCCTAAAAGGGATGGAATTGAAGGACATGTCCCTTGACTCTCATCATCTATGAATTTATTTTCATAAAATGATCAGGGTCTCACAAATCCAAAACACAAGTTTGTTGTGCATGATTTTAGAATGAAGTTTCCTTAGATGGACATTCTCTATCTATAGGATGACAAGGTGGTGGATTTTTTATTGATGGCTATCAGTAATTCCATTTGGCATGATAGTATCATTCTTCATAGCAACTATGCCATATGATATGGAGGGATGATCACATTCATTTCTCTAAGGTGGCAACCAAAATTAGTGTAATCTAGTGTAGACCCCACCAATCGACTTGTTTGGGCACTTTCTAGCATTGAAATCCATTCCTTTAGATTTATTAATAATTATGCCTCAAATGACACTTTAAAACGTACCCATTTATGGAGATGGATAGTAGATGATCTCCCTGATGCCCATTGGGTATTATGTGGTGACTTTAATATGGTGGTATCTCTCACAGACAAATTTGGCCATTTGTCAATGAGGTGGGCAGCTAGAAAAAGGTAGGAATTGTTTTACATGTACACTAAATAGGTCCTTTATGAGCCCAATTTAACTTGTTAGCCTATAGATGGAGTTTGATACACCTAGAGTAATTTTAGGGAAGGCCTCATTTATAATCTAAAGCATCTAGGTAGGGTAATGATGTCCACCCAACTGTACTTCTCTTTTGATAATGTATTTTTTCCTCTAGTACAGGCATTTCTAGATTTTGGGATTTCCGATCACTCCCCCATTTAGTTTCATGTGACATGCTAGTTCATGAAACCCAAAGTCCACAAAATGCAATTCTTCCTTAACACCCAATTGCTCAAGCATGGGCCCATGATGGCACACATTAAGAGAGTTTGTAATTTAGATCCACATCCTTCCCAAAAATTTGGTTGGATTCTCTATTGGGATGATGTCATCAGGAGGACCTTCTACCTTTTGTGGATCTATGGCCACCAACTTGCCAAAATTTAGAGACACTCCTACTCTACTATTACCTCATAATTGAGTCATGCGGATCTAATTTTGGAAAAATATACCTTTAATGAGATCTTGTAGGTGAGAGTTACATATTTAAGGCATTGCATTCAAGTTTTAGATAACTACAATGCCCAAGGATCCTAAGTCAAAGCCAAAATTTATTGGCTTAATATAGGGGACACAAATTTTAAGGAATTCTTTCAATTACTGTGAGCCAAAAACTCAAAGTAGAAAATTCAAGTCATTACTGAGGCTAGTAAAAGACTCACAAAGACTCCACAAATTGTGAAAGCTTTTTTCCACCATTATCAGTAAGTTTTTGAGGCTTAATCATCTTTGACTAAATGTGAAACTTCCCTTCATCAATGTCATTTAGTGGTGTTGTCCAAGCTCACTTCCACCCAATGGGTGATTTGCAATAGGCCCCTCACTATTGATGATTTGCATAAAGTGGTGTCTCATATGGATAATGAAAAAGCCCTTGACATTGATGGATTTGCTTGAAAATTCTATAAAACTCTTTGGGATCTTGTGGGCAATGATTTGTATAAGGTTTATCAAGAAGCATTTCATGCACATTCACTGGGTAAAAATATAAATAAAGGAAATATAAAATTCATAACTAAGTAGGGAGATACTAAGTTGATCTGCAAATGGCATCCCATCACCCTCCTAAATGTTTCCTATAAAATTATTGACAAGGCTCTGGCAATCTGGCTGCATAATAAGTTTCCTCTCATTATGTATCTAGGATAAATAGGCTTCATCAGAAGTCGTTATTTCTTGGATAAAATCATTGCCATCTGGGAAGGGATGGATTGGCCAGATGGTCTAAAAAATAAGATATGTTCATCAAAATTGATTTTAAAAAATTTTCTAATCAGATCGAATGGCCTCTCATCTTAGCTATGCTTCAGGCTTTAGGTTTTAGGCCCATCTTCATTCAAACTATTCAAATGTTTTTCTTTGATGCCTCAACTATCCTCTCCATCAATGGAGTTACCTCTAATCAATTTAGCCTATTATATTCCATTCATCAAGGGTTCCCTCTATCTTCTACCTTATGTGTTCTTATAGCTGAGGGTTTTGGATATATTCTTAGCAATGCCCAGGGTAATGGCCTTATTAAGGGAATTTATCTCCCTCCTGATGTAGCTAATCCACATGAAGATATGTAATTGCTTAATGGACACTTCATAGATGAGTCTTTACTTACCCTCATTGGAGATTAAGTCAATGTGGACAATGCCTTACTATGTCTTATCTTCTACCTAGCCGTTGGCTCTAACATCCAATGATAAAGAACTCATTACTATAGACAGTCTTACCTCCCTCTACCAATGTGGGCTACTAGATTTGGTTGTAAGTAGATCTAATATGATGAAATATTTAAAATCCTTGGCATCCCCTTTGATTTCAATGCTTTACCACCCTTATTGTGGCAATATATAGTTGATAGAGTTACTAAGAAGCTAGATTATTGGGTGACCCAATCTCTTTTGTTAGCAAGAAAATTTCAAATTTGCTAAAAAATTCTTGCATCCACCCATGTGTATTACTCATCATGCTGGGTAACTTCTAAAAAATATTACCATAAGTTGGATAAATTTCTCTGAGATTTCCTTTTGGAAAATTCCCCACAAGGTAAAGCATTCCATAGGGTGGCTTGAGAATATTTTTGCCTCATGCATGAAGCTAGACGGATGGGACTCATCGACATAGATCGACAAGGATCTACCTTATGTGCCAAATGGATTGTGTGGGTTATTGAGGTCCCAGAATCTTGGAAGGTGTTATTTAGACACTGTATCTCCTCAGGCTTACCCAAGGGTAAGAAAGCCTAGAAAGGGCTTAGTTTCCCCAATTTCCTCTTCATCCAGTGTTCCATCCAAATCATGGGATCTTTTATGGCCCAAAGCATCTAGAATTTTGGGAAAAGATTGAGACATGGCTACTTTGGAATGGTTCTAGTTTTTGTAATGGGCTCTCTGTTAACTCCCACTCTCTATGGTGGATTCTCATTTTTATGATAATGGGGTTCCCTTGGTAGAATTCCCTTGGATCAATGACCTCAAGATTTTTTGCATAGGAATTCATTCCATTTTAAACATCTTCTATAGGCATTCTATCTCTTAGCTATCTTAGGAAGAAGAAAAAGCTAAATTTTGATTAGCCAATGTAGACCAGGAATCTTATTAGGTGATTATCAATGTTATCCCTTCTTCTACGATCCATAAAATCTTGGTCCATTCCACTCAGCCTTGGTGAAGGACTGGAAATGGTATGTTGAGACCCCTTTCCACAATTACACTCCTCAGCTTGGCTATGCTTGGCTCACCCACCCATTTTCCTATGGTTGACAAGCTTAACATCCATTAGGGGCTGCACTCATCTGATAAAATGTGGAGATTTCACTTAACACTATTTGGGGGGCTTGTGTGGAGCCCAATATTGTTCATTTTGCTTAGTTTACACTGCACTAAGGCTTTCTTATTGGCAGAAAACTTGTTCAACTGGGAGTTAACCAACCTACTTACCCCTCTTGTGGTCACCTTAAGATGCTCTTTCATCTCTTTTGGTACTATCTTAAAGCTCATAGGGTATGATCCATGATTTCCTTAGGACTTTTTAATCTTTTTTTTTTTTTTTTTGTGGCAACATATCCTCCTTGGTGACAAACTTGCAATGCCCTTCATTTACATGCAAGCCTGGCATACTTTCAAAGTGGATATTCTCTTCTAGATTTGGAAAGAAAGAAATAATTATGTGTTTAATCATGCTTCTACTTATTGTAATGCTTTTTATTTTCACAAATATTCTATCATCTCTAATGTTTTTTTTTAGATTCAAGTCCAAGCCAATAAGGTGGCTATGGAGCTTGGGTATATTCAGGATCTCCTCTCCCATTGGGGAGATGCTCCCTACACTATAGATTAGGTCTACCTTTTCTACCCAGGGATCCCAAATTGGATGATAGAGTGTCTTAACCACCTCATGGTGGGCATCTTCATAGCCATTCTAGGTGTCATTCTCATAGTGGCACCCCATACCAGTGCATTTCCCCTCCTTGGTAGTAGTAAGGGTGGCAACCACTACCTCTTTCCCCTATTAGGTAAGATGGATGGGGTGCTCTTCCTCCTCCTCCATGCCTAGATGCTTGGGGGGTGTCACCTAGAGTCCATGTGGACAAGCTGGATAAGTTCTCCAGGCTCTATTTCTTTGTCTTGCACACTCAAATGTAAACAGATGATGATACACACACTACCCAAGTTATTGGTTGGGAGCCTATTCTATATGGTAATGACTTGCCAAGCTTGAGTTGGGGTCTAGATGATATGGATCCTTTACCTATTGGATTTTCTCTTGTTGCATAAAAGTTATCTTTTTTTATGACTTTGTGATCTAGATGCTTGTTTCTAGGCTCTACCTAGATGATACTTTTATACTTTGATTTTACTCCTAGGCTTTGCCTAGTGTGTTGTGGCGTGCTCTCATATTGCCTTATTTTTTGTGAATTTTTTGTATATTTTTGTTTAGCTAATATATAGATATACATCATCAAAAAAAATAAAAATATACAAACTTATAACTAGAGACAAGTTTGTATAATGTAAGGACAATTTAATTCAAAAATAATGAGTTGGAAATACACAATAATGTCTCAAATTATCCATAAAATTTTAAAATTCCCTAGTGCAAGATAGATGGTCATTATAATATTCAAATAAAAATGGATATTATATCATGAAACAAACCAAAATTAAAATAAATTACATTGATATGAACTCAATAAATTAGAAATAAAGATGTACAATATTATTTTTAAAGATTCAGTTTAAAAAATAAGAAAATTTCACATGCAAGGTTGTACACAAGAGACATGTCCAAATATCCTATAAGCAAAGATTACACATGTAAGGCCAAGGGCCACACAAAAAGGACATTAATAATGTCACAAATAAGGGACATGTTAAAATTTTGTATAAAACATAGTGTCAAGAACCAATAACAGAAGACATGTTCAAATCTCACACAAAACAAACCAAATCTCATGGAGATATTTAATCAATTTGCACACAAGGGACAAAGGCTAATCTACCATGTACAAGTAATAGTATCAATAGAGCATATATCTAGAAAGATAGTTTACACCATGTATATGTAATGTGACTATATTCTAGTAAATAACATATCCATGTACACAATATAATATAGATATGTTATCAAGACATTTGTAAAGAGTATATAAATAAACAATATATGAATTATAGAATGATAACACATGTAAATAATGTAACCTATGAATAAGATGCCCCCACTTTAACATGACCATTGGATAGAGGCAAAGCTAACATCTTAATCCACGTAATATTTGTATGTCTTGCATAAGACTCATGGATACCAGTGAAATACATGTGTGATAGAAAAATAGTATGCTATTTACAAATCATGAAATAAATAACATATGGAAATAATGTAAGTTATATGTCTAATCATGTTTAGGTCCTAATTTTGGATTTTTAGAATATTTTGAATGTTTTTATATTTTGGAAATATTTGAATTTATTTTGTAATTTTTTGACTCTTGAAACTAGAATCAAATAAAAAGTGATAAACCATGGGTTCAAGAGTAGATGAAAGGGAAGGGATATGAATAATCCAGCACATGTATCAATATAAAGTATTCACTAAATATGATGGCATGCCCATGTATGAGCAAGATGCCCCCATTGTTATGCGAATATGATTGAAACCCATGTAAGAGATTAAATATATATGGAGTATTGGTTGTACATTATTATATCATTGAATGTAAACTTGTCGGAGTATTTGATCTATAATCATAATCAAACAAGTGTTATAATAGAAAAAACACACTTGTAAAGGATCAAAACCTTATTTTAATGATTTAATAAAAGTTAACTTTTAAAATGAATATGGAATTAAATTCAAATTTTAATTATCCAAAATAGATAAAATTTAAGAGTGCAATAAATAAAGAGACCAGTTGGACAAAAATGTCACACTTAATTTGATAATAGAGTTTGGTTATAAAGCCTACATCTCCAGATCTATTCCAATGGGGGGATCACTCATTAATTATAGAAAAAATTACTTTATAATATTAATAAGTCTTAAAATTCATCTTATGGGATTTAATTTTTTGAAGAGATACTCTCAAAACAAAACTATGTTGTTCGAGGCCTTTTATAAATCTTTAAGTCTCTCTATCACTCTCATACATGCCTTGTCTCCACAGAATAAAACTAAAAACCATGCTTCAAATATAAACTTGTCTCCTTTATATAATGTTTGAGCTCCATGGTACAATGGTTAGGCCCTTATCCTTTTATCCATAGGTGTAGGGTTCGATTCCCACTCCAACAGTTTTGGGCTTGAGGCATATCATTTTATCCCACATTTGGGAGGTGTGTGTTTTTAAAAGTATTTAAATGCCACAAAATTCATGGTAAACATTTCCAAATGATTGGCATTACCTTTAATTTTGTGGGGATGGTGGTGGCATGTGGGAAGTTTGTGGAAGTAGATGGGATGTTAGGTGGATGTTAGGGAATGAAATGTGGCATGGAACATAGAGTCTTGTGGTATGTATGTGGAAAGTATGAGGTGTCATGTGGAAATTTGGAGGGGCTTTGGCATGAAATTTAATTAATTACATAATATACAAAATTGAACCATGGTGAATGGTGGCAAGCCATGTGGTAGCTTGAGGACCCACCACATGGTCTACTCTCCTCTTGCCACTTGTTATTCACTCATCAATTTTTGAGTACTCACCACTTGTTGACTTCCAAACCATAATTTTTTTTACTTGTCTGGTTCAATTTTCCATGTGTTATAACTTACGCATATGGGCTCCATTTTGTGATTCGTAAAATACAACAGAAGCTCTTAAAGATCCCTTTTCCATGACTATGATCAGCCTATGATTTGATGACTTATTTTTTGGAGTAAAATATAGATCCTCCTAGATCAATCCTCCCCACTAGGAGATTTTAGACCTCCAAAAGTTGATTAATTGGTAATGAGGTGAGGGTATTTCTCCCTCACTCTTCCAGCTTCCATCCATTTAGCCTTGTTCGAGTGCATCCATTTGAGACCAACATGAAGATATTCAACATATCCCCTTCATGAAGTTCAAACCTTCCTATTAAGTATTGTATCTTCCTGTAATTCTGCTAGATACTTAGGGGAAAAATCATCAGCAGAAGGAATGGATACACTCTCATCATGATCTACAATCATTGGAGGCTCATAAAATTAAAAATTTTCCACATTCACAATTGAATAAATTTTTATATAAGATGGTAAATCCAACTAAAAAACATTTTTACCAATATTTTTTGTAATCTAGAAAGGACCATACTATATTGGTTTTAACTTTTTACCTTCACCTGTCAACCTTTCCTTATTGATACGAAGCCATACCAAATCACCTACAACAAACTGGTGATCAATATGATGTTTTTCATGTCTTGATTTGTATTTTTCTTGACTTTTCTTCAATTGATCTCAGATAGTTTGATGTACCTGTTGTATCTTTTCAATGAACTTCTTGGCTTTAAAAGCATCATTACATTCATTAGCAGCTGAATCCTATACATAACAAACATCTAGAGTTGATTTAGGAAAATATCCACAACAAACTTTAAAAGGAGATTTCATAGTAGAAGAATGAAGTACATGATTGTAAGCATGATATATATATATATATATATATATATATATATATATATATATATATATATATATATCATATATTATCATCCCACAACTTGGGATATTTATTGCAATAACCCCTAAGTAAATATACCACTATGTGGTTTACAAATTCTATCTAACCTTCAATCTGTGGATGAAATGCAGTGCTCTTATTCAACTTAGTGTCCATCAATCCCCACAGTGTTGACCACAATTCCCCAAGAAATCAAGAATCTTGATTAGAAATATTAGAAGTGGGTAAACCAAAATGAAACCATACATGCTAAAAGAATAAGTGTGTCATACCTTCCCCTGTAATCTTCTTAGTGCAAGGGATCAAAACACACATCTTGTTAAATCTATCCACTACCACATACAAGTAATCATGTGTCCTCTATGACATAGGCAAACCCCCTATAAAGTAAATGGAAATACTTTCCCAGGGATGAGTAGGAACAGGTAAGGGAGTGTAAATTCCTAGTTTCCTTTTACTAGGTTTGTTTGTGGTATAAATAACACACCCGTAGATATATTTGGCAACATTTTCGTGCATACAGGGCCAATAACAATACATTCTCAAATGTGCAACCATTTTACCAACTCCAAAATGACAAAAAATAAGAGAAGTATGTGCTTCCCTAATCATGTGCACCCTTTCATTTTGAGGAATGCAAAGTTTACCCAAATGATACAAAAGTCCATTATGCACATGATATTTTGATTCTTCTACCTATTTTACACTCATCAAGTCTTTGTACACATCCTTATAGTAAACATCAATAACATAATATTCTTTATCATTTTCATGAGTCAAAGAACTATGCTATAAAATAATAGATGCAACTACTATATGAGGCCTAGAAAGCATGTTTGCAACTTTATTATGAATACCTTTCTTATACCTGATCACAAGATGAAACTATTTTAGGAAACCCATCCAATGAAAATGTGTAGAATGTTTTATCTTGGCCTTTAACTGGAGATACTGGAGGAGCTAATGATCTATATGTATTACTATCTTCTTGCTCATCAAGTAATGTTTCCACTTCTTAACACTCTAAACTAATGCATACAATTCCTTAGCTAAGTTAGATAGTTTTTTACCACACCTGTGAAGGTCTCATAATGATAGCATACTAGTTTCTTTCCCTGTATCAGAATAATTGCATCTATCTTGATCTCAAATGGCTATTGCAAATCAGGAAGTACCAAGATAGGAGCAGTACTAATCTTTGTCTTCAAAGTGTTGAAGTATTTTTACTACTTGCCTCCCCACTAAAAGGCTTATTTTGTACTAGTCAAAGAATTCAAGGGTGATGCAATAAGTGATAAATTAGTAATTAATTTACTCTAATATTGTATTTCACCAATAAAACTTCTAACCTCAATTACATTATTGGGTTTAGGCCATTTAACTATAATCTCCACCTTTGCAGGATCAATTTTCAATTCACCATGTTCTACAATATAACCTAAGTAAACCAAAGAGGTCTTGGCAAATTCACATTTAGACAATTTCATATAAAGTTTCTTCCTTCTTAATGCATCCATTAATTTCCTTATATGAATCACATGATCTTCCCATGAATGACTAAAGAATTAAATATCATCTAAGTAGACTATAAAAAAATCATCAATGAATGGCCTGAAAACATCATTCATCAATCACATGAATGTAGCCTATGCATTGCACAATCTGAAAGGCATGACAAGCCACTCAAACAATCCTTGTTTTGTCTTAAATGCATTTTTCCAAATATCAGCATCATTAATCCTAACTTGATGATAACCAATTTTCAAGTCTAACTTAGTAAAATAGATAGCATTTCTTAACCGATATAGTAATCATCAATACAAGGAAGAGGGTAATGATTCTTAATAGTAATTTTGTTCAAAGCATGGAAATCAACACACATTCACCATGTGCCATATTTCTTTGGCACCAAAATGATAGGTGAACTAACAGGGGATGTACTAAGATGAATAACACCCTTTTCCAAAAGTTCTATTACCTGATTTTGTATTTCCTCATTTTTCACCACGGATAACTTGTACATGCCAATGTTAGGGAGAGGATAATATTATAACAATTAAATTTCATGTTGAACTCCCATATTAGGGGGTAACCCCTTGGGATCTTTAAATACATCATCATAACTAGAAATGATTTCAACCAACTCTTTCTTATGTTTAGGATCACAATTTTCCATAGCCTGGGAATATTCTTTTTCCTTAGACTTAATCAACATGAGACAAAAATTCTTGCTTGAATTGACTAGTCTTTTCATTTTCCCTGCTGTAACCAAGGAAAGACTCATCTTAACATTATGTGCTCTAAATATATATTTAATGCCATCCTTAACAAGAAAGTACTTATTCTCCTCCCTATAGAAGATTAGTTTTATATCATAAAGATAAGGACTTCCTAAAATAATCCCACATATGTCCAGAGGGACTACATCTAGATCAACTTCATCCATGAATTATAGATGCGATGACAAATTTCAATCTACAAGTTTTGGTTACTTGCAGTTTTGCATCATCACACACCCAACTAAGTGGATATGGTTTCAGATGGGGATTTATTTATAGGTCTAACTTTTTAACAATCTCTTTAGAAATTGAATTTTATCCACTATCAAATAGAGTGTCAATCTTAGTATGTTTTGTAGCAACCCTAATGTGGAACAACTCATTTCTATTCTTATCATCATGCAAAAAAAATTATTTTGAAGAGGAAGCAACATTAGATGACTTAGTGCTAGAAAGAGAAGAACACTTTTACATACTCATAGTTGTGATCTTAGTTTAATCCATAGAGTCTGAACCCAATCCTAAAGTATAATATTAGCTTTATTATCTTTCTTCTTAAACCTGTTAGAAGGGCTTAACTTCTGATGTAATTTCCAACACTTAGACTCATCATGATTTTTCTTGCAATGATTTCAAAATGGCTTACCCTCTTCTTTATGAATAGTAATAGTGTATTTTTTTACCCTTTCCAGAACTTTGCCCTTTAGAATGCTTAACTTCAGATTGCTTACTTTTAACTTTAGGAAAAGATTCTTTTATCTTTTTGTCTCTAGCCTCTAAATTAATGGCTTCAACACATGATTCATCTAAACTAGTGGGATTGAGAGCCAGAATCATGTGTTTCAAGTAACTATGCAACCCACCTATATACTTAAGCAGTGTTTCCTGTGTATAAAGTGGACTATTCAAAAGTAAAACCTTTTTCCTAAATTCCTATGTATAATCTTGAACACTATGGAATTTAGTTTTTTTGAAAGATTGGTAATCCATCATGGCTTGTTTCATATATCCTAAAGGATAAAATTGCTTTATGAGTGCATCAACAAATTCGCTCCAAGTGGAAATCAAGTTACCTGTATTAATATTGCTTTGCTCAACTTAATCTCCCACTAGATGAGAGTTGTGTCTCCCATTCGAAGAGTAGCTAGGTGAATTTTAGCCTCATCATCTACAATATTTTGGACCCTACAATATACTTCAATTTAATTTATCTAGTTATCCATCTTTTTTGCATTCATCTCGCCATTAAACATCAGTAATTCAGACTTAATATCTAGATTTAGTGAAAGAAGAGATTCAACAACTTTTTGTCTTTACCGTCACCCAAAGAGGAGGAAGGTTTCTTAGAATTTTTACCACCTCCATCATGATCCATATTAATTCATCATTCATGGTAAATTTCCTTGACTATGTCCTTCATTTCCAAGAAGGATTGTTGGAAAGCTCATTTAGACTCAAAATCATCTCCCATTTCTGTAGTACATCTTGATCCAATCTCCAGATCGTATTATATTGATTCTACTTAACCACACCTAGATCTCAACCTTGTCAACATACACTAGGAATCCACATGGTTAAATATAAATTTTGATCTGATACTAAAAACTTGATCTGTAATCATAATCAAACAAGTGTCATAGTAGTAGAAAACACATTTATAAAGGATCAAAACCTTATTTTAATGATTTAATAAAAATTCACTTTTAAAATGATTAAGAAATTAAATTTGAATTTTAATTATCCAAAATAGACAAAATTTAAGAGTGCAATAAATAAAGAGACCAGTTTGACAAAAATTTCATAATTGATTTGATAAAGAGTTCAGCTATAGAGCCTATGTCTCTAGATCTTCTCCCATGGGGATTGTTCCTTATTAATTATATAAAAAATCACTTAAAAATATTAATAAGTCTTGAAATTCATCTTATATTCTTTAATTTTTCAAAGAGATACTCTCGAAACAAAACTATATTGTTTAAAGCCTTTTATAAATCTCTAAGTCTCTCTATCACACTCATACATGCCTTTTCTCCATGAAATAACACTAAAAACCATGCTTAAAATATAAACTCATCCCCTTTATATAATGTTTGAGTTCCCTGGTGCAACGGTTAGACCCTTATAACCCTTTATCCATAGGGGTAGGGTTCGATTGCCACTCCAATAGTTTTGGGCTTGAGGCATATCATTTTATCCCACATTTGGGATGTGGGTGTTTTTTAAAGTATTTAAATGCCAAGAAATTCATGGTAAACATTTCCAAGTGATTAGCATTATCTCTAATTTCATGGGAATGGTGGTGGTATGTGGGAAGTTTGTGTAAGTGTATGGGATGTTAGGGAATGAAACATGGCATGGAACATAGAGTCTTGTAGCATGTACATGGAAAGTATGAGGTGTCACGTGGAAATTTGGAGGGGCTATGTCATGAAATTTAATTAATTACATAATATACAAAATTGGACCATAGTGAATGGTGGCAAGCCACGTGGTGGCTTGAGGACCCATCATGTGGTCTAATCTCCTCTCACCACTTTTCATTCACTCATAGATTTTTGAGCACTCACCACTTGTCAATGTCCAAACCCCAATTTTTTTTACTTAGCTGGTTCAATTTTCCACGTGTTATAACTTGTGCATACGGGCTCCATTTTGTGATCTAAAAAATGCACTGGAAAGCTCTTGACGATCCCTTCACCATGACAATGATTAGCTTGTGATTTGATGACTTATTTTTTGGAATGAAATATAGATCCTCCTAGATTAATATTTAATGCAAATATATGGGAAATATAGTGCATAAAGGAAATATTTTGCATGAATAATTACTATGATGTATTATCGAACGAAGTATAATATATAAATTTAGATGTTTTAAGGCTACATTTTTTTGGATTTTGATTTATTTTTGTAAAACTACTACAAGAAAGAATCAACTAGCTCAGGTTAGTAACGGTAGTTGATACTAATTGTTATTGGTCAATACTTTTTATGATGTAATAATGCAATTATCTCTATTCAAACTATGAAAATAAAAATATAAATTACAAATGATGGATATATGGATCACTATGCCTGACTATGCATATGTTGTAGGTGAAAAATTAATAGCCAAGTGGCCAAAAGTCACAACGAGCCAAGGTTTAGGCATCACTAGGTTGGACTATTTATAACATAATATGTTTACTATGTGTAGGCATCACTTGTGTAGTCAAATGTGGACACATGGATGATAAAAATAAAAATAGTGGCATAAACACATATTTTAGGATCTAAGCCTCTTAAATATGGATTTGAACCATTCAAAATTTCATCATGTTTTTCATCAAGGGTTGTTTCCTTATAAATTTTTGCATTCTTAATAGGCTCAAGATACTATTAATATCTTTGCCTTTAACTTTGATTATGTTTTAAAAATTTGAAATTTCTTCTATCTGTATAGGATCTACACTATTAAGCTCATCAAGATGTATTTTACTGTGATATTCATTATTATATTATATATTAGCTTCATAACCATTTTTATAGGAATAACGTCATTGATAACACATTCATTTAAATCTATGTGTTCCTTATCAATGTTTGTATCACTAGAAAAATAAACATGTATATAATTTATTTTAACCATTTTAGCTAGAAAATAAATATAGTTTGAAGTTGAAGGCATCTAAATATGATCAATTACAATCAGCCTTAATTTATCATTCTCACATATAGGTAAAACATATCTAACCTTATTATATGGCATATGATAAGGGGGAAAAAATCATATTTTCTTATGTGATTAGGGTAAATCATAAATTAGATCTAAAATTCAAATCCTAGTAGGAAATAAATTTGAAACAGTAAGAAAATTAAAACCTTAATTTAGGAGTAAACCTAGGGTTTTTTCATGCTCAAATCACTGATTATTCTTACCAAAATGTTTTACTTATTTTGGATTAATATTTCCTAAAATAATATAGAACTAGGGGAGACTGGATTGTATAAAATCTAGTAATAAATACACAAATATGAACTTAGATAGATAGATAAATATTGAATTTAAAATAAAAAAGAAAGAGAGTATAAGTGTACATAGATTATTTTAATATTCTATCACTTAGTGAAGCCATCATTAAATCTATAATTATCATGTATATCTTCATCCCTACTTATATTAGAAAAAATGGGTCAAACCCTACCTCGATGTTGTCAATAGTGTCTAACGCCTATAATAGTCGATACCATCTAGGTTTTTTTTGGTAGTGTTGATGTATGATATGAAATTTTTTAAGTTCCAAGAATTTTAAACTTGTGCCTGAGATGTGTTATTCATGTGTGATTACTTCAATCACATGTGTTAATCTCTATTTTCCTTCTCCTTCCATCTAAACCCTAATTGTGTTTTCAATAATACTATGACTCTTGAAAAAGGAGTTAGTATTTGGGCTCAATAAGCCTAACCATTACTTAATAAATGCATAAAAATTTATTATGTTTTAATACTCTGAAGAGGGATCAAATTATACATAGTTCTCCCATAAGTGTGTGTATGAAACATCGTGATCAATTTAGAATGCAATGCAATTTTTTCATTTTGACACTTGGTACATGAAACTTTGAATTTTATGTATTTTGAGAGCTTGCTCAAGGGATACTCATTTGAATGGTTTTTAGATATACTTTCATTTTTAATAATGTCTAAAGACATTATTAATTGATTCCTTAAGTTTTTTAGGATTTCTAAAGTTGATCATCATGCTACCAAGTGAGTATAACTTTAACATTCATTTGTATATATAGTTAACTATTAATTATTTTTTAATATGATTCAACCATGAAATGTGTCTATACAAAACTAATTAGGACATCCCAATTTTATAAATAATCATTTAATATTCATAGACATTGCTATAAAAATAAGCCACTTGTGGTAACCACAAATGTCTATCTGCTACTCGTAATGTCTTAGCAGTGCAAACCCTGTGGTTTGAGATATAGAGGAGACATGTTTAAGATTATTAAAGTTTATTATATAGACTCGGTTGATATTGAATAGGTGTATCTAGAGAATAGAGTTGGCTAAGACAACATGTTTATAGATAGGTAGAGGGAAAGTGTGAACAAAAGTCAAATATGTATACAATATCGAAGTGTATCAATGTGTGTCATGGTTTATGTTTCCATAGTGTCTAATACCAAATTGAGGTGTCTACAAATTATTTAAAAACCAAAGACAATGATTTAAGCTATGGTAGAGGATAAATATTTTATGAATATCACCTAATAGTTGAAAATAACTATTTAATATTTGAATTTTGTCTCAAGATGAGATAACTATTTAATATTTGGAAAAGTGTTAGTAGAGAATTAAAAATAGTAAGTCACAAAAATTATTTGTATAGTTTTTAGTTGTGAAATTTGAATATTTTGTAACTATTGATTTAATTGGATAGGCCAAACATAATATTGAATGTTTCCTATGACTTTAAAGGAGAACAGAGGAAGAGTCAAGAAGTTAAAGAGTCATATAGACTCTAAAAATAGTGTATAGTCGCATTAAAAAAACCATTATTCATAGTTTTGATAATAGTTAATATATAATAGGATTTCACTTTATATATGGCCATATGATGTATCCATAGAAAATATAATGTGTTGAAATACACACACACATGTATGATCATTCGTAAGTATATGCATATATCACTTATCTAATTTTTTTGGAATTCATAGTACCATGTTGAGTGCATTACAGTGCTAAGTTATGATTAATTTGAGATAAAATTATTTATGAGTGTGACTTTATATCACTTCTTACTTGCTCGTGTGTAATAATTACAATACACTGCAAGTCTGACATGTCTTGATAAAAATTTCCATGAGATACTGTTAATAATTTTTAAGAAAGGTATTTATATATTTTAAAGATCTTATCTCTTCTCAATATTGGACTCCATGGGCTGCTCATTTATAATATGATTTATGTTGTGATACAAAAATTAAGTCTTCAATTGCTAATGGCATAGGGAAAGATTAGCTTTGAAATTATGACACATCATTTATGAATTATTCTCCAAAAAAATTGTATCAAATTATAAGTTCTTTTTCATCTGCTCTTAGAAAGTTAAATAGCCATTGAAGTCTAGACTCTCCACCTTGAAATTGGCCATCCCATATTAACTAACTATAAGAAGCAAATCTAAAACCCAAGCTTACTCATTTTTTCTAGTATTTAGTGTACCCATGCCTTCAACTTATAGAGATACTACATCATATTGGCATTTTTAATTCTAAGTGATCTGCATGTATTAGTCTAGATATATTTAAGCACTTATTTTGGACCCACACACATGTATGTGGGGATTGACAGTGTATTCATAAACTTTTAATTCTATATCTCCCAAAGCCAATTAATTAAATGATTACTTTTTCTGGAGACTATGTTTAGTGGCCAACATACATTGCCCTTATTTCAAAAAAATTTGGACTTCTATTTTTTTCAACATTAGATAACTAGAAAACTTTCTATTTTTAAGTAATGATATTATTTTACAAGAATTATCTACTAATGATAATTTTTAAGTACTCACCTCTATATTATTTCAACTAAAATCATAGGTCAAGATAGTTGACTCAAAATATTATAATTTGAAAGAGTTCCTCAACAGTTGGGGGAGTGGTCCCTTTACTATGATCAAGATTCTTATTGATATCCCATTGTAGGGTTCTCATTCACTAGCACCAAGTTGATAGTGGATCTGATCACATAGTTGCTTATCCACCCCTCAAGTCCTCAGGAAAGAGTTTACAGTCTATAACCACATGGAAAGTATATCATTAGGTCTTTGTATTGAACCTTCCCTGCTCATGATGACATGTATATTGTAATTTTCATTCCTTTGGTGGTTGGGTGGGGAGTATTTTTATCCCTAGTTGTGTGAGATAATATTCAAGATGATTTAGTGGTGCTAAATGTACTATTGGGGAGCCTTCTTCTTGGACTAGCATCCCTCTCAAGAATGATCCACCACATCCTTCATTTGACATTGTTGTTTGTGATTAATATTTATCATTATTAGCTACATGTTTTGAGACTTTTAATATTCAATCCTACTTTTTTGTCTCTATTATAATTTATATTGGGTTGTAAATACCAACCGAACACTATTTTATTTTAAAATATATTTTACATTTATCTTTATATTTATTTTAATAGATATGACAATGTGTTCCTAATTCATTTTTATATTTTTCTAAACTTTATTAATAATTATAATACATAAATGCCATTATAACCTAGAAATAATATTATAATTATTTTTAAGTTAAAAATAATGTTGTATGTATTCCAAAATGTATAATCATAAGTTCTATTTATAAATTTATAATTAAAATTGTATGTTAGGGTAATAACCAATCCATAAACCTACTCTCGAATGGTTTTCATGGAAATAACCAATCCATAAACTTGCTCTTGAATTCATGGCAATAACCAATACATAAACCTACTCTTGAATAGTTTTCATGGCAATAACCACTCCATAAGCCTGATATGGAATAGTTCTCATGGCAATAACCATCACATAAACTTAATCTTGAAAAGTTTTCTAAAACGTACATTAGAAATAAAAACATAAAGCCCCATCTTAATCTTATTTCCATAGGATTATTTTGATTTATTTAAAAAATTAATTAGAAGACACCTTTGGAGCAAAAAAATAAAAATAAAATATTGAGCTAAAATGGTTGCACATATCTCTGTTATAAAATATTGTTGAAGTAATACTTGTCCTTGTGGTTATTTCTATATAACACATAGCTCTGCATACATATTATTAATACAGCTTGTTGAGGCTCTCAATTTGAAACATTGTTCCAGTCATCCTTGTCCTCATCTAGGCATAATTCATGCCATGGTGAAGCTGATTGCTGCTGAAAACATGTACTCAATTTTGTCATCATACAACTTATGTTGTCATTATTTTTAGCATTTTTGTTATCATAAAAGTCCAGGAGTAGGTCTACCATGTTTTTTATGTCATAATTATGATCATCATTACCATGGGATAATTCATCATAGCTAGAGTTTCCATCATGGGTAGACTTATTGTTTTCTCTTTGGACTCTGGTCATATCAGCAAAGGAAGAATCATGGGATTTAGCCTTAACAATCCAATCCATAGAATTATATTAATTTTGATTTAATACATTAGGTTGATCAATGTTAAGATGATTATATTTACAACCAAAGCATAAGGATGAAAGTGGGGTAAAGGTTAACTGGAGACTTGTATCAGTCCATGAAAAGGCATGCCCTTGATCATGATCTATTCCGTGTGGGTTCTCACCATTATTATTATTATTATTATTATTATTATTATTATTATTATTATTATTATTATTATTATTAATGGCCTCCTTCTTGAAGGCCTTGCCTATTTCTGAATTCCATATCTATTGTAAAAACTTACATCATTATTGGTTGTATAGGAGATAATTTTAACAAAAAAAAATGAAGATAATAATATGAAATGAAAGGCTCAGATGGGTAGCAATAAACAACTAAAGAAATAAATCAAGGGAGAGAGAATGTGTAGGAATAAACACACACACACATATATATCTAAAAACCTTGAAATTGTTTTACATATATAGCTACTCTTATTTTCAAAAATAACTCAAAAAATACCCTATTTTGTTCCCTACTCTATTTTCCCCTTTTATATGGGCTACTTTCTCCTCTTGCTATAGACTACTCTGATCCAACTATTTTCTACTACACATTCTCTATTTTGATCACAAACTCCTTTTCCTCTTATAGGGTACTACTCTCTCTCTCTCTCTCTCTCTCTCTCTCTCTCTCTCTCTCTCTCTCTCTCTCTCTCTCTCTCTCTCTCTCTCTTCCCTTGCTACAGACTGCTACTCTATTATAGGCTACTGCTACATTGAATAATCTCTTCTTTTGCTACACATTATCCTCTTCCTCTGCTGCTACATTCATTTTCTACCTACCTACTTTCTTACCTACTCTGTAGATTTCCCCTCCCCAAAAAATGGGCTCCAAATTTGAAAATTGAAAGAACAACATTTAATTTTGTTGGGAGTTACATATTTCATGTTTTAAAGCTAGCCAGGTTAGGTAGGAATAAAAAAATAATATTTTAACACTTCCCCTTATTTTTGACCTTACTAAAATGGTCAATTAGACTCTTCTTAGTCTCTAAAACCTCTTTATAACTTCTTTTTAACTTACCAAATGCTTTTGCATCCTTTTAACGCATGTCTGGAGGTTCATAACTAAAGTCCATAGCTCTGTTGATGGAGTATTAAAGTTTTTTTGATGGAATTCATAGATTTGCTATAGGAGTCCATAGTTATGCTAATGGAGTCCATATATTTTCTAATGAAGTATATAGTTTTTATGTAGGAGTCCATAGTTTTGCTGATGGAGTATGTAGATCTGCTAATGGAGTCCATAGATGTACTGTTGGAGTTCATAGATATACTGATAGAGTTCGTCGATGTACTGATGGAGTTTGTAGTTTTTTTTTAGGAATCTATAGTTGGACTATTTGAGTTTGTAGCTCTATTGTAAGACTCTGGAGCTACCATAACACTATGTACGCCTAATTTTACTACATTTATGACCCCTAACCTTCCTCTTAGGTACATGAAAGTTTCCTTAGATAATGGCTTAGTAAAAATATCAGTTAGCTACTGATTAGACTTGCAAAAACTAAGCTCTATGACATGATTTTCAACTAACTCATGAATAAAGTGATACTTTATTGCAATGTGTTTGCTCCTACCATGAAATATGATGTTTTTTGACAATGCTATGGATGATACATTATCACAATAGATTGTATAAGATCCTTATTTCTCCTCATATAAATAAAAAAGTATCCTTCTCAACCATATAATTTGACATGTTATTGCATTGGCTGCTATATACTCTAATTTAGATATAGAAAGTGACACTATCCATTATTTTTTTGAAGCCCAAGATATGAATCTTGACCCAAGATGAAATATATACTTTGAAGTGTTCTTTTGGTTATCAAGGCTGCCTACTCAATCACTATCCATGTAACTAATAAGCTGAAACTCATCTATTGCTGCATACAAAACACCATAATCTCTTGTTCCATTCACGTACCTCAATATCCTCTTGTGTTCTTGCCAATGTGTCTCTTTTGGCATCTCCATTGATATAAGGCTGACTGCATACATGATATCTGATCTTATTGTAGTTAAGTACATTAAACTTCCCACTAAATTCTTATAGCATGTGGGGTCTATATTTCTACTGCAATCATCTTTACACAACTTAAGTCTTGTCTTGGCTAGAGTGAATATAGGATTGCTATCCAATATCTTGAACCTTTCTAATACCTCTTTTGCATACTTAAATTGGCATATGAATATGCATTCATCTATTTTCTTGACTTTTGTTTCGAGAAAGTACTTCAAGAAGCCCAAATCAGTCATTTCAAACTCATTTTTTATGGTTGTTTTGAATTCTTCAATGGACTAATTTGCATTACAAATGAATATAAGATCATCTATATATAATACAATAATCAACATATCTTCTTTGAATTATTTGATGTATATTTTGGGCTCACTTACACTCTTGCTAAAATTATTGCTTAAAAAATATGAGTTTATATGGTTGTACCATGCTTTTGGGGCTTGCTTGAGCCCATACAATGCCTTTTTCAGCCTATACACTTTGTTCTCATGGTTGCAAATCTCATATCTAGATGGCTGTCCCATGTAGACCTCTTTTTCTATCACTTCATTCAAGAATACTGAATTCACATCCATTTGATGCACCTTCCACTTGTGTTGGGTAGCAATGGATATGATTATCCTTATGGTTTCTAGCCTTGCTACCGGTGTAAATGTTTCATTGTAATCATGTCCAAGATTTTACTTGTAGCTTTTTACCACTAACCTTGCCTTATGCCTCTCTATCTTGCTTCGAGAATAGTTTTTGTCTTGTATACCCACTTAAAATCTATGATCTCTTTTATTTTTGGTAGGTCAACTAACTCCCATGTGTCATTTCTCTCTATGGCATGCATTTCTTCATCCATGGCCTCACACTACTTGCTATCCTTGACTCCATATTCAAAGTAAATTGGATCAACTGATAGAAAGAGTGCATAATTCATAGTTTCATCCTCATTTTAGTCATACCTTGACTACTCATAAACTTCTTGCAAGCTTCTTGTCCTTACTTGATGTTGACTTGAGTTGGAGGATGTTGACTCATAAACAACTCTTTGAGCTCCTTGATGGTTGTTACCACTAGATGAATCAGACTTTTGTGAAATAAGGGTCCATGTTGGTGCATTGTTGGATATACCATCTACAATTTTATATTAAATGATGGGTCCACTAGCCCTTGTTTCAACATGCTCTTCTCTTTGTCTCTATTCCCAAACTTCATGCTGAATGAATTGAACATCCCGACTAATTATGAGATCTTTGGTGATGGAATTGTACAACTGGTATGACTTTGATTGGTCACTATAACCTATAAAAATACACTTTTCACCTTTGTCATTCCACTTCATTCTTATTTTCTTGGGCACATGTGCATATGCTACACAACCAAACACTCTAAGGTGTTCAATAATTGGAATCTAATTTCTCCATGCTTCTTGAGGGATTACATCCCTTACACTCTTCATTGGACAAATGTTTAACAAGTACATAATTGTTACTACAACCTCAACCCAAAAATCATTAGGCAAACCTTGCACCTTTAGTATGCTCATTGCCATCTCTTGGATGGTCATATTCTTCCTCTCAACCACACCATTTTAATATGGTTTGTACCTAGCTTCAAATTGTTTCTTTATGCCATGATCCTTGAAAAAATTCATGAACTCATTGGAGATATATCTCTCCCTCTATCTTTCCTCAAAATCTTGATGTAGTGGCCACTTTGTTTCTCCACCATGGCCTTGAAATGCTTGAAGGTCTCAAATGCTTCTGATTTATTCTTCAAGAAGTACACCTATATCTTTCAACTATAGTAATCTATGAATGTCATGAAATAAACATTATTTAATAGGGAGGGGGTCTTCATTGGACCACACAAATCTGAATGGATTAGCTCTAATGGAGCTCTAGCTCTCCATGCCTTATCCACAGGAAATGTACTCTTATGTTGCTTCTCTAATATGCATCTTTCACACACTTTATTTTGTTTTTCTATAAGGGATAACCCCTTCACCATGTGATTATTATGAGGAAGATTCAACCCTCCAAAGCTCAAATGTCTGTACCTAAGATGCCAAAGAGTAGGTTCATCTACCATCATTGATTTAAGCGCTACCGTGATCTCACTTTGCATTATCAATGGAAACATTCGATTGCTTATCATCTTGATTGATGCTATCTTCTTATTACAACCACTCCTATCAAAGATGATGCACTCACCATTCTTAAATCTGACCTTGTATCTCTTTTGCATAAGTTACCCTTGCTGATAAGGTTATGTTTCAACTCAGGTACGTAGTAACCATCATGAATTTATTGGTGTAGATTGAAATACTTCCCTTACCCATGACAAGAATCTTATCATTATTTCTCATCTTTACCTCTAATTTTATTATCTTATCTATGTGGCTGAACATCTCTTTGTTCCCACTCATGTAGTTGCTGCAACCACTATCCAAATACCATGTCTCCTTGCCACTTTATTTAGTAATGTTGCATGTTATAAACAAGCTTCCTCCTTTTTCATTCCTATTTGGTTTAGCCTCTTGTGTATGAGTGAAATCATAATTCTACCTATTCATGTCATACTCATTCTTTCTACACTCACTAGCATAATGTCCATACATCTTGCAATAATAACATTGGATGCTAGATTTATCATATCTTTGTGTAGAATCACCTCTAGAAGTGTTGTTGCTCCTTCCTCTTCCTCTTCCATGTGGTTCTTTATGGCCATGTCTTTCACCTTCTTGACTGCTACAAGTTCTTCCTCTTCCTCTATAGTTTGATCCTCTCCCCCTTTCTTTCACAGTGACATTGGTCTTAAATGCTTGCTCATGGAAGGAGGTGGCTGTCCTATTCGGACTTTTGTTCATGGATTTGTAAATAACTTATTATCTCATCAACTGTCATTTACCTCAAATCCTTTGACTCTTCTATAGAAACCACTATAGGGTCAAATCTAATTGGAAGGCTCCTCAACACCTTCTCAGTGATCCTATGGTCTTCAAGGGTATCACCACATGTCTTCATTTGATTTACTATGTTCATTGTTCTTGTGAACAAGTCATTGATTGAATCATTATATTTCATTTTTAGGGTCTTAAAGTCTCTTCTTAAGAGCTATAACTTGACAAGCTTCACCTTGTCACTCTCTTGATATGAATTTTACAAGATATCCCATGCTTGTTTGGAATTGACAACTATTGATATCTTAGGAAATATTCAATCAACCAAAGCCATTTATATGTTACTCAGTGATTTGACATATTTCCTCCTATTCTCATTTAACACATTATTTTGTGCTTGAGTTAAGGCATTGAAGGCTGCTATATCTACAACCTCATTATACCCAACTTCAACCAACTTCCATAGCTCTTAAGTGTTGAATATTGTCTTCATTTTGATGTTCTATATATCATAGTTTTTCCCATCAAACATGGGGGGTAGTTACCAAGACCTTGAACTTCCTATTGCCATGTCTGAATGCACTCACAACCTGGTTGCCCTTTACAAATGGTTCTGATACTAGTTGTTGAAAAAACCTATAGCACTATTGGTTTTATACAAAATTTTTTTAACAAAAATAAATGTAGAAAATAATACCAAATGAAAGGCCCAGGTGGGTAGCAATAAACAACTGAAGAAATAAAGTAAGGGAGAGATAATGTGGAGGAATAAACACACACACACACATACCTAAAAACCTTGAAATTTTTTACATATATAGCTACTGCTATTTTAAAAAATAACTCATAAAAATACCCTATTTTGTTCCCTACTCTATTTTTCCCTTTTCTATGGACTGCTTTCTCCTCTTTCTATAGACTGCTCTGGTCCAACTATCTTCTGCTGCACATTCTTTGTTTTGGTCACAAATCCCTGTTCCTCTTATAGGGTGCTGCTCTCTCTCTTCTTTTGATATAGACTGCTATTTTGTTACAGGCTATTTTTATGTTGAATGATCTCTTTTGTTGCTACACATTCTCCTCTTCCCCTACTGCTACATTCATTTTACACCTACCTACTTTGTATATTTTCCCCCCAAAATAAAATGGGCTCCAAATTTGAAAATTGAAAGAACAACATTTAATTTGTTGGTGGCTGCATATTTCATGTTTTTGAGCTAGTTGGGTTAGGCAGGAATAAAAAAATAATATTTTAACAATAACTTCAAGAAAAAGTTAGTGGGTGTCTTGACGTTGGCCTCTGCAGTATCATTTCCCATCAACATAGAAAAATAAGATGAAGATGATAGAGTTGAATCTCTAGAGAGCCTTGCTTCAGCTTCAAGCCTTGCATTTTCCCACTGTGACATGTGCCTCATCAGTGGTGAGGAATGAGATCCCTATGACCCTTTTGCAGGGTTTGTCTCAGATTTGGGCGCATGGTGGATGGATCCAGTCCCATTTGCAATAGCCTTTTCTTCATGTGGGTGTTCCAAAAGTTCTTGATCTCATTATCAATTTTTCTTGGAAGATGGGAGCTATTGCAGACCACCTGTAGAGTTCAAAGATATTAAAATAATAGTGTAATTATTACATTAAAAGATAAAAACTAGCTTTGACAATGGGTGATTTCAATTGTTGTTTACATTCAGACAATAGATAAACAAGAGCACCTTTTGGTACAATTGTTAAACAGTAGAAGGTTGTAAACAACATATCCATAATGAATGTGGGATAGAACATAGTTCATGTTGAATACCTGTTGCCTAGAATTGCATGCAACTAAAAAATACTTCTTTCTTATTCAGGCAAATTGACCTCGCTTAATATCTGGTCTTAGGTAAATAGTCCAATGCAGGTGGAAACTCTTCCCACACCTCAAAAGCCCTGTCCATATTCATATTATATATATTCATAACACACACACACACACACACACACACACACACACACACACACACACACACACACACACACACACACACACACACACACACACACACAGAGATTCACATGTAACATGTTTGAATCTGTCAACTATTTCCTCTTACCTCGTAGAATTAAAATTTGTTTTGCCAAGAAGAATCATCTAAATATATAAATTTATCTCATTTCCTATGTAGATAAAAACTTATTAAAAAAACACGTTTCAACATATGTAAGTATTTTTAATATATATATATATATATATATATATATATATATATATATATTTAAATTACCACTTGATAATTTGTAGTGAATGGAGAAGCTGTGATCTGATTTATAATTATTATCGTTGTTACGATCCACTTCTTAAATTCATCATCAGGGAGGATACTGATTATAAGAGGTGGTTATTATGAATCAAATCCCAACTTTTCTATTGTGCAAACTAATACAGGCTTAATACAATATATATCCCCCAATTCATTACCCAATGGATATACATATGAATATTAATTCAATTTACATAGTTTTTAATGTCGGTAAATAATACAGTTTATAGAAATGAAATCCATGCAGTACATATATATTATATACAGACCAGCTTGCTTCGAAACAACATGCCAGTTTCCACAACCATTTTTTGAATATAATTAGCAAGAATCTTATCTTCATTAGAGTGTTGAAAAGTGATGCTGAAGTGCAATTCACTCAGTTCTATTTTTAGACTATTAGTGTAAATTTAGTTTGCATGAATAGTTTTTGTGGAGCTAATTTTAGACAGTTAGTTAATTTTTAGTTAATATATTTAAAAAAAATAAAGCCTTAGAAAGGATAGAGTTAGTTTTAGTTGATATTACATGAAAATTATTATTTAGATAAATTTAAAATATTTTATTTAATAATTAGAAAAGCATGTTCACATGCCATTCTATTAATACATTGTAATTGATCTTTATTTTCAAGAAGAAGGAGAATGATTCCAATTTTTTTTTGAAGAAGTATTTTTTATTTTTGCAATTCTTATTTCTTATGTATTATGAATATTGCATATATTTGGCTGTGATTTGATTTTATTTAAAATTCTACATGTGGTATCAAAGCAGGTATTTTTCTTTTGGGTTAAAGATTTAGTAGTTGGAATTTTGCCAAAAATTTATCATGTCAAATTCTAACTCCTTGCCCATTCTAGAATTTGATGGAAATGAGTATGATTATTGGTGTATCAAAATGATGACTTTTTTGATAGAAAAATATTTGTGGGAGATTATTGAATCAGGTTATGTAGAGCTAGCTGATTGGAATGCTCTCACATCAAATAATAAAATAGCTAAGAAGGAGGCTAATAAGAAGAATGCTCAAGGCTTATTTCATATTCAAATATCTCTAGATAAGAGCCTATTTCCATGAATTGTAGGAGAAAAGACATCAGAGGATGTTAGGAAGACTCTAAAAGAAGCTTACCAAGGTAGTGATCAAGTCAAAGTTGTCAAGTTACAGACATTGAAGAGAGAATTTGAGAATTTGAAGATGCAAGAAGCTGAAAGTGTGAGTACCTATAGTGTCAGAGTAAAAAATGTGGTCAATAAGATGGATACACTTGATAACATTGTGAACAATGAGGTTGTGATCAAAAATGTGTTGAGGAATCTCACACCAAGGTGGAATCATGTTGCCATAATCATAGTAGAAAGCAAGAATTTGTCTACTGTTCAATTTGATCATCTAGTTGGATCTTTGATGTCTCATGAAGAAAGATTGAGAGATTCATTTGGGGAAAGTGACGAGAAAGCTTTTTCCTCCAAATTACAAATCACAAAGAATGAAGATGCCAATAGTATCATCAAAAGTAATCAAGGCCAAGGTAGAGGCCAAAATCAAAATTAATCAAGAGGAAATAGAGGCATATGTGGTTTTCGAGGAAGAGGTGGTTTCAGAGGAAGAGGTAGAGGCTGATTTGATAAAATAAATATCTAGTGTTATCATTGTAATAGGTATGGCCACTTTAATTATGAGTGTAGATTAAAATAAGGTAATAATGATAAAATCATTCATTATGCTCAAGAAGGTGATGAGAAACCTCTAGATAATTTATTTTTATCTTATGACAAAGCTGAAAATGTTTCTAAAGATGTTTGTTATTTAGATTCGGGATGTTCTAACCACATGTCAGGGAATGAAAAACTTTTTTCTATAATGGATGAAAGTTTTAAATCCAAGATCAAGCTTGGTGATGACAAATCATTGGAGGTTGCTGCAAAAGGAGCTATGGAAGTCCATACAAAAGAAGGTATGAAGAGTGTTAAAGACATTTATTTCACTCCAAAGTTAAAGTATAATTTGGTGAGTGTTAGAAAATTATGTGATAAGAATTATAAAATTGTATTTGAAAATCAACAATATATAATTTATGATAAGAATCAAGGAAATAGGGTGGTAATAGTTGTGCCTATGACAAAGAATAGGATGTTCCCATTGAAGTTTGGTGAACATAACAAGAACCTTGTCAATATGGCATATGAGGATACAAGTTGGTTGTAGCATCTCAAGTATGGGCATTTAAATTTTCATAGTTTGAAAATTCTAACATCAAAAGCATTAGTTTCTGGTTTGCTTAAGGTTGAAGAGAATAGGGAAGTTTGTGAAGGATGTGCTAAAGGAAAACATGCAAGAGAGAAATTTCTAAAAGGCAATGCATGGAGGGCTCATTATTCACTCCAATTAGTTCATTTAGACATTTGTGGTCCTATGCAGACAAAGAGTTTGGGTAAGTCATCATAATTTATTACTTTTATTGATGATTACTCACAACAGTGTTGGGTTTATTTTTTGAAGACCAAAGGTGAAGCTCTTGAGACATTCAAAAGGTTTAGAGCCCTTGTAGAAAATGACAAAGGGTGCAAAATCAAATGCTTAAGGATTGATCATGGAGGAGACTTTTGTTCAAAAGCCTTTCAAGGTTACTGTGATATGCATGGCATCAGAAGACAACTCACCACTGCATACACACCTCAACAAAATGGTGTAGCTGAAAGGAAGAATCGTACAGTGGTGGAGATGGCACGAAGCATGCTACAAACAAAGGGATTAAGAAATTATTTTTGGGGAGATGCAGTTGCTACAACAATATATATTCTCAATCAGAGTCCCACTAGTGCACTTGATAGGGTGACTCCATATGAAGATTGGTATGAGAAAAAGCCAAATGTTAATTATTTTAAAGTTTTGGTTGCTTAGTCTATGTTCATGTTCCTGATCAAAAGAGGCAAAAGTTAGATCCCAAAAGTGAGTCATGTATTTTTATTGGATATAGTGAGGAAAGTAAGGCTTACAAGTTATATAATCCTCTCATTAATAGGCTTATTATGTCAAAAGATGTGATTTTTGATGAAGAGGGAGTTTATGGTCATCAAAAAGGCCATATGGAGAAGTCAAAATCTATTTTAAATGAAGTTATTATGGATGATATTGATTATGGGCAGCCTAATAATATTTTTATTCCAAGTGCTACAAATCCACCAAGTAACCCCTCATCTAGTTGTTCAATTCCAAGTGTAAGTCTAGATTCAAGTCCTAGTTATACAAGGTAAGAAGATTGAGTGACATTTATCAAAGGAGTTCAAGTCAAGCACATGAATAAAATCCAAGAGGTGAGACACTAAATTTTGCTTTACTTACCAAGGCTGATTTTGAACCATCATGTTTTGAAGATGCATATACTAATGAGGTTTGGATGCAAGCAATACAAGAAGAGATGGATTCTATTCACAGGAATGACACTTGGGAGCTTACAAAGCTTCCACATGACAAGAATAATATTGGCACCAAATGGGTCTACAAGACTAAGTGTAACAGTGATGAAAGTGTTGAAAGGCATAAGGTGAGATTAGTTGATAAAGGCTTCACACAGAAGTATGGCATTGATTATGAAGAGACATTTGCACCAGTAGAAAGACAAGAGACCATTAGAATGTTTATTTCATTAGCAGCTCAAAAGAATTAGAGCATCCATCATATGGATGTAAAAAGTGCCTTCTTGAATGGGTACTTAGAAGAAGAAGTATATGTGGAACAGCCACAAGGTTTTGAAGTGCAAGGAAAATAAAATCATGTCTACAAGTTAAAGAAGGCTTTGTATGGCCTTAAAAAAACACCAAGAGCATGGTATGCTAGGATTAATGGATATTTTCAAGAGAATGGCTTTCAAAGAAGTAAGAATGAACCTACCCTTTACTACAAACAAGAAGGTAATGATATTCTAATTATAAGTTTGTATGTTGATGACTTGTTGTATATGGGTAGCAGTTCTATGATGAAGGATGAATTCAAAGTTTCCATGATGAATGAATTTGAGATGAAAGATTTAGGCCTCATGAAATATTTTTTAGGAATGGAGGATTATCAAAGGGAGAATAAAAATTTTATTTGTGAAACAAAATATGCTAAAGATATGTTGAATAAATTTGATATGGTTGATTGTAAACCAGTCTCCACTCTAGTTGTTCATGGAGTTGTGTTGTGTAGAGATGATGGTGCTGAAAGAGTTGATGAGACAACCTATAAAAGTATTGTTGGAAGCTTAATGTTTGTAACTCATACAAGACCTGATATTGCTTATTCAATTTCACTTGTTTCAAGGTACATGACAGAGCCATCAGAAATACATATGAAGGCAGCCAAGAGAATTTTGAGGTATGTGAAAGGCACTCTAGATTTTGGTATTCATTACTACACTTCTAAAAGGTTCAATCTTGTTGGTTTTAGTGATTCTGATTGGGGAGGTAGTTTGGATGATCGAAAGTCAACATCTGGGAATTGTTTTTCTTTTGGTTCTAGTTTGATTACTTAGAGCTCAAAGAAGTAAAGTATAGTTGCCCTTTCTTCTACAGAAGAAGAGTATGTTGTAGTCACTTCAACAGGTACACAAGAATTATGACTTAGAAAACTTCTTGAAGAAATTGGAGAGATTCAAGTTCAGTCCACAATTATTTTTTGTGATAACATTAGTGCTATTAAATTGGCCAAGAATCCAGTCCATCACAGTAGGACAAAACATTTTGATTTAAAACATCATTTTATCTAATATTTAGTGTAGATGAAGGTATTAGAATTGAAATACATCAACACTAAAGAACAGTTGGCAGATATCTTCACAAAAGCAGTTGCAATAGATCAATTTTTGACACTTAGAGATCAAATTGTGAGCCCGCTCAGCATCAAGGGGGAGTATGTTAAAAAGTGATGTTGAAGTGCAGTTCACTCGGTTCATTTATTAGACTATTAGTGTAAATTTAGTTTGCATGAACAATTTTTGTGGAGCTAAATTTAGACAGTTAGTTAATTTTTAGTTAATATATTTTTTAGAAAAAAAATAAAGCCTTAGAAAGGCTAGAGTTAGTTTTAATTGATATCACATGCAAATTATTATTTAGATAAATTTAAAATGTTTTGTTTAATAATTAGAAAAGCATGTTCACATGCAATTCTATTAATACATTGTAATTGATCTTTATTTTCAAGAAGAAGGAGAATGATTCCAATTTTTTTTTGAAGAAGTATTTTTTATTTTTGAAATTCTTATTTCTTATGTATTATGAATATTGCATATATTTCTTATGTATTATGAATATTGCATATATTTGACTGTGATTTAATTTTATTTAAAATTCTACACAGAGGATCATGTCCCTTTTTTCAGGCCCAACTTTTCACAGCAAAGGGTTCTACCCATTATTATTTTCTTTCCGTTTCTTCCCTAATGCAGAAGGAAAATAACTAACTGAATAAAGCAGGATTTTAGCAGCAGAAAGGCACTTACAATTCTTTTTAAGTTTGGCCTTCCTATGCAGATTGCTACGCAGAGAAAAAAGTGCGGGCTATACATGAAGAATAATTAATAACCCAGGCTTGACTTGGAATTTTCACATTCAAAAGATTGGGCCATGAATAAACAACCCTAAGGTGGTAATTGAAAGGAAAATAAATGTTGTACACAAATAGTGGGGGAGTCTATTTAGTGTGTAGCAAGTGTCGTTATAGATATAATTTATTTGCGGATCAATATAAGTCCACTATTATTCCACATAATGTTATAGAATGTTTTGGGTATGTAGTGTATATATGGTTGTACAACGTAGCATTTAGTTATGGCTGTCCCACGTAGAGTGAGTAGTGTGCATCAGCTTAAAACCCTGGGTCCTCATTTAAGAAATAATATTGCATATTATATATATATATATATATATATATATATATATATATATATAATTTTTTAATAAAAATAAAATAAAAGGATCATTCATCATAACATTATAAAATTACATAAATAAAGTAATTATCAAAAGTGCAAACAATGAGACCGACCTTGCGTGAACAATGACATTTTTAATATATTGCTTGGCTATTAAAATTTACTCCTTTGTAGCTCCATTATGTTAATGGGCACCATTACTACTTGCTCACCATTTACATCTTCTGTGTGTTGGATTTATGATTGACAATGGATTCATCCCCTTGAGAACAAGAGTAACAATGCAGTGAAGAAGAATGAAGCAACATTATTAACATTTTTGGAGGCACATTTGAGATTTAAAAAATATGTAATACAGAGTATTTTTGTTTATACAATGACTTTAGCAAATTCATTTTTTTTAAACTATGGATTAAGTGGGTTTATAGGGCTAAATTTAGTAATAACTTTATTATTTTTGTAGTGGTATCAAAAACAAATCTCACATTAAGTACATTATTTTGATGTTGAATATTTTAGGGTTTGATTGAACAAATTTCTTCAGGCACAGGTGTTGGGATCGAGTCATTAAAAGGGTTTCACTTTGTCACAATTAATTCATCATTTGCTACCTTGGTTTACTTTGCTCCATCTAAGACTTGTGAAGGTTTTGAAAGGAGAGGTTTTTTGCATAAATAGAGTAACCGTGTAATCATAACATAAGTATTTCATTTCACCTATAACAAATTGTTTAAAATATTTTGATTTTAATAATTGTGTTTATACATTGTGGATTTAAATCTGATATTAATATATTATTTGAAACTCTAGTTTGAGTTTCATGAATTATTATACCTATTCATTAGATCTTTGTGTTAGGGTGAGTAATCATATTCAACCATTCTTTATGTAATGATAAATTCTTTATTTTTTTGAGTAACATCTTGTGTAGTTCTTTCACATAAAGAGCTATTACATTTTCCAAGAAATTGAATTAATCATCATGTTGCCTCAATCCATGTGCAATTCAAGGTGAGGAAATACCACCTTATGAAAAAAATTACAAGTTTTTCCCCTTGTGCTCCTTGTCATACCACTTCATTCATTAATTTATTTTAGTAAATGCTTGGGTATGTGTGTTTTTGGACCTTGAGATTACATAGCCTCCTTCATTTTTAGCTAAAAATGCAAAAAATTGAAATGTGACCCATTGCTAAACAATGATTGTGATACTTGAAATTCTTTTGGGCTAGTTTTTAGTGGAAATATATGAAAATTATGACAACAAAATGGTGTATTTACTGGCTTGGAATTTCATAGAATGATCTGTTAACAGTGTTTTTATTGGTTTCAAATTTCACACTATGGTTTGTTAAGTGGTAGTGTTTTGTGTTAAGTATCATTGCTATCATTTGATCAAGGTTAACTAGGGTATCTTATGATGGATTGAAACAGTTATTTAAGGGGCTCCAAAATCATATTCATTTCAATGAACCTGTAAAGTTAATTTAACTTTCGTGATATCTCTCGGTCCACTTCTAACATCCAAATTGTTGTAAGAAAATTTCTTTGAAGCTATTTTATATCTTATACCATATTAAAATTGAACATAAATTACGTATACAACACATGTGATAAAGAACTTATAAATAAATAAAAGATATCTTTATTAATATGCTTTGTTCTTTGATTTTTAGATAATGTTTCCTAAAATAAAAGGTAACTACTTCAATACATACAAATATTTTTTTATATTTAGATGATTATAGTGGTATAAGTGATGATGGTAATAGTGGTGCATTAATGGTGGTGTAGGGAATTGAAAACTAGAAATTATTTAAGAAAAGAACACATAGCATGAATACTCCCATCTCCTAATTTAATCTACCAAAATTTCATCCTATGTTATTTGTTATATATTTTCTATCCTTATTAATTATTTTTATATATTATTTCTAATCCATTCAAATTTTATCCTGAATAATTTGTTTGGTAACAATGAAGAAATTTGTAGTGTTGAACAAGTGCAGCAACTACTAGTGACAATAATAGGGGAAAAAAAGCATTAGTTACTATCAATACATACGTAAAACTTTTGTAAATTTTATCAATGACATGAGGGAAATATATTTCAAAGGTTATGATAATATTTGTAGAATAAAATTTACAAATTCAATGATTACTTTTTAAATTCTATATTTTTTATAATTGAAAAGGCACAACAACTAAAAATATAATTATATCCAACTTCACTTACCAATAAAATATTTGAATTTTATATTATTTATATTAAAAATATTATTCAATTATAAAATGATATTTAAAACATATACAAATATAGACATAAATCACTACAAATTATTTACTTTGAACAGTGAAAACAATAGTACTACTGCCTTCAATAGGTACTAAGAAAAATGAAAAAGTTTGTGGCAATTTTGGATTCAAAGAAAGAAAAGGTACGTTAAACAAGTAATAAACTAAACTACATAAAACAACAAAAATATCAAGAGAGTGGGATAATGGTCATATCATAATTTTTATTGTGAATTTGAAACTTGGTCACTTTGATACGAATATATCAGTTTTAATTATCACACGACAATCTAAGATACAATAATAATTTTTATTAGAACAAATAAATTAAAGAGTTAAATTATAATTACAATAGAATCTATCTATGCAAATTAGAGGCCCATATGCTCAATGCCTTTTAAATCGACCCAACTACTAATCACATCTACACAGATATTGATTATGTCATACTAATCACATCAACACAGATATTGATTATGTCATAATCTGTTCTAAAAATACAATGACATGGAAACATATAAAACATATTTCAATGGTTGGTATGTGATCCTATAAAAAAAATAAGCATATTTATTCATTTAAAAATTATAAAATTGTTAGATATAATATTTCCACAATCCATAAATATATTGATGTATATTTTTAGTAAAATTGTGTGAATTGTTTTTCACAATTTTATTCACTACAATAAATATGGGTGTTTTGAGATAATATTAGAGACAATACTTCAACAAATCGTCTCAAATTGAGATAAAAAAAAAGTTGTGCATTGTCTATAATATTATCTTAAAGTGGATGTCTCTAATTATTATTTATAATTATTGTCTCACTAGAGACAATATATCATTCTACTTATTTTGTCTCTTCAAAGAGAATATCTTTTTTGTCTCTCAAGAGACAATATTATTTTTGTTTCTCCAAATACAATATAAAATACCATTTTTTGGTCTCTCAAGAGAGGATATCATTTTGATCCTAATTACTCTTGAGAGAGAGACAAAATGAATTTAATAAAATTAAAAAAAAAAAAAAAAACTAAATTTATTTCATTGTAACCAACCAATAAATATCATCAATGACATGAAAATATCTAGTAATTAATAGTATAATATTTTTATAAAACAATTTGGATGGAATAATCTTGTGCACACATTTTGTGGGTTTAAAACATTTTTTATATTAAAAAAAATACAAAATGGTGCCTAGATGCCATTAACCCTTTACAATGGTAAATGGATGAGCTTAAATATATATCAACAAAATTCATTCTTATAACTATGTGATTCATTTGGACACTCCATTATACTCAAAAAAATTTAATCTTATTATGATAGCTTTTCATGTTATCATTGATTTAAAATATAATCCAAAAAGATTCATCTTTTTCTTTTGTTCATCCTTATTTACACTTGTTTCCATTAAAAAACTAGTACTTTATTAACATTTTCAATATGCTTTCATAAAACTATATCAAAGAAACCAGTGCTTTGAATTATTTTCTAACATGTTCGTACAAATATGTTCCTTCAACACAACCCCTGACATCCATTTTTCATGAAATGATCATTAAAATAAAAACATATGCAAAAAACAAAACCTAAGCACATATTCTTAAAAAAAATAAAACATAAGGACATATTCAAACAACTAGTGCTAGAATACAAACTTATTGTAAACATTTTTTTCTGCATAGTCCTATATGGATATTTTGCAGAAAGTTGTGTGTCACTCAATTCTCTAAATATAATCAATAAAAATTAAATCTGTAATGTACCCTTCCTTTATACAAGGTGAGGAAAAGGATACTTAAATTTAGTTTAAAGAGTTATACAAGACTAAAACAACCATCATATATCCTCTATCATGAATAAATATATATATGAAAGTTTCTTTGGATTTCCCCCAATATATAGTTCACCTGTAATTATTTTTTGCAAGTTTAAGTTACCATTAGGATTAGAATTGGGATTGGAACCTACTAAAGTTCCATATTATACCTGGAATTTGGAAACTGATTGTAGTCTACTAGAACTAACTTGGACGTTTCCACATGAAACCTTTAGAGAAGTGTGGGCCAAGTAATTATAATAAGTTACCAGTAAAAATGATATGGCTGTTACTCCCTGCATGTTGTTAGATTATGCTTTATAGATTATTCCACCAGTGACACACTAATTTATCTACCCTGAGTATCTATAGAATAAAAAAAATCTACAATTATACTCATAAGGTACTAACATATAGATGCATTATATTGATTTTATCTATAAAAAATATCAATTCACTAGACCAAAAAAATAGGAAGTCAAGGTCAAGTAATAGGATATAAAATAGGTTGTATAAAGATTATAATAAACATATATATTAGTATTTGAAGTCTAATATTGAATAAATAACTTTCATTAAAAAAATTTCATAACAGACACAGTCGATAGTCAAATTTAGTCTTACTAGATGTAGTTAGTTTAATTCATAATATACCCAAATTACAAGTCTTGGAAACAAACTCACAAAGCATATAAGTATCTCTTAGCTATCTTATAAAAAACATGATGATATAATGAATTACCTGGAGTAAATGCCACATGAGAACTAGGTGTTTTTGGCAAGAACAAGTAGCTGAAGTTGTTAGCATATCACTTAAAGGCCTGCATAGACGACAAGTCTCCCAACAAAAATTCCTACACCAGAGATCAATACAGTGTAATGGGTATTACGTAACATTAAAATAACAACTTACCTAGTAATATTTGTTTTGAAAATCACCTAGGAGAAGATCATGTTCACTTCTACATGTTTAATATCCCATCCAAATTCATTTATTTTTATGTTTTCTTCAACTGATATGGAATTTGTTAAAATGTAGTTAATGCAAGATAATTGACTAGTCACACTATGAAGCCATGCTGCAGCCCATACTAACTTTCCATGTAAAACAAAATTCATTTCTATCTTTAGACATTTCATAATAAAGTATAAGTTGATACCACTTTTTTTTAGGGTTAAGGTGATCATTTTCCTTATTGTGTCAACCTGGGATTTCTGTTCCACCAGCTATCCTTAGATCTAAATTGTTCTAACACAAGTAAAATCCCATTAATTTATCTACATATATAGAGTTTAGAACTGAGATCTTGGTGAGGGGGGAAAGTTTTATCCCAACCACTATCCTGGGTTTGTACCCAAAGCTTTGCAATTTTTTGCTCAGTTTTAATGGGTGAATTTTAAAGAGCAGGGTTTAAGTCAGTTTTAATGCATGACACTGTACATTTTAATGAGTATGCATTGTTAAAATAATATCTCCAAGTTTTTTGGTTTGTCTTGATTCAAGATTGGGTGTACCATATATGACTATGTGATACTGTAAACATGTAAAACATTATAAAAATCATACATCATATCCATTATTAGTGTAGTAGAAAGGACATGATCCAGGGACACTATTACTATAAGATACTTTGTATTTGCTTGCAAATTCAAAAACCTGTTGCACATAATTTTTTCCAAACATGGTCAAGATCTAGACAATGACCATGTACCTACATTTATTGAAATTTTAATGACTGCTGGAAACATATATATCTAAAAACAACTTTGTTTGATGGAAATCGACTTTTTAACAAATAGATTGAAAATAGTTATATGCTACCAAAATGAACGCACCTGAAAAAATCTCAAAGATATACTTACTCTAGTTGTAATGTTAAGAAGCCATTGAGAGTATGCAGGGTATGATTGTTTGAATACTATGGATGAATCAACCATGGCAGTAATAATTTTAGCAACAATCTCAGTGCTAGGTATATCTTTCATTAATTTGTAAACTATTCTAAATGTATCCATTGTTAGAAACTGAAGATCAGTTGGAGATAATTTCTCCACTCATAGTTTAACTGCCTATTGCACCTCCCTCCTTCTCATGCATGCACAACAGTTAACAAATAGTTAGAGATCAGTTAGTTTAATAAGTTAACAGTTAGCTCTTTCAAGCAGTTAGAGGATTAGTTTAGAATTAGTTAGCTGCAGTCAAACAATCAATTTATTTTTAGTTATTTTTCCTTTCACATTCTATTTATAGATGCCTTGGGCGCAGCATTATAGCAGCAAGAAAAAAGAAGATTAATAAAAATCTTGTTTTCAAGAATTGCAGTAGCAATTTGTTTGAGTTCTTGTTTTCTTGTTTTTATGCTCTATTTTCTTCTATTTGCTAGTCTTGATGATTCTGTAAAATTTGAAGTGAAATTAGGAAATGATATCAAAGTGGATGCAATGGGTAAAGGAGTAATATATGTTTTGGCAAAAAATGGTGAAAGAAGGTTTATTCCTGATGTTTATTTTATACCTGGACTAAATCATAATATTATGAGTATTGGATAGTTAGTACAAAAAGGTTACAGAGTATCTTTTATGGATAATGTTTGCACAATACTAGACATGTTTCCAAGTGACAGGTTGATAGGAAAAGTAGAGATGACCAAGAATCAGATGTTCCCTCTTCGAATTCAGTGCATCCAAAGAGAAGAGGAAGACCACTTCAAAACCATGCATCTAGACCAATCATGGCTATGGCACTTAAGGTATGGACATTTACATTTTGGAGGTTTGAATTTGTTAGAGAAGAAAAATATGGTGAAGGGATTACCACCAATAGAACAGCCAGGAAGTTCATGTGATAGTTGTATTCTGGAAAAATAGCATAGAGAGAGCTTTCCAGTAGGAGCCTCATATAGAGCAAAGGTAATATTGGAGCTAGTCCATAGTGATTTATGTGGACCAATGCAAACTCCATCATTTGGAGGTAGTACTTATTTTCTAACCTTCATTAATGACTTTAGCAGAAAGACGTGGATATATTTTCCCAAAAATAAGTCTAAAGCCTTTATAAAATTTAAAGAATTCAAGGCTATGGTTGAAAAGTAGAGTGGCCATTACATCAAGGTACTTAGATCAGATAGAGGAGGTGAATATATGTCTAATGAATTTCAAGATTTTTGCAAATATCATGGCATTAAAAGGCAATTGACTATAAGGTACACACCACAGCATAATGGTGTAGCAAAAAGAAAGAATAGAACAATCATGGAGATGGATAGAAGCATGTTGAAAGCCAAACATTTGTCAAATGAATATTGGGTAGAAGCAGTAGCATGTGCAGTGTATATTTTGAATAGAAGCCCAACAAAGAGTGTCAGAGATCGAATTCCACAAGAAGCGTGGAGTGGTAAGAAACATAGTGTACATCATTTCAAAATTTTTGGTTGGATAGCATATTCTCTTATACCATCTAAATTGAGAAGAAAACTTGATGATAGAGGTGAGAAATGCATTTTTATTGGCTATAGTGAAGAATCAAAGGCTTATAAGTTGTATAACCCCATTTCAAAGCAAGTGATTATTAGTAGAGATGTTGAATTTAAGGAAGAAGAAGCATGGGATGGTAGTACCATCACAATTAGAGCACCAATTCCACAGAATGAAGAAGAATATGAAGAACAAAATTTGCAAGGTGATCAATCCTCTCCACAAGCAAGAACAAGCACTCCAATAAGAACACCTAGGAGGTTTGAACAAGGTGAATCATCTGGTCATGCATGTCATCCTACTCCAAATTCACAAGTAAGTGATGAATCAGATCCAACTCTTGCTACTTTAAGATCAAGAATTAAAGGTAAGAAAATGAGAAACTTGAATGAGATTTATAATAAAGAAGAAGAGAAGTTAGATTTGTGTTCAAATTTTGCTCTTTTCACTCATGATCCTATGTATTATGAAGAAGTAGTTAATGAGGAACATTGGATAAAAGCAATGGATGAAGAGATGAATTCCATTGAAATAAATCAAACATGGGATATAACTAATCTACTTGAAGGTAAGGATTGTATAAGAGTCAAATGGGTTTATAAGACTAAATTTGATGCAGATAGAAATGTTGAAAAGCACAAGGCAAGGTTAGTAGCAAAAGGTTTTGCACAAGAACATAGAATTGACTATAATGAAACATTTGCTCCAGTTGCTAGACTTGATACTATTAGAATGGTTTTAACAATAGCTGCTCAAAATAACTGGTATGTATATCAAATGGATGTCAAATCAGCTTTCTTGAATGGTTTCCTAGATCAAGAAGTGTATGTAAAATAGCCACCAGGTTATGAAGTGCAAGGACATGAAGAAAAAGTCTACAGATTGAAGAAGGCCCTTTATGGTCTCAAGCAAAGACCAAGAGCATGGTATAGCAGGATTGACTCATACATGACAAACAATGGATTCAATAGAAGCAATAGTGAGCCTAATTTGTACACAAAAATCAACAAATAAGGTTAGATTTTGATTGTGTGTTTGTATGTTGATGATTTGATTTTCACTGGAAATTTGTCTATAGACACATTTAAATCAACAATGAAGAAAGAATTTGAAATGACATATTTGGGATTAATGAAGTAATTTTTGGGCATAGAAGTTGTACAATCAGAGAAAGGAATTTTTATCTATCAAACTAAATATGCAAAGGATGTGTTAAGGAGATCTAAGATGCTGAATTATAAACCAACACCTACACCAGTTGTTACAGGGACCAAACTTAGCAAAAAAGACCAAGGGTCTAATGTTGATTCTACAACATTCCAAAGATTAGTTGGCTATTTGATGTATCTTACAGCGACAAGACCAAATATCATGTATGGGTTCAGTTTAATCTCTAGATTCATGGAGTCATTGAAAGACTCACATTGGCAAGTTGGAAAGAGGATATTGAGATATGTGGCAGGAACAATAGAATATGGAATTTTATATTCCACAACTAATGATTTTAGTTTGATTGGTTATACTGATAGTGAATTTTTAGGTAGCGTTGATGACAGGAAGAGTACTTCTGGACATGCCTTTCTTTTAGGAATAGGTGTGCTCACATGGGCATCCAAAAAGCAACCTATAGTGACACTTTCACCAGCTGAAGCAGAGTATGTAGCAGCCAAATTAGTAGCATGTCAAGCAAATTAGATGAGGAGAATACTGACAGATTTATTACAAGCACAGAAGGAGTCAACACTAATATTTTGTGACAACAAATCAGTAATCACATTATCAAAAAAATCATGTTTTTCATAAGAGGAGCAAGCACAATGATGCAAGATTTCAATTTATCAGAGAGTTAGTGAACAATGGATAAATCCATCTGGAATTATTTAGATCTGAAGATCAATTAGCAGATATATTCACAAAGGCATTAGCAAAGGAGATCTTTGATTATCTAAGACAAAATTTAGGCATTGTAAATGCTGAAGTTTTTAGTGGTAGAAATTAAGGGGGAGTGTTAGAAACTGAAGATCAGCTGGAGATAATTTCTCCACTCATAGTTTAACTACCTATTGCACCTCCCTCCTTCTCATGCATGCACAACAGTTAAAAAATAGTTAGAGATTATTTAGTTTAAGTAGTTAACAGTCAGTTCTTTCAAGCAGTTAGAGGACTAGTTTAGACTTAGTTAGCTGTAGTCAAACAATCAGTTTATTTTCAGTTATTTTTGCTTTCACATTCTATTTATAGATTCCTTGGGTGCAACATTGTAGCAGCAAGAAAAAAGAAGATTAATAAAAATCTTGTTTTCAAGAATTGCAGTAGCAATCTGTTTGAGTTCTTGTTTTCTTGTTTTTATGCTTTGTTTTCTTCTATTATCCATATCCTCTGGTCTCTCCTAGCAAGCATGATCTATGGAGGGATCACTAACTTGGTGGATCATAACACCAACCATAAATGTACATTCTCTTTCATTATAAGAAAACACTTATAATTGTTGGTGCCATTCCATATTGTTTAATGGTTGAGAGGAGCCACAAACCTTGTTTGGGTGTGTTGATTTTATAACTTTTAATACAATTTGGATTGAAAAAATATAAAAATGTGGGTAGTTTTAAATTAAAATTGAAAATATTTATTATTACTTATGTAAATATGAAAACTATTTTAAACCTGGTTGGAATTTAAACCCATTAATTTTGGGGAAGGAAAAATTATGACACAAACAAAGATCCCATCTAATTGAATTCTGCAACATTTCAGTATAATAGAAATATAGTTATCAAATAAAATACAAAGATCTTTTCTAAACCTGCACATATATAGCCTCTGGATCTACTTTAGTGTTAAGAAGATAATATGTTCCCTGTTGAATTACACCCATAGCATTCTTAAGCTCACTACCCATGAATGCTCCATAATCTATGACACCCCATGCCAACATTGTGGTGGTGAAGGTCAGAAAAAAACCAAATTTTATATTGTCTCCTACATCATAGTATCCTCCCACCAAGTTAACTTGAAAAAAATATAATGCATTCATAAATTTAACAAGGCAGAAGCACTTAAATGGACATGAATGAAAATTTGAATAATCTACATAACTTCATTGAGTTGGAGCTAAATTGAAAATGTTCTCCATCACAGAATACACACAAATAGCCTTGAATTTAAGCTGTAAAAACATCTTATGTATTTTTTTGCATTCAATCCCATAGATTTATCAGAACCAACATAATATACATATTAAAATATAGCTACATAATTTTTTGTGTTAAATCTGCAATGTTCAAAGACTTACATTTTATTGAGAACCATGTTGAAGAGCAAAGTCTTTTCTCCAATTTATACATTGATTTTGAGGAAGCTTGTCTGATCTCTAACCTTCAAAGAACATTATAGAATATTTCAAAGCATATTTATAACCCTGTTGTAAAGGTCAGATACATGTATTCTTTGGTGGTGCTAACAAAAACATTACCAACACAAACATTTGAACTATCTGAAACATCTTCATGTTTGTATCGTTTTGTAGAAATGTTATTGTTTGCAGTTAATTATAATGCCTCCAAAGAGAAACTTTATAGGTAACCACTTTCACTTAACTATAAAAATAAGGATAAAAGTATAAAAAGGGCCCACTTACCCTCCAATAAGAACCCCCATATATATACTGTAATAAAGCCATAGTGAGAACCTTTTTTCAAAACTAGGTAGACCTTGATATCTTCATAGCCACTTGATAGATTAAGGAGGTTGAGGAAGATCTCAATTACTAAGGAGAGTGCCATTGGGTAATGTAGCCTAACATAGATTATTCATACGTGTAAGATCAGGCCTTAAGTGCATATGGTATGTGACTTAGTAGTAGGTATCCCATCTGCTTATTTTCGGGTCACAGGTTCAAGTCACATAAAGTGACTACCTATATAGTTGGAAATTACACAATGGAAGTGTCTAGTGCATCTCACAAGGGAAGTGCCTAGTATATCACCAATCACATCTTCCATAAGGCTGACCAAAAGAATATAGTTGGAAAGTAGATAATGGAAGTGCCTTGTGTATCCTCAAAAGCATTTCCCACAAATTAAAGTTTGAATAAAATGTAGTAGCAAAATTGAGAAAAATAATCTTGACATTTTGATGCAGTTGAGATGGATCAATGTCTGAGTGATAATTGTTGCCTAACCACCAGTTGAAGGTATTGGATATCCGGGACATAAAGAGAATTTTTGGCCATGAGCTATGAACAATATGTCAAATCCAAGTTTTTCAAAGCACACAAATTGCCAAAACTTTCAAGCAATGTAGTGAACTATGAACAGTTTCTCAAATCCAAACTTTCTAAAGCACATAAATTGCTAAAGCTTTCAGGGAATGCAATGAGTTGTGAAGAACTCATCAATTCTAAACTTTACAGATCATAGAGTTTGCCAAATATTTTATGCAATGTAATGAACTGTGAATAGAACCACAAATACAAACTTTTCAAAGCATAGAGATTGCCAAAGCTTTCAGGTAATGTAGTGAGCTATGAACAGTATCTCAAACCCAAACTTTCCAAAGCACACAATGTAATGAGCTGTGAATAGTATCTCAAATCTAAAAATTCCAAAGCACACAAATTACCAAAGCTTTTAGGCAGTGTAATGAGCTGTGAATAGTCCCACATTATCAATATTTTCAGAGCACAGAGATTCCCAAAGCTTTCAGGCAATGTAGTGAGCTGTTAGCATTGTCTCAAATCCAAACTTTTTAAAGCACACAAATTGACAAAGCTTTCAGGTAATGTAATGAGTTTGAAACACCTCTCTAATGACAAATCTCTCAAAAGCTTAAGTTTCCCAAAGTTGGTTGGAAGGCTCACCAATTTAAAAAAACCTTGTAAATTTAACTTTGCCAAACTAAATAAATCACCTAACCTTTCTGGAAATACAACGAGGGTTGAATAGTCGCTTAAGTTTAAAGGAATCAAAGACTTGAGTTGATCGAAGCTTTTTGGCAGTGCAGGGAAACTCATTTTTTCAAAAGATAAAAATCCTTAAAACTGAAGATTACCAAATATCTCTGAAGAAGGAAACTTTGGAAATTACAGACCATTTGCATTTTAGGACCATTTATTGAAAATTCTACCATATATTTCTTTTAGAGATGATTTAGACTAAATTCAAGATGTAATTAGATGAATTTACCATGCACATGAAGGATCTTATGGTTACTCCATATGACTTACAGTTTCAGTTTTATGCATGCCTAAAGTTAGGCTAAAATCAACATTTTTCTTGTATTGGGAAGGGCATTCTTGAGCACAGAATGGGTGGTGGGTTTTTCAGTTGGGCCAGATGGAAGGCCATGAACCTATTTCTAGATGTTATTCACCCCTCTCAACATGTTGGAAATGCCAGGTTTTATCCAAAAAGCACCAAAAATTAAGTTCTTAGATCTTAGCTTTAATTTTGACAACATTTATTGTAAGTATTTTTGTACTCTAAAATAGTAGTGAAAATGCACTTGCAGGTGGAAGTGGGTGTCATGGTTGTTGTAAAATGTGTAATTTTCCTATATATATGTGATTGAAGTGGTGTATTTTCACCTTCTAGTCCTAAAGGCAAAGTTGATAGTTGGAGGTCAAGAAGTTGTCTCTTCACTACCAAAAAGTTGCAATTTAGGACCCTTTATTGTAACTTATGCCACACATTTATCTTAAATGTTACTTATACTAAACTTAGGGTGTAATTAGAGGACTTTATAATTCATATGAATGATCTTATGGTTCCTCCATATGACTTATAGGTTTGGTTTTATGCATACCTAAAATTAGGCTAAAAATCAGCATTTTTCTTGTATTGGGAAGGGTGTTCTTGAGCCCAAAATGGGTGGTCAATTAGTCTTCTGGGATAGACAAGAGGCCAAGAACTTGGTCCTAGATATTATTCACCCATCTAGACATGTTTCAAATGCAAGTTTTCATCTAGAAAGCACCAAAAATTGAGTTCTTGGATAGTAACTTCAACTTTGACAATGTTGTAAGTATTTCCTTACTCCGAAACTGTAGTGAAAATGTACTTGTGGATAGAATGGGTTGTCATAGTTGTTGAAAAGTGTGTAATTTACCTATATAAACAAGCTTAAATTGTTTGATTTTTACCTTCCAATACTGAAGGCAAAGTTGCTAGTTGGAGGTCAAGTTGTCTCTTCATTGGCAAAAAGTTACATTTTAGGACCCTTTACTACAACTTACGCCATGCATTTCTCTTAGAGGTGATTATAAATAGATTCATGGTGTAATTATAATAATTTACCATGTGCATGAGAGATCTTATGGTTCTTCCATACGTCTTACAGTTTTTTGTTTTATGCATGCCTAAAGTTAGCCTAAAAATCAACATCTTTCTTGTATTGGGAAGGATGTTCTTGAGCCCATAATGGGTGGTGGGTTTGTCTTCTAGACCTAATATCAAGCCAATAACCTGGTCTCAAATTTTATTTTCCCCTTTGAATATGTTGGCAATCCCAGTTTTTAGCCAACAATCACTGAAATTAAGTTCTTAGATCATAGCTTCAACTTTGACAATATTTGTTGTCAGTGTTTCTGTACTCTAGAATTGTAGTGGGAATGCATTTATGGGTGGAAGTGGGTGTCATGGTTGTTTCAAAATGTGTAATTTTCCTATATAAATGTGCTCAAAGTGATATATTTTCACTTACTGGTCCCGAAGGCAAAGTTGCTAGTTGGAGGTTAAGAAGTAGTCTCTTCATTGCCAAAAAATTACATTTTAGGACCCTTTACTATAACTTATACCATGAATTTATATTATATGTGATTCAAAATATATTTAGGGTAAAATTATATAAATTTCCCATGCACATTAGGATCTTACGTTTCCTCCATATGACTTACAGTTTTGGTTTTATGCATGCCTGAAATTAGGCTAAAAATCATCATCTTTCTTATAATGGAAAGGGCATTCTTGAGCTTGAAACAGGTGGTCGGTTTCTCATCAGGGATAGATTGGAGGTCAAGAACATGGTCCTATATTTTATTCACCCCTTTGGATGTGTTGGCAGTGTTAGTTTTCAGCCAACAAGCACCAAAAATTGAGTTCTCAGACCATAGCTTCAACTTTTACAATATTTGTTGTCAATGTTTATGTGCTCCAGAATGATAGTGAAAATGCACTTGAAAGTGAAATTGGGTATCAAGATTGTTGGAACATGTATAATTTTCCTATATATATGTGCTCAAAGTAGTGGATTTGCACCTACCAGTCCTGAAGGCAAAGTTAATAGTTAGAGGTAGAGGATATTATGATAGAACTTTTGATGAGGAGCAGAAATATGGATCAATTATGCCAATCCACCAAACGTGCACCCAATAATCCTCTTTGAACAAAACATATAAATTTAACATAATGCAATGAAAATTAATATAACTAAATATATAGATTCCCTAATTCAAGTGTTGAAGGTGGTTTGGAGGTTAGGGCAAGTCTATAGGACGAGATATGGCTAAACGTCAGTCCCAAAGAAGCCTGAAACCCTAGTGGGACAAGTTTATAATAAAGTGTAGATGTTAGGCCTAGTATTTAAAGCCAACAAGGAGAAATAAGTGGATAATTTGGAAGAGTGGATGTCTAAGCTTGTGAAAAATGTTGTTTAATATTGAAATAAGTATTATATGTGTGAGAGTGGGGTCAAGAGTGAGAAATTAGGTCATAGGGGAAAAATAACCTTTAAGAACATGAATTAGGCCTGCTATGCCTTATATTCCTACTTGGGAAAAAGTGGAAAATAGGTACAAGGAAGACTTGGGGCCTTCAATGAAGGTTGGTTGGCATGTTTGAGGATACAGTAGGAGGTTGAAATCTATTATATTTGACTCTAAGTGTATATAGATAAGCATCAAGTCAAAAAGTACATTGACACCAGTTGGAATGAAAATTTTTAGAATTATCTTCCATTATTAGCATCATAAACCAAGGAAAAAGAGGATAATGACTCATTTGTGAAATTTAACCAAAGAAGACATGTGTCCTTAACTTTTGCCAAATTGGGCCTACAGGCTAAAATATGTCGAATCTAATCATAAAATTTAGTGGAGAGGCTGATTATTACCTACTATATACATTAAATATATTTTTTTTAATTTTTGACAATGAAAACTATTCACTATTTTAGTACAGTCAATCCTATGTCAAATCATGGTCAACATTGGAGCCTGACTTACAAAAATTGGTCAATTTGGGGCATCTATAGGTTGAGTCAAAACAAAAAATTTGGTAAAAATGGTATCCATGACCTAAAAAAACATCCCATGCAATCCTTAATCTTCTAGAAAGAGTTAAAGTGCCTATTATTTTGACACAGTCTTCTTGTAGTCAAGAAGGTAACCATTGGAGATTTATGTAAGTTTTGTCAGTTCTAGATGATAGGAATTAGTTTAGGCCTTGAAAAGATATTAAAACCATAAAATATGATGTTATAAACCTATATTGTCCTATATAATTGATCATATTTAGGTTTTTCATGATTTTGTTTTAAGAAAGACAAGTTTTGGCATGAAAGAAGCATGTAGGCAGCTCAAGGTAAATTGTGGTAAGAAGGTCTACTAGACAAAGTACATATCCAAATGACTTTAAAATTGGTATGATTGGTACTAATGACCTGATATACCCATATATCATCTTGGGAAGGTCATATGACAAGTGAAAGTAATCTTTGTTTTGTCACAGTCCCCTCCATGTCTCATAATGGTCATTATTCATGCAAGCATAATTTTTGGAGTTTTAAGATGTGTTTGAGGGTTAAAATATTAGATAAGTATTTGAGAAGTGTGTAAGATAGTTTTAAATCTATTAAACACCTTTAAAGGGTGTTCACATTCCAAACTTCATGCAATCCCCACAGGCAGGCTCAAAGACAAAGAAAAAGTTGGTTTTTGATCATTTGAAAGGTTTGATGAGATGTTTTAAATGTCATGAGTATGTTTTAAACAAAATAATATTAATAGGAAGGTAAACTTAGTCCTTTGGAGAGTATGTACAGGGCATGGAAAACCCTAGATTAGCAAGCTTCAAGCTTTTTTAAGAGATTTAACCATGAGAATTTAATGAGACTTTGTCATAATGATCCCCTATACATGTACAAGGTGAATAAAAAGGTTTTAACCTAAGATTGTATGTATGTATACATATTCTAGGACTGAGGTTTTGGAATAGGGCTAATTAGGCCTAAATGAGTGTAGGTTAATGAAGGAAGTGATAGTTAGAGGTGGAGTTGGGCTATGAAATTTTATATAGACATGAAAAAGAATAGAGTGTACCTATAAATGCCCTTATAATCTCTTGATAAATCATAATGCTTCCTTACAAGATAAAATATAGTAAAAAAGGCTACAAGCCTTGAGAGAGAACTATGTCCATAAGGTGTAGAATGAGAGTATGTTATTGTTTGAGTACTTGAAGGGGGTTATACCAGGTGTGTTATGATCATCTAAGACCATATGTGACAATAGGTTAAGCTCTTGAAACATAGACAAATATTTGGTCCTTGACACCCAAAGAAGGTGCCTAGGAAGAAACCAAAAAGAGATTAAGAGGAAATTTGTGAATGAGACATGAATGTAATGAGGTAAAATATGTATGGATAGAGGTCAATGCCATTAAGGAGGTACTACTAAGAGTACAAAGAATAAGTACTAGGTGTAAGAATCTAAATTAAGTACCAGGTCTAATTTGTAACTTTATCCTAACAAGTTATTCTCAATCTCATAACATTTGTAATTCTTAATAATACTTCAAAACAATTCATTTATAATACTCTAAACACAAGCGATTCAAAAAAGATTTACTTCATTGGTTTTCTTAAATATTCATGTACAAAATAAGAATGCCATGTACGAATTCCATATATAGGCATACAATGTCAATAATACATGCATTGCCATATAATCATACAAAAAATTACATCATGTCTAACTAATGTCGAGTGAATGCATCATATATGTATGTACAATGCCAAATATACATACATTGTCATATAAGCATACAAAAAAAGTACATCATCTACAACATCCTAATCATCAAATAGTCTCCATCTCTTTCCCTTCTTCAAAGAATAATCTCCTTGGGATGCCCTGCTTATAGATGGAGATATTCTGAATGCCTTAGATTGCTCTAAGGTTCAACTGTGGGTACTATGCTCATAGCTCACTTTTGATTGAACCTATTCAAAATAAAAATTATTATAAAATTAACAAGTATACATGAAACCAATTTAATAAATTCATGTTTTAAATTATAATTAAAAAATCATTTAAACATGCACTCACCACAATTTCATGGTCCTCCTTAATTTTTCATTGACATTTGACTGAGTTAGTCATAGGTTTAGCTGCATAAATATGGATGCAAATGATCAATAAACATGAGGAGATATCATATTAGTCATTTGAATTAGACTATCAAATGTCATATGATAGCCCTATATACACCATACATTTGTGAATATAAGTGATATTTGCCAAAGTATATACTAAAATTACTAAAACAAAAGTACTAAATTACAACTCAAAATTACAAATGAATATATATATGCCTCAGTGAGTGCTTTTGCAGATGACATTACAACAATAATACCAGAGTCTATCTCAACTTGTAATGATGGAGTGTCTACCCTAGTCATCAGATGAACAAATAACCTAATAATTAATAACTTGGGAAATTCATCGATTAAATAAATTACTAAAAAACTTAGTCTTGCATATAGTCCAAGATTCAACTATAGTTTGAGCAGTTGATTATTTTGGTATAAATTTCTATGGAAGTTTAACTAAGAAACACATAAGAGTGTTGAGAATATTCTTTTTAGGAATCTAACTAGTCAAGAAGTGGTAAAATCCTATTTGTCCATAGTCTTTGTTCTTGGAAAACATATAGTTTGTTAGCTAAGAAATTATGTGGCTTATGTTTATTCTTGTAACTTGTCAATTTGGGAGATGTATGGGCCAAATGGGTCTTGAAATATGTAATTAGTTTCTAGTGAAGATCTATCATATGCTCCCGACACTAAGCTTTACCCAAAACTAGGGCTAGTAGAAAGTCAAGTTAGAAAGGTATATGTGAGGGGTAAGTAGAAAGACAGTTTGAATTAGTGGCATGACCAAGGTTGTAGAGAGAGAGAGTGAAAAGAAGATAGAAGGACTGATTTGACTAATATTATCATTATTATTTGATTTCCCAAAGGACTAAGGGAATGAATTATGAATGGATGAAGGAGAACCTTGAAAGGAAGGGATATAGGCAGAGTTTGGTATAGAATTTGATATAACTTTGCATCAATGGATATATATAGGACCTCTCCCCCTACTAGATATAGTAGGTCTTTGGGCCTCCTAAGTAGGTGGTGGTAACAAACGACTCAAACCAACAAACCAATGTTATATACATATACATAAACTATAATATATATGGGGTTGAGGTCCCCTATTTGTATATGGTTACAAGGCCTATGTTATATACATATAGGTTATAGTTTATAGTTGACACTCTCCCAACAAACCAATGGGATCTAATGGACACTCTCCCAACAAACCAAGGAATTGACTAGGTATAATGGGATCAAGAGGCTATGCCATCTAAATTTATAACTCCATAGATAGAGATGAAATTATTATGCTCAGATGGAATCATGATGGGAATTGAATTGCTAGCTATGACCATTTTGGATATCAATCATAGATATTGAACTAATAAATGTGATTAGGATAACAAGGAATCAAGTGCCTAGCTATGAGGATAGTATTCAAAATAAAGGAGTGGTGTGCATATTGATGAACACATGCTATGCTTGATTGGGAAATTGATAGAAATATATTATACCAAACAACTTTTATCAAATGAATTCTATATATATGTACATCCAATCCTACTGATTGGGATTGACCTACTATGGAAACTACATATAATGGGATATCAATAAAATGTTCAACTTGCTATTTTGGTTATTTAAAACATAGTTGAGATAGAGGATAAGTTTCTAACAAGTTACACCAATCCATGTTAATACAACAAATAATAAAAAGTCCAACAAAATTATATTTAGTATTTTATATTTTCTTACACAAAATCTACCAAGGATGAAATTAAGGTTTATGAATCTACATCTAGAGTATATAAGATTCACTTGAAATTTCACCTCTATAAATGTATATGGTGTCATATTGACATGAATAGATGTAGTAGCCTGGGTTAGCCCACTACCTAGTTTTGATGTCAAAGGCAACGTCTCCTCTTGGAACATAAAAATTTACATATATATTATTAAATTTAAATGTGTAAATTAGTTTTTACCTTTTTAATTTGATAATATAACTTAAAAATTTAACATTAAATTTATATCAAAGATACCTGTATATGTGTAGAGACTCCCAATATATCCGAACCAAATGTGTGTGCCAATAACTCATCAGTCAAGACCATATCCTCCAAGCCCCCTAAAGCACCACCATCATCTGATGGTCTAGTGCATATAACACCACAACATCTACATGGGTGGGGTTAGGTATGACCACTAACTAGAGTATCTCAATCATCTATCTCTGAAAGTCTACTCATATGATGAATGAGTGCATCAATAAGCACACTAAGTGCATGCAAAGTGTCTATCTCCACAACCTTTGTCATCGTCAAGGGAATCTCTGAATCAAGTGGATTTTAGGTAAGGATTCATGTAGGTTAATTAGGTTCATGACATACACCTAGTCAATCCTGTATGGAGCCATTCTCTCAACCCTGAAACTCACCATTGTCAAAGTAGTTTGGAATTTTATTAAAAATAAAATCGTAATAGAGTTTCCTTAAAAAGTATAAAGGTACCTCATGGTTATTACAATGGGGATAATCAAGCACCATCCACTATCACTCCAAAAAATTATCCTTAATCAAATCATGTTGGCATCAGTGGATTGGGAAATGATTGATCGTTATGGAAAATGGGCCATTATAGTCAGGTCAATAAGGCACAAATTTAATATTTTATTATATTTTTGTTTATCATCTCAGATGCTAAACATTTGTCACCAAATTAAACCCTACAACTATCCTTATATGACCTCCATCTATCAATTTGACTCGTTATCAAGTCAACTTGACCTAATACTAACTCTAGGTTATTGGCCAAATAGGTGTGGTGGGTGTTTGCGGAAGTGGTATCTCTCATTCCCCTAATTATTTACTCAATTTTAATTTTGTTCTCTACTATGTGAGCAACTATATCCTCCTGGTTTCCTAGGGGATCTATGGGAACTATAGGAGGGTTCGACAGAGGGTTAGGTGGAGGATTAGGTGGAGGATTAGGTAGAGAATGCTGATCTGTTGGAGAAAAATAAAAAAATAAACCAGATGCAATTCACATTCATAAAAAAATAAAAAATTTCATTTAACCTACAAAAACCATACCTTTTCTTCATGATGACATCATTAATCTGGTAAATGGAGGCAAAACACAGATCTTACAGGCTAAAATGAGGTCATGCATGGCAAAATGTGATCTTGCAGGGCAAAACATGAATGAGAAGCAACAAAACGTGAATGGAAAGAATGAGGAGGATGAAAGGCTTTTTTTTGTTTTATAGTTTCAATAATGCATATGTCTCATTTAAACTTATAGTAACATGTACGCTTTCCTATAATACGTATACATTCCTATTAGTTTACATAACATGTACGTGTTATTTTTATAATGTGTACATGTTATGGTTCGAAAATCTTGAGCCATAATGCGGACGTATTATAACAATAACGCGTATGCATTATGGGTTATGTCCACGGAATTGTCCCCCAACTCTGTGCACATACCCAACTATCCTAAAACACCTTCTCATCATAGAATAAACCAAAAATATTTTGTAGCAAATGAAAAACATCTTAAACCATCCACAACTTGAATTTTTTTATAGATGGGTTGCAGTCCCCAAAATATACAATGGGGCACATCTATTATGTTTCTTACAACCTAGCCATGCAAAATCTCAGCTCAATTTGTTTATATGATATTTGTAAACCCTTTACATATTTTGTCCTTACAACCATATCAGACATTAGAAAGAGTAAGTAGATCCATTTCAGAGTAACCAAAAATATGGGATTCAATGTCCCCTACATATGACCCATTCTCCATTACCATTAACTGCAACAAACAATTGAAGATGCCTTGAAAAAAACTCTCATGAACATTGATTATCACCTTTGTAACCTATTCACGTGTCATGTTATTCAAATATGTCAATATAGACAAGGTATGGTGCACTGTTCACAACAATTGAAGAGACAAGATCCATTTGAAATCCCTATTGGCACAACACACACAACCTAGCAAAGACTGGGTGTATCTCCCTTCTTACCTATGCCTTCTTTCAACCTGACCAGGATGAGATCCACCAGATCCAGCTTCTTGAGTTTTCTTCTCTACTTCAATGAGATCCACAAGATCCAACTTTTTGAGTGTTCTTCTTTGTATTGCCCCTCAATGTCTTTGCCTCTAAAAATGTAGCTGTCCTGAAATGAAAAAAAATAGGGTAATTATTTCTCGTCTTGCATTTTATTTCTTATAAGATTTTGTATTATATTTAAAAATTAAAAAAATAAAGGGGCGTGAAATTAGAGATAAAAGTGTGTTTTGACTCTAATTTTTGTCTCAAAAAACCCCCTTTGTTGTAGTGATTAGACATCTTAATCAATAACAAATTTATATTTAATTTTGCAACATTAACAATAAATTGTGTTTTTGCTCATAATTCAAAATTTACCCACAGAAAATTAAGATTTCAAATTCTATTGGGAATTATATTTTTTAAAAATATGCTGTCTATGCAATGAAACAAAAAGTTAATATATTTTGTGGGAATGGAAATAGAAACTGAAAATCTTTTAAATGTCTTACCTAGGGGTTCCATGTTGGAGGTTATTATCTCTATAATTTTGTGAAGAGCATTCGATTGCATTATCACAAATTTAAAAAGTACTGAAAAAAAATATCTACATCTAAAAACAAAGAGCAATTATTATTTAAGAAAAAGCTTTTGAAAAATGGGAAGCAATAAAAAAATGAAGATTTAAATTGTTATTGCTAATTTTTTAATTGTCAATTATAAATTTCTATCCAATCAATTTTTTTCTATTTTTTAAAAAATGTTTAAAAAAAATAAAATAAAGAACTGCTAATTTTTCTAAACAATATTTATTATGCAATTTTTAAATAATTATGAGCCCACTCACATGGAACCCTTACCTTAGATGTATAGTGATAGAAGGTCAAACGGACATGTCAGAGATTCAAAAGTTATCAGAAATGAACGAGCCAAACAATAAAATTAAATCCTCTATTTCAATAGTATAAATTCTTCACCATAATGTCAATTCAGATATACATAAATTAAACTATACAACCCTGAAAACATATCCTACCAGAAACATTGTTATTCACTGGCATGGCACTAAGCACGTAAATGTATCATTTTACTCCTAAATTCCTTCTGTTTTTTTTTTTGGGGTGTGTTACATCAACTCTTTTTGTGTTACAGATCGGCACTATTACTTAACAACAGATCAACTCGTTGTTTTTGATTTTTGTGTTGCATCAACTCTTTTTGTGTTATGAATCAGTGGAAATGGTTGTAATTCCTCTTGCCATTAAAAAAATCACGAGTCGCTCCTACCACAGAGATATTTCTCTGCTTAATCGTTGGATCTGCTCCCAAGAATTTGATGATGCCGTTGTAATCTGTAGAATTCAGCAGAACAAATGTGAAGCCAGGCCAAGCGATGAAGAAATTGTGTCTCGAAAATAAAATCTCTGCGCTCTTCCCACTGCAGTAAAGTGCATAGTATTGTACAATGTAATTGGATAGTCAAACACAGCTAGATCTCCAAAAATGTTATATCAAATTAGAAAAACAAACTTTCGGCATACTAACGACATCCGCATGCTTGATCCACAGTCCTTTTTGATGTTGTTTAATCTGCACAAGGCTATCAGGCTTAATGAAGTTTATAAGAGTCTTTTACAGTGGACAGAAGCTCGAAAAGTGGATTTAATTGTATTTGGATAGGAAATCACATTTTAGAATTCCTAATGCAAAGTTCATTTTTTTGGTCACCATAATTATATTACGATTCTTGCTGCTCACCTCCATTATATGAGATGGTGTTAAGACAAATTAGAATAGAGGCCATACGAATCTTGGATTTGGGCGATCATAGAAACTTATTATATATGGAAGGAATTAAAGGATTATGTAATTTTGTCATAAGCTGCTCTTTTTTGGGGGATTTTAAGTCGAAGGTGTATTATTTCTAAAGGTTTTGAATGAATTTGTTTTATTTAACTTTAAAATTGAAACTACGTGTATCAATGAAATTGTTTCAGAATTATTAGTTATTAAATTAGTTATGTTGTGAGTGAAATTGTTTATTAAAAAAATCTATTGAATAGTTTAGAACTTGAAAAAATATATTTGTTGATCTAAATTACTGTGTATCTGAAATAATATGAGAGATCAAATATATAAAAAGCTATTCAATTCAAATTAAAGCACTTCAATTCTATTATATATAACTTTATTAAATAAATAATATTTAACACAAGTCTTTTACAAAATAATTTGCATGACTATTTATTTATAAAACAAATAAAGTAAAAACTAAATAAAGAATTTCACTTCACAACTAAGTAATCTATTATTATATTTTGAAAATTAAACTCTAAAACAAGTTAAAAAATACTAAAGATAAATTTAAGAGAACTAAAAGTACTACTAACACTAACTAAAAGATTTTTTGTTATCACAAAAGAAGGCACCATTAGTGGACTATCAAAAACTATAATTAAATAAAAGTGGCATCCAAAATTCTTTAGAAAATAGAAGTTCACTTAAATGCAATTTAATTTCACTTAACTAATACTAAAAGCGAGTCCAACCACTTGAAAACTCATATAAGTACCCAAACAATGAACTTGAGTTAATTGACAATTTCAGCTATTTTTAAGAAATCATTAAAAAATATCTAAAAGTGACCAAATAATTATTTAAGATCATAAATATATGAAAAAACTTTATAAAACGCCTAAAAAATAAAATTTACCAAGTCAAAAAATAGAATTCAAGTACCTATATTGACATCATATTCAACATTCTCCTATTTGGTGTAAAGAGGTAAGATTTCTATCATATCCTTGAGTCTTTCATGAATATTTTTTAGTAATATCAATTATATTAAATATATGTGATACAATGTAACATCTATATAATCAGTTTCAATAGAGGATAATATAAATTTATCATGATTCTTAGAAGACCAAGAAATCAATCCACTTCACAATGTGAAGCAATACCCTAAAGTTGATACCCTGTCACCAAGAGATCTTTTTGAATATAAATTGTGTATCCAATGAGACATAAATACTTTGATGGTATGAAATGAATACTATGATTATAAGTACCTCTTAAATATCTAAAAATTTATTTTACTACTTGCAAATGCTTGAGTGTCAGTTTGTCCATAACTATAGAAACTAGTGAAATCCCATAACTTATATGAGGTCTTGTCACAGTGAGATACATTAAACCTCCTACCATAAATTTTAAAAATATTATCATCAGTTGAATAAATTTCATCCTCCCTCATAATTTTTTCTTCACTTGAAATTGAAATGTATGTAGGCTTTAAATCTTGAAGATTGTACTTCTTTAATATGTCTTGGGCATACTTGGCTTGAAAAATGAATACTTCATTTTTCTTTTGATAAAATTTCATGCTATAAATTAATTCATAATCCCAAGATATATCATCTTAAATTATGATTTCATAGCTTTCTTGAAGATATTCGACATCTTCAAGAGCTACCTTTAAAGTTCAAGACTTCTACATATAGACAAATACATAAAACACTATAATTCAATACTTTATATATATAGAGTTGGTTCATTTTAACATTTTTTTTTTGATCCAATAAAAAACTATCAATTCTTGAGAACCAAGTTCTTGGAGCTTTCTTGGATCCATAAAGAGTCTTTTTCAGCTTAAATATTGAAAATTATTTATCCTTTATCTCAAAACCTTATGGATGCCCTACATATAATTTTTCTTCAGCTATTTTACTATTGAATGTAATTTTAACATTCATCTAATGGTTTTTTATTATATATGAGAAAATAAAACTAGTATTAGTTTTATAATATCTTGATGTGACACATGGAACATATTTTTCCTTATAATTAACTCCATATGTTTATGCAAGTCATTTTGCAACTAGTCTAGATTTTAACTTGTCAACTGTGCCATCATTTTAACTTTGATATTGTAGACCCAATTTGTACCAATGACATATTTATTCAAAGATGGATTAATTAAATTTTATGTATCATTCATCTTAATTGAATTCATATCTATTTTCATAGCATCAACCCATTCTTTTTTTTACTAGCTTCTGCATAATTTTTAGGTTCACTACTCACAGATGATAATATAAATATAATATTTTCATAATAAGCATTATAAAATAAGTTACCTTTCTGATGTTGTATACTTATAATTATTATCTCATAATTATAATCCAACATTTGATTAATTAGATGATGATTCAATAAACACTTATTCTTGCTTGGAATTGATGAAGACAAATGACTGGTCTCTTAAAAAGAGCTAGTATTATGAACTAAAAACATGTGAATAACTTTTTAAGTCTTCAAATAGACTTCAATAAGATAAAACCCAAGTAAATTATTACTTCTATAGCTACATGATCATAATTAGCATACACATCATTTAAACAAATAAATACTTATCACTATATCCTATGAAATTATGATAAATGTTTTTACGATCAATTATATCAATCTTACCTTTTCTTGTAGTGATTTTCATGCTACCATTTAATTTAACTTGTATTAAAATTTTAACTCTTAATTACACTTATATTCTAAAGGAATCATCTAACTTGTTGAAATCATCTTGGTGACTTGTCACTTGATTTGAGTAACTTGAATTAAGAGACAAAAAATTATTTACATCCTCCATTTCTAAAATAATATGTGTTAATAATAAGATACTTATTGAAACTTACTTTATTTAGCATAAAAATTCATTTCTTCTTCTTTTAATTGACTTGATTCTTAGTTGTCAGTATCTTGCAATCTTTTATCATTTGTTCTGATTTTTTGTAGTAATAACAAGTAAAATATTTCTTGATCTTATGTATGAATTTTACATCAAATTTTTACCTTAAAATTGATTTTTTTAAACTTCCTTGATTTTGATTCTTATTTGTCTCTTTGATCTTTGAAATTTTTACCTTGGTTTCAAGTGTTTATTTTAGACCATGTTCTAGTTTTCTTTCTTATTATCTCATCTTATCCTCATGAGATAAAAAATAACACACTAACTCAACAAAACTTATAATGTTCAAGTCTTTACACTATAAAAGTGATTATAATATTTAATCATCATTGGCTGAAAGGTCTCAATTTTATTCTTACTATAAAATTATCGTGGATAGTTTCTTCATAAACTCTCACTCTATAAATTAAATTTATTTATCCTTATGCAATAATATCCTATTCCTTTAGAAACTAAAATTCTTAAATTCTTAAAATTAATTTTAAGGGTTTAGATTTTTGCTTATCTTACATTAATAGAGACTTGATATGAAGTCTCTAAACTATTCTAAATCTCATGGGCATTCTTTCATAATGCAATTATTGAATAAATAATTGGGTCTATGGCACTCTTAATATAGAAGAGTGCTTGTGCATCTCCATTTTATTTGTCAATTTTTATTCTTTTCTATTCTTATGTCAAGGTATTCTAATATTGAGGAGGTGTGTATTCATGGAAAACATTCTCTAAAACTCATTTTTACATAATAATTCTCTTTAATTGATCTCTCCAAATACTTAAAGTTACCACAATTGAAAATTGTTAGCGTAATCAACAACATATTACATTATTTAGCATAATTAATAATTATGTTAGGTATTTTAGTTTTGTATAGCGCATGATAGTTATTTTAAGTTATTTTAATGTATAACTATCAGGTATCTATCGGTTAGTTACAGTATGGTAACTATATTCTCATTATATATATATATATATATATATATATATATATATATATATATATATATATATGTGTGTGTGTGTGTGTGTGTGTGTGTGTGTGTGTGTGTGTGTGTGTGTGTGTGTGTGTGTGTGTGTCTATATATATGTATGTATCTATATATATATATATATATATATATATATATATATATATATATATATATATATATATATATATATATATATATATATATATATATATATATATATATATATATATATATACACACATACACACACATATATATATATATATATGTGTGTGTGTGTGTGTGTGTGTGTGTGTGTGTGTGTGTGTGTGTGTGTGTGTGTGTTAGGTATTTCAGTTTTGTATAGCGGATGTTAGTTATTTTAATGTCCAACTATCAGGTATCTATCGGTTAGTTACAATATGGTAACTATATTCTCATTATATATACATACATACATATGTGTGTGTGTGTGTGTGTGTGTGTGTGTGTGTGTGTGTGTGTGTGTGTGTGTGTGTTAGGTATTTCAGTTTTGTATAGCCCAGGTTAGTTATTTTAATGTCCAACTATCAAGTATCTATCGGTTAGTTACAGTATGGTAACTATATTCTCATTATATATATATATATATATATATATATATGTATGTATGTATGTATGTATATTTCTAATCAATCAAAGTTTTAGTTTATTTAATAATTTGGTATCAGATCCAGTCGATGCCTGCTTGTAGAAATAACTAAGATTTTTTGGATGCCCATGAAAGATAAAGTCTAAAAAGTAAGCAATACCATGATGCCTAGTGGGAGTGACAATAATCTATTGGAAGAGCATCATCAAAGTAGAAAACTTGAAGCCCAATGTAAAGAATTTGGTTGATAGCTGCCAAGAGTTTTTTGGGAGAAACATGAAACCCTAATCGATGCAAGCCTGGGACAAACTTGTGGGTAGAAGGAACATAGCTAGCGATAAAAAAGTGCTAGAAGCTAACCGATATGTTGGCACTGTACATCAGTGCATGAAAGGGTGAAACATTATTTTCCCTATGAACTTGACTTAGCAAATCTAAAACCATAGCTCAACTTCATTGACTCCCATTCTGTCTGTGTAGCTTACCATCATGCAGGTTGAAAAATTAAACAAGCACCTCAGGTATGGTACATAAAAATAGATGATCACCTATTGTATCATGGTTTCATTTGTATCCCTTCTGATTCCAATTTATATATCAAGAAGGTTGGTATCTATATTATCATTCTTATCTTGTATGTGGATGATCTTATTGATGTAGTAAATAATGATCTAAAAAAATCCTTCACTATGATTAATTTGGGGCTACTACATTATTATCTTGGCTTAGAGATATGGAAGCAATAGAATCACATCTTTATCTCCCAGTTGAAATAATCTAAGACACTCTTGGAAAAGTATAGAATGTCATACTGTAAACCTCTTTCAAAACCGATGGGAAAAGGTTTACAACTCTCTTGATTCTAGGATTCCTCTCAAGTGGATGTAACTCTCTACAAACAACTCATTGGGAGTCTCATCTACTTAACTTACACCAGATCAGATCTATGTTTTACTTTGAACTATCTTTCCAAATTTATGCAGGAACCAAAGAAATGTCACTGGATTGTAGCAAAACATGTTTTGAGATATGTCTAAGGCACACTTGAGTATGGTCTAGAATACAAGAAGAATAGTTAGTTCTTCTTGCAAGAGTATACTGACTTGAACTATGCTAGATTTGTTGATGATAGAAAATCTACTTCAAGATACATTTTTCATCTCAGATCTAGACCCATTTCATGGATCAACAAAAAATAGTCAGTAATTGCTCTCTCATCCATGAAAGTAGAGTATTGCAATGCAAGAGGAGCTATGTGTGAAAAAATATGGATACATCACATTTTATCTGATATGGAGATTCCTAAAGATCAGCCACCAATTCTATTCTACAATAATCAGGGTGTTTTGAAGCTTGTGAAGAATCTAGTTTTTCATGAATCAATCAAACACATTAAGGTTTAGTGTCATTACATCAGATATTTTTTTTTGAATCACCATATTCATCTCCAGTACTATCTGATGGATTCACAGATAGTAGATATACTCACCAAGTCTCTTAGCAAGGTGAAATTTAATATATTCTGAGGGTGCATTTGTAAAAATAATGTAATAAAGGGGGGAATGTTAGTTTAACCAATAACATATTACATTGTTTAGTGTAATTAATAGTTACACTAGGTATTTCAATTATGTATAGCACCAGTTAGTTGTTTCGATGTCCAACTGTCAGGTGGCTATTGGTTAGTTATAGTATGGTAACTATATTCTCATTGTATATATACGGCTATTGTATGCATTCCTAATCAATCAAAGTTTTAGTTTATTTAATAATAAGAATATTCATGGAAAAAAAATTCACTGAAGCCATTGTATCTTTTGTAAGTGGGCTAAAAAACCTTCTAATCCTCAATTGAACATAGATTTGATAATAAATGAAGGTTTTGAATAAATTGATGGAGTGAATTTAAATTTTGTTTCACATTAAAATTGAAACTGTCTAGTGAAAATCATGTTTGTTTCACTCTAAAATTGAAATTATATATCAACATAACTGTCATAGAATTACTAGATGTCAAACTACTTATGTTGTGCATAAAATTATTTATCAAAAAATATATTGAATAGTTTCAAACTTGAAAATATATATTTAATGGTCTAAATGACTGCATACCTCAAACAATAATAGAGATAAAACATATAAAAATCTTCTCATTTCAAATTTATACACTACACTTCTATTATGTGAAACTTTATTAAATAGATAAGGCTTAAAATAAGCCTTTTACAAAGCAACTTGCATGATATGTTACTTCAAGAAAACATAAATAAAATAAAAGAAAGAACTTGAGTTTAAAAATAATTAATTTATAATTATAATTCTAAAAATAGGATATAATAAAAATTAAATAAGACTAAAAATAAATTCAAAGTATATTTAAGAGCACCACTAATACTTTTTGATAGTTTTTTGGGTATCATATAATAAGTCACTATTAGTTGATTACTACAAGCTATAATTAGATAAAAGTGACATCCAAAATTTTCTAAAGAATATAAATTGAATTAAATACACTTTAATTTATGTTAAAAAGTATGTCTCACCACTTAGAACTCATTCAAATACTCATAAAATGAACTATAGTTAACTAACACTTTAGCTATTTTTTAAGAAATCATTAGAAAGTGTTCAAAAATAAGGAAAACACTGATTAAGGTCATAAATAAATTAAATAACCTTATAAAATACCTAAAAAATAAAATATAATAAGTTTTAAAATAGACCCCAAGTGTCCATATTGACATCATACTCAACAACTTCATAGTTGTATTAATGTTTTTGAACTATTTTTTAGAGAAAAAATTGCGTCAGCTTAAAATTTGACTGTAACTAAAAAATCATTATTTATTTTATTATTCATCTATATTAAAAAAATTATATTCATGGGATACATATATTTAAGGAATTATATAGATGAATGTAGTCAAAAGTGTTTTCTAGGCATAAATACTCTTGCTTCCTCTTAAAATCATTGTACCCATCCATAATGGCTTAAAATGTATGTAAATTTAGTTTAGCATAATGCTTCAAGTTTAGCTAAATTCACTATAAATTATTAATAAATGATATTTAACATTGGATTTAAATTAAAAACTCTCGATGTCAGAGCACCCTACCTGAGATACAAGTTTTGAAAATTTAAAGAGTTTATTTAAACTAATTATGTAATGAAAACATATTTTAAATATAAATGGAAGGGGGAAGAAAAAGAGATGTAAGTTTGAATTTTTTGAGGGATCCATGATGTATCAGGAAGGTGATGATAAGATCTAATTTATCATGTACTATTAATTAATAATTATCATTAGCGAGATGAAGTTTTATTCTAAGTTTTGGTGCAAATTAGAAATGTTTATAGTAGAAGACATTGCTATAAATATTTGAAATAAGTTTGGTTAAAACATGACATACTTATTATGTGGTCTTATGGAAGGGGAAACTGCATCTATTTTTGTTGAACCAAAATTCCCTTATATATTTAATAGTTCAAAAACTTTAAAAAACATAATTACTGGATAAAAATGTATAGCAATAACTGTTTAGGGAGATCATCTTATGCCCTTGTTAGTGGCAGGGGATGTTGCATTTAAATACTTGCTAACATTATTTTTCTACACCATAGCAACCTGCATGAGGTGGAATATTACTACTACTGGAAAAGAAAACTCATATTTGTCTTTGTGGATTAAAATAAGGAATCACATGGGACCATGTTACTGCATAAAAATCATATTTTTACTTTTCAGAACCTATTGAGAGAGTTTAATTTCCCCCCTTCATTGGACTAGGATCTTAGTTAGTGTGAAATTGAACCCAACTATTAATTTTTTGATGATTTTGATCAGTTAGTTTTTTTGGACATTTAATTCCCTGTAATTTGGTTGGATATTTTTCATTATTTTAACACAAATTATATGAAAATTTCAATGTAATAAAAAAAATCATCATCATCATCATCATCATCATCATCATCAAATAAAATATGACTATTACAACAATAAGAAGAGCTATGAAACAAGGAGATTAGATACTAGACATAAATTACAAAATAAGAACCATTACAATTTAAACATTAAATTCATCTAATCATCTTCAAACTTTCTAATTTATTTCTCAAAATTTGTGATTTGTTATGTTAATTCAATATTGTAGATGTGATCTCTCTGGGGTTTACTAAAAATAGTATGCAAATTAAAATAAGGGTTAGAGTAAAGCTTTTTACAAGCAACTACAAAAGGAATATAAGAGTTATTAAACACAATAATGCATTTATTCTTCCATTAGTGGATAATAATAAATTATCTAAAGGATTCAAAAATCACATTATGATAATTGTTAAAGATTATACGAGCTTGTTTCTAGGACCCAAAGTGTTCAAAAATATCAAAAAAGTCATTATGCATAGCAATACATTTTCTTTTAGCAAAACTGCATCTCTAAAAGATAAGGATGATATACTCAAGAAGATTACAAATTAGACACTTGAGATGGTTGATGGTAATAAATTAGATGTTGTTAGTGCCAATAGGTAGTTTGTAAAAGACAAGCTTCCATGTTATGATTTGAGATATGACATCACATTTGGAATTCTAAATGGAAGTTCAAAGGTGTTGCCATTTAACTTCTATAAATTTGCATTTCCACTTTGAGTTAAGCCCTTTTTACAAAAACAAACTTAGAAGGTGTTTATGATAAATACATTTAAGTGTTAATTGATCGATCCTAAAACTATTAATCCACATCCAATACTTCACAAAATTACATCAAATTAAAGTGGCCATCTTGATAAGTAATGAGTTTTCTATAAGTTGTAGAATTTCATTAATAAAAAATTTGTTAGTGTTTAATAGGTGATAGATAATTTACAAGTGACTAATGTTTCCACTCATATTAAGAGAATTGAAATAAATATCCAAATTATCATATGCCTTTATTAAACATTTTTTTTTCATTTTAGCCTAATGTGAAGAGTAAGGGGAATCTCATTAATTAAATTATGTCTATTCCAATAAATAGATGAAGTTAGAAAACTAAGACTAGAGTTACCTTTCCATTTCAATAGTTGAGAAGTTTCTTGCCAAGCCTTATACATACTATCAAGTGTTGGAGTGTGGGCCACACTTGAGGATCAACTGGATAGTATTGAATACATGAAGAAAATTTATGTGGAGTAGTGAGACTAGAAGAAAAATCCAAAGGAACCAGCTTGTCTTCATAATAATAAAATTGCATTAATAAGCATAATATAATAATTACATAGGTAGGTACATTATATAAGTGAAAGATAAATATTTTCCAACATCCTCATGCATATGAGATTATCTTCCCTAATGACCTTTAGTAAACCTAGACAAGATAACTAGACCATATAGGTAAAAACACGTAGTGGTAAAAAGCCTACACTAACATCCCTTTTTAAGCATGGCTTAGGTGGATAGAAGAACTAGGTCCTAAAAAAAAATCTAATGAGGTACCTAAGTACTTAGAGATGATCCACTAGATAAGGAAGAGGTTGGAGAACCTAAATCCAAAGAAGAGCTTGCATATGAAGATACTTATTTTTGGTGAACGGTTTGGTGAATATGTCAAAAAATTATTCCATTGTCTAGATGTAGTAGAGATCAATGACCTACTCATGGATGATCTTCCAAATGAAATGAATGTGAATCTCAATATTTTTGGTCTATTAATGAAGGAACACATTCCTATAGATCTATATTGTGCTTTGGTTGTCGTAGAAGATGATTATTGGTAGTCAAAACTAGATTCCAAACTCAAGAGAATCCTTTGCATCCAAATAGCCTCAGTGGAAACATTAACAACTCCTTTCTATTTTTCCTCAGTAGACGATAAAAAATTAGTATTTTGCTTCTTGCTTGACCAACTAATTAGACTTAAACTGAGGGATAAATTATAGCCTAAAGTAGACTTACAATTTTGAATGTCACCAACCTAATTTTAAATTATATAACTAATCAAGTCTATGTTGATGCGTAATCCATAGTGAATCTTGAAACTATGAGTATTCTAAATGTAGTGGAGAATTCACTTAGATTATTTCCAATGTACTTCATGTGGTTCCTATATGAATCTAAAAACCATGAACATTGCATATGAAATATTAGGTCTAATGTGCATAAGGAAAATAAGACTGCCAATATGTTGTCAATAGAAGGTAGCATCAACCAAAAGATATGGATAATGAGCCTTAAGATTCACACTAGATAGAAAGGAGATGGATCTAGCTTATAGTCATCCATGTTAAGCTATGTAAGTAAATCAAGAGCATACTTATATTTTTCAATAGTGGTCCTAGAGTTAGATTAATAAATTTTAATCTTGAATAAGTAATACAATAAACCCAAGTCAATCATTGAGAACCAATTAGTCAAAGTAGTTTTCACTACTATGATGGTGGATACAGAACTCCTTGTGATCAATGAGTCATTCATGTAGATAACTAAAATCAATAGTGAATCATATTATCATTAAATATATACATTTAGATTAGAATGGTATTGGGTGAACCCAAACAAAAGAATAAATGAGTCTATCTTGGCATACTAAGCTCGCGGAGCTTGTTTGAGGCCATAAATAGATTTCTAAAGATTGTAAACTAATGAAGAATATTCCATAAATCATTGTGGTTGCTTCATGTATATTTCCTCTTTGATGTCACTATAAATAAAGTAACTCTTTGCATCCATTTGATAAACATCACAATATATGTTATATTAATGGTGAGAGTGAGTCAAATTGAGTTCATTTTGGTAAATAGGATGAATTTTTTGGTATAGTCGATACCAAATACCCAATAAAAAATCTTTTCTAATAAACATTATTTGAACTTGTCTATGAACCCATCTAATTTAAATTTTTTTTGGTAGATCCACCTACATCAAACAAGTTTTCTTCCCTTAGGAAGATGGATAAAATCCCAAGTGTGTTCCCCTACAAGGAATTATACTCTTATTCTATAGAAGCATCCCACTCAAGATTACCTGATGACTCACGAAATGATTATGGATGTAAATTAGATGTAATAAAAACATGTGGGGAATCCTAAAATGGTAAACATGTTTGCCTATTGTCTAATGGATCTCCAACCCATTGGACAACACTTTTTAATGTCTATCTAGTCTAAAGATGAAAAGTGCTTAGCGAGTTAGGAGGAAATTCCTCATCTTATGAAGATATTTTGGGAGGAGGAGGTGAATCCTCATCACTACTCTCATAATCAAAAATAGAAGAAGAATTTTAATCATCATTCATGAAGTTATTCAAGCATATCTAAATCATAATAAATGTCATAAATTCCTAGTGAATCTAAGGATGGGGGATAAGTTTCAAGTGTAGATTCTGAATGACCCTCTTTAAAATGAACAGTTCTCTTAATGAAAAACTCATGAGTGGTGGGATAGGTAAACTTGTATCTCTTAACAACCTCAGGATATCTGACGGAGATGCAAGGTTAACTCTAAGGTTATATTACCATACACTTATTAGGAATACAAGATATAAGATGATATCTAAACACTCATAAGTTATTCATTATGGGTTTATGATTGCTCCAAGATTCAAAAGGGGTAAATCCATTCAATGCTTTATGAGGAATTTGGTTCTAGATATAACAAGCATAGTTGATTACATGTACTAAATATTGAGATGCAAAAGACTTGGAGTGTAGCATATAGTCAGCCATTTCCATCTAGAACCTATTCTTACACTCTACAACACCATTATTGATGTCCAAAATATTGATAGTTTTATCTGACTGTTTCTCTAAAAATGCCTCAATGTCCTAAAAATGATCAAAGACATCAAATTTATGCTTAATCAAGTATACCCAAGAATACTTCAAATAGTTATGGATAAAAATATTTAGTCCCATTGAATGAAATTTTTATAAATGGACCAACAATGACACTATAGACAAACTCTAATATTTGTTTAGATCTCCATTATTTACCCTTGTCATACTTCTCAATATTCTTACCAAGTATGCAACCTTCAAAAAATATTTCAAAAAAATTGAGTCATGGTAACCCTTAAACCATGTCATGATGATTGAGTTTCTCTAGGTAGTGATAGTTGATAGGGTAGAATCACTGATACCATAATTGAATCACCCCATTTGAATGAGTGAGCATTGCAATAAAGGGTTTATCAAGTAAAACATGTAAGAAAATATACAATCGTGACTAGTGATATGTTTTCCAAAGTGCAACAATGGAGTCACTTTTAGCATCCCTAATAGATATGAAACTAAGTGTGAACTCAATTTTATTGACTGAATTGATTTGGGTGATCTAGTAAAGAAATAAGAGATTGGTAGATAAAGAGGAAATACATAAAACATCATGAAATGTTCCATTATTCACTTTAGTAGATTCACTTCCCTAACTTCTATGGGAGTGTCATCACCCAACAAGATGGAAGGAATAGAACAAGGTTCCAAGGCTCTAAGGATGAGAACATGTCATATGATGAATCCATTTGGTGCAAGGCACTCATCAATAATCCATGTTAAAAGTTGGGATGCAACTACAACAAGGTTTTTTCCTTTATCTTTGCCTTTATAATTGTATTTGGCATTAGAAGAGTCTTATACTAGTGAAATTTTATTGGGAGAATCATGGACACCGATATTATACTTATTGAACATTTTTTTTAGTTGTTCAATTTATTTATTTAAGCATTTGGATTCATCATGCCTAGATTTATTGTAATAGGCACATGTGAGTCACTCTTTTTTAGATTTCCCATCTGAAGAAGATGTCTCTTTTAATGATTTTGACTTAGCATAAGATTTATAACCCTTTAATTGCTTTGGGTCCTTCTTGCTATAAGTCTTTTGTTTGTCATGACTCACAATTAAATCATGATATTTAGATGACTTCAGTATATCAATTTGAATGAACTTGTTTTTCTCCTGAGTAAATTCAGTAACAAAGTCATCCAAGTATGACATGGTCCGTGTATATCCAAGGAAAAATATGGTGGCACAAAAGGTAGAAATGAAGACAAAATAGTCAGATCCTAATTTGAAAAGGATGAAAATAATTAATTGATCATCTTTTTTATCAATGCCACAAAGTTTCAACTACAACTTGATTGATTTGAACTTTGTGAAGTCTTGTATCACATCAAAGTCTCTTGGGCTCAAATTGATGAGATCATTATCCAAATCATGAACCTTCATGGCATCCTACTTTCTAAATCATTTTCTAATGAGGTCCACAATTTATTTAGAGGTACTACAAATTTAGTATGAAAGAGTAAGTCAAGAGACATAGACAGGCATAACAAACTATAAGCTTTGTCACTTATGTTATACCACTTCACCTTATCTATTTTAGGTGTTGGTTTTATGTCTATACCCATAATGATTTAGTTTAAGCCTTTGCTCCACAAGAGGGTTTTCACTTTGAATTTACACTTGTGATAGTTAGATAGTGTAAGAATTATAATTGAACTTAGATTCATGGTATAGAAAAGATGTACTAAACTATATGTATTGAAATATGATGATATATAACCCCCTTAATATATATAATTTTATTTTTAAAAGGTAAAATAATAACACCAATGCATAGAGCTTAAAAAAAATTGCACTTTCAAAAAACATGGTGCATGAAACAGAGCAATCGGCTAAAAGTTATGGAACTTTGAATGTTTCTTGCTCATTAAAAAAATGATCTCCACTTGCATAAATTTGAAATTTTTGGGTGTGAAAATTTTTGGGTTAAAAAAATTTGGAGTCAACTTCCCCATAAAAAAACTTATGCTATCTTGGAAAAAATTCAAGCAATTTTGGGGTGGAAGTGACCAAGGGATTAATTCCCCTATGATCAGGGGCTAGGACCTAAAGTGGGTTCTCTCCCCACTCACTTTGATTGATATACAAGTGATATCATCTAAAAAATAACCCATTTGTTCAAATGAATAGTGTTACCCTTCATGATCTTAAATTTTATGGTTATATTGATGTCAAGGAGGAGTGCACACATTTTTTGATTTGGAGGTCAGACACTTGACCACAACTAGGTATGACACATGAGTGCAGGTTAGTAGATATGGGTGAGCATTTTAAATAAGACTAGTGGCATAGTATCAATGGGTATAGAAGGAATGAATTCACATTTGTGTGGGCTCAATAGATGTTGGGTGTTGGTGTGATGGACATGTGTTCACATTCACGTGTGCCCAAAGGACATTACACCATTGATATGTCATTGTAGATGCAGAGGATGTGTAGACGTGAAGGGATCACATTCATGTTCATAAAAATATGGAGGATGTAGTAGAAATTTCATGGCCATGGGAGACATGTGGATGCAAATGAATCTAGAAAATTTTATATGTTTTTGCTAAAGTTGTTGAAGTAGTTGAAAATGGTGAAAAACTAATAAGGAAAACCTTAGATTTTGAAAATTCTATATTATTTCCTAAGAAACCATCAAATACCCACTTCATATTTTAGAAAAAACCAAAAAATGTAGAAATATTTTTGCAATTTAAGTACCAAGTGGTATAGAATCTATATATTTCAAAAAATGCCCTTCAAACCCTCTAAAATTGGTAAAGAATTAACTGTCGTGAAATTAGGTCATATTTATTGCCAATCCTAACATTTTGACACCTTATGAATCCAATGAAACTAGATATATTTTATTTGTAGACCTTGACTATATAGATATGCATGAATTTTCTAGAAACATCATCAAAACCTTAAAAATTGAATTAATGAAAAACCCCTGAACAAGTTAGAATGCTAGATCTCACAATAGTAAAAATGACATTTAGATACCAAAAAAGATATGATACCATGTTCGAGTAGGCCACACTTGAGGATAAACTATATAGGATTGAAGGTACAAAGAAACCCTATATGGAGTAGTAAGACCAGATGAAAAATCCATTGGAAGAAGCTTATTTTCATAATAAGAAAATTTCATTAGTAAGCATTAGCCAAAAAATATATATGTAGGTATATTATATAGGCGCAAGAGAAACATTTCCCAACATCCTCATGCATGTATTATTATCCTCCCCAATGACCTTTATTAAACCTAAACAAGCTATCTTGACCATGTAGATAAAACCAAATAGTGGGAAAAAACCTACACTAACATTAAGCATGATAGAGTTTGAGGTGCCTAGGGAGGAATAACTTATCATGCATATGAATATCTTTCCATTTAACCCTTATAAATATTATTTGAAACTCTATATTTAATAATAACTTTCCATGGTTTAGGATCATGAAAAGCCTTGATATTCCATTTATATATCTAACACTTACTTTTCATTCGATAATCCATAACACCAAGCCCTCCTTGGTCTTTAGACTGAATGCATTGATTCTAGGAGATGCACTGCATATGTTTTCTACCATCCCATTTGGCCCAAATAATTTTTTTATAATCTTGGTGAATCTATTATAGCATGTTTTAGAAGGAAATCAACATGAAAAATAGTAAAAATGTATTGCAACAAAAACCTTGTTAGAAACTTTGATTCTACTAGTAAAATAAATAAATTTGGATCTCCAACAATCAATCCTTTTTAATTTTTTTTTCAAAAACCAATTTCACATGTCACTAAGAGAGACTCCAAGGCCAAAGGGCATATGAAAGTAATCTATAATTTCACCATGTTTTACACATTTACACTTATGATGAATTAATTAGGAGTGGGATCAACTTAAATCATAATAAATTCAATCTTATACATTACAAGTTTAGACACTGAAATATCACAATACAAATCAAGTATATCTATAACATTGGTTATTTCCTCTTTGTTATGAAGAAAAAACATATTATCATCAGTTTAAAGAGAGTTAAGGGAATAATTATCATTAGGAAGAGTGGTCTCTTTAACAATATTATGATTATGTGCCATTTGAATATACTAATTATAATAAGTAAATAGGGGAAGTTGGGAAGGTATTGAGCTCATTGGTATGTTTTAAACCATAAAAATATTTGTCTCTTTGAGAACCCTTTCATACAATTTCCCAATTACCTTATACACTATGTGATACAATTATAATACCACTTGAGTAAAATAAAAATTATAGATTACAATATAATTGAAATAGAGAAGAATATATAAACAAATTATGAGCCACTTTGATGGGGCAGCCTCAAAAACCTTAATATAAGAAAATAATTCAATATGATGATTAAATACTAACCACCACCTCCTAGATATACCCTAATTATGCTATGTAGACTCACTAAGTTGGACCTACTATCAATATAAATCTATATAAATGAATATATGACTTAATCAAAGGTTATCCTAATCAATATTCAGACATACATATAAAAGTACATGGTATAAGTTAATGGTGTAGCATTATTATCCCCTTTAAACTAATGTTGATCATCACTAGATGCTTCTAGAGGTATACTTCATCCTCCCATGTTGCATCTTCACTAGCCATATTATTACAATTAATCAGATGATTTTTAATTCGCATCTAAATTATTTCCTTAGGTTCCAAAATGATTTTTCCCTTCTTATCAATATATTGTAACTCTATCTAAGTTAAAACTATTTATCCAATGTCCTTAAATTAGGAAATGTAGAAGACCAAATGTATTTTCATTGACTAAGGTAACTCATGTTTGTTTTCTACACTACTAATCTTTTATTTGATTGATAAAAGGTTGAAATACAAATGTGAGATATTTTTATGATTATTATATTGTTTTAAATATATTTATATGATCATACATTAACGAAATCTCCAACTTAAAAATATCTTTCACTATGGTGTTAGTTACCTTGTTACAACATGGAATTTTGTGCCATTTCCAAGTTATCTTTGAAACTAGAGAGTACATCCAACTAGTGTTGAATTTATTATTCAAATGCTCAATATTTTTGATAGACCCTCAAAAATGAGGTTATGGAAGGTTTATGTTACCCATATAAGGAAAAAATGGAGACATTTTGGATGAGCTATGGAAAATTGTTGTTTACTACCATTTAGCTAGTGGCAGCCATTGAACCCACATTTATTATTTATTTGAATCAAAACAACATATATAACACTATACACACTATTTGACCACCTCATGTTCCCATTATATTGGTTATGATAATATGAGTTATGAGCTAGCTAAATACATGTTGTCACTCTAATTTGCACCCTTTGTGGAGTTGTTTCAGGTCTCCTCACCCAATTGACATGATGGGAACACTCTAAGGCTTCTGGTGGCCTATGACTAGAGAGAAATTCTTGTGTAGGTTGGCTCCATTGATGCTACACCTACACTATTACTACACCTACTCCAATTGTAAGAAAAAGGGAAAGAGAAAACTAAAAATAAACATAAAAGGAGGTGATGCACCAAATATTAGTCTCCTCCACCTGCCTATGAATGCACTCTGAACTGAAATAAGAATAAAATATTATTACACAACTCAAGAATATTTATCCTAACATAAGGATTTCAATATGAAGGTTATGATCAATACACTAGCCAAGAAGGATTATCAAGAGGTTTGATAAAGGACACTAATGAAGATTTCACACACTTGACCTTGTAAAACCATTTGACACACTACATATGATCTGAAATAATAGTACCTACTTACAAAGAGGTAAGAATGAAAAGAATAAATGACAATAATTTCAATATAATATCACTAAAATTCATCACACAATCCACCATAAAAACACTAGATGCATGCTTGAGAAGGTAAAATTCAATTTATATTCATTCCAAATGTAATGAACAAGTTTAAGTTAAACAAGGCTTCATCAGACTAGATTGGATGATCCTTTACAATGCCATTTTAGGAGTATATATAGATGAAAGGATGAGAGAGAGAGAGAGAGAGAGAGAGAGAGAGAGAGAGAGAGAGAGAGAGAGAGAGAGAGAGAGAGAGAGAGAGAGAGAGAGAGAGAGAGAGAGAGAGAGAGAGAGAGAGAGAGAGAGAGAGAGAGAGAAGGGGATGTGTAGGGAGCCTATTATTACTATAAACTATCATGAAACTAGTTACAATCCCAATATAATGTGGAAAAATAATCCTATCATTCATTTTCAAGATGTGTTAGCTTGTCTTGATGATGGCATCATGAGAGGTGGCATATAAGTGGCTCTTCATATCTTATGACTCATATTTTCTCTCTTGAAACTACCCTTTCTTGGTTTAGGAATTACAAGTTGCTATCTTGACATATGACTTACCTGACCTTATTCGAATCTTTCTATGCCATTCTTGGATATTCAATGTATCTTTCACCTTGGTGAAAGTGACACTTAACACTTAGAATTCTTCACACTTGATCTTTGTCATTAGCACCTGTAACTTTCATGTCTAATCCTATCAAAGTGTATAGTTTCTTCTTGAAAACTACTATAACAGCTTAACAACATCTTGAATAGACTATAGAAGATCATGTAATCCCTAATCATCTTATAGACCATATAGAAATTATTAATTTTCCATCAAGTTTATGTAGTTTACTACCAATATGCTTGGAAAAAGTTGTAGGTGCTCATTATGCTATAAAAGCTCCATATAGACTTGAGAACTATATAAGGGTTTTTTACATGCTCCATCAACTTAAAAATAATGTTTCAAGTTATTTAATTAATTTTATGATATTAAAGAGTGTGATCATCTTGAAACAAGTTTGAAAAGTTGATATAGGTTTGTATGCTTCCTTGAAGGCTCTTAATAACATAAAGCTAATCAGTTGTTTATTCATTAATCCTACAAAACTGCCTATAGTCTATGAAATTGACTTGTTTATGACTTTAATAGAAACGAAATAGATTAATTTTATGTTCATAAGGATTTATTTAAGGTGATCATATCCTTGATGATCTTAATAAGGCCTAGAAATTAATTTACTATATGCAAGAGAGAATAGTCTTCATCATGGCTTGGTCTAGTTGCTTGAAATCTATTTTATAATATTGATATATCCTTTAATGGATGGTATAATTTCACTATACCTATTACCAATCTATAAAAATCTCTCCAAATGGTTAATAACCTCACACACACTTAGACACCATGTAAGTAGTCAAAAAATAGGTAGTTTTAAGCCTTTTTCCTATGTCTTTCTCCTCACATGTTCAAAATGGTTAATGTAATAGGTGATAATTATATATGAATATGTAATATATATGTTTTAAATGCATTTTAGGTCCATTTTATTCACTTAAATAATCAGTCATAGTTATCGATCTCTCTTAAGGGTTTCTTGGTAGTTTTGACTTGTTTATCTTCTTAGAAATCATTCATAAAGCATAGACACTTGATTGAATTAAAAATGATATGAAATTGGATTTAATAGACCTAATAAAATTTACCCAATATCATTTTCCACATTTAACTTCTCATTTGACTTTCCACATGATGAAAATGGCCTTTTTGAGCTTGTAGGCCTACATGTGTGCAGTCAAGATGGTTGTCTGAGCAAAAAGGTCATTATAATGATTTTTTTATTATCATAAATGGTACCTTAAGGTTTGTTACATATTATTTATGGTATTTAGATATTTTTTATGGTGAATTTGACCCTCCAATGGTTCTAAGACCTGTTTTAGACCCTAGTTGGGGTTTATTGTAGCTTAGTGGGTTCTGACCCTAATGATCTTCAAATGATTATTTATTATCATGAAAACCTATGAAAACATCCTTGAAGACTTCCATATGGTTCCTAAAAATTATTATCAAAATTCATATCTCAATTTCAACTCAAAACTTGCCATTTCTCTTCAAGTCCTTACCTACAACATTGATCTTGACCATTGATCTTACTTGCTTATAAACTATCTTAGATGAGGTAGGTGTCAAGGAGAAAATTTTTAAACTTGTTTGAGTTTTAATTACCAGAATAAGAATCCCAAATATGCATTAAATTCCTCTCTTATAGTTATAGGTTAGTTTTTAATCTCTTCACACTTGAAGCCTCATTCAATAACTCTAGCTCAATGATCCTCATAGCTTGTCACCCACAACCTCTTGTCAAGGATGACCATGGAGTATTTTAAAAAAAATTATATAATTTATTTATTTGTTTTATATCACTAAATATGATAATAAACCAATATCTTTATTGGTTTCTTAAAAAATGAGTTCAATGGCAATTGTGCTCTTGTAGGTCTCTAGAGGCCTAATGCACCTTTTCTATAAGATCATGAATCATTCCAATCACCCAATGACTTGGATAACTTATATAATTATTTTTAATATTTAAATACAATAAAAAATATGATTTCATAGAATTTTAAATACAAACATCCAAGAAATCACATTCACTCTTCTCTTTCTATAACTCTCTCAGTGACTACCTATAGGCAGTATCGAACATAGTCAACTATAGATGGAATCTCAAGGTGAGTTCAAGTGAATAAAAATTTATAGAACCTAATGATACCCATAAATAAAATTTATATAAGGTTTTATTATATATTTTTTCTTAGCATTCCATTTATAAGTCTTTGATAGAGTGCATAGGGTTTATGGGCAATTTGATAATTTTAGTGTTGATGGCTCTTTCCTTATGATTCATCTTCATCTTGAGTATTATGATCACTTTATGAAACTTAATTAATATTATTTTAAGCCTTAAATGACCTTAAAAAAACACATTCTCAATACAAAACTTGCATACTCTTCACCATATTCTAATGTACAGGTCTATAGGGTTTCTTTCAAGCTCAAAATTCATTGAAATCTAATTCTTAGAGTGGATAATCTACCTATATCTATGTATAAATGGTATTATAGATAAATTAAAATATACTTGGATTGATTTGGATCCTCCTCTCAAATGGAAACAACACAAACTTGTTAATAAACTTCATTTTATACATGTACATTTTACATAGTCCAGATGATATGATATGAAAGTAATGAAAAACAAAGTGTCCCAAGCCACATATTTGTGGTGTTAACATAACATAACATTCATAACACCAATAATATTAAATAATAGACTTATATATTGATTAAAATATAAAGAGAAACTATATCATATATTACATCTCCATAACTTCTTTAAATACAATGAAAGTGCCTTGCATATATAGGCAAGGAAGATCAATTCTAACTAAGAGATCAAGCTAAGTGATCAATCATAACTAAGAGATCAAGATAGATATATAAACTTGGGACTAAGAATTAAATATCTGTAAAGGATAGAAAACAACTATAAATTATATCCATAATATCTAAGATAAATACATAATATTTGATAATATCTAAAATATGGATAAATGAAATATCCACACATAAGTGGGTGGGAATAATAAAATAAAACACCTAGGTGAACATGAAATAAAGTAAACAAACCTAATAACACTCAATAGGTTTTATTTGAAATTTGAGTCTTGTGTTTGGTTTGAAAGAATCTAGATGGCTTTAGTGAGGTCAAAAATAATGTTTTAAAATAATTCCCTATGACCTTTATGAATGAAAACATCTTCAGAGTATCAAAAACTTGATTATCATGTCAATAATACTATAGAAACTAGATTTTTATTGGCATTAAAATACTCATTCATGGATTTAATTGCTTTAATTTTGTATTGGATGACATATTAGACCATGAAAGAGCTCTCAAAACATACAATTTTCATCAACAAGCTCACAAATGCATTCATACAAGATAAAATCGAGATACGATAGTTTTAAACGGTTTAAGAGGAAATAAACTTATTAATGATAGTTCATAAAGCATAGGCCCTTAAACTCAAAAAAAAATTCAATGGATTTTTAGTTCATAGGGTTTCCCTCCAACTCCTAAGAGCACTAGTTCTCATACATCTCCTCTTTCATGAAAATAACCTCATCAAACTAGTTTTTCTTCCCTTGTAAATGACCTGATGGAGAACTGATCAAATTTTTAGCCTATTTAGAATTTAAATTATTGGGGAGTATGGTTTTGAGATTAGGGAAGGTCTAAAAGGCCTTTAAGAGGATTATAAGATAGTATTTATTTTGAAACCCTTTCAATGAGACCTCCATAAACTCTTATTCATCAAGAAACTACTTATTCTACCAAGATACCTTTCTAAACTTGTGAACCAGATCCCAATGGAATTATTCTTGGCTTGTACAAATGATTGTGTAACATACCCCTAATGAACTTAAGAAGGTCTAGAAATTTATTTACTAAATGGAAGAGAGAAGAGTCTTAATCATGGATTGGTCTTATTTCTTTAAATATGTTTTTAACATATTGATAATTCCTTGAATGGATGGTATAAGGTAATTAAACCTATACCCAAGATCAACATATCTCTCCAAATGGTTAATAACCTCACACAATTAGACACCATGTAAATAGTCCATAAAAAAGTATTTATAGGCATTTTCCCTATGTTTTTAATCTTCACACGTGCCAAATGGTTAACCAAATAGGTGATTATGAGGTGTGCATATGTCATATAGATGTTTTCAAGGCAATTTAGGTCCATTTTAGTCACTTAAACAAGTATTCATAGTCCTTAATCTCTCTTAAGTGGTTTCTTGGTAGTTTTGACCTATTTATCTTCTTAGAAATAATTCATAAAGTACAAACCCTTGATTTACTAAAAAATTACATAAAATTTGAGGGAATAGACCTATTAAAATTCCCATAATATCATTTTACCCTTGCACCTACTCAATTAACTTCCCATGTTATGAAAATGGCATTTTCAAGCTTGCAAACCTATAGGTGTGCATTCAAGATGACTGTCTAAGTAAAAAAAGCTAGTGTATTACTTGTTTTTTATAAAAAATGGTCCCCTTAGGTTTTTAACATCTTATATAAGTTATGTATATAGTTTTTATGATGAATTTTACTATCTAATGGTCCTAAGACATGTTTTAGACCCTGATATGGGTTTATTGTAGTTTAGCAAGTTCAGACCCCAATGATCTTGAAATTGTAATTTATTCTCATGAGCACCTATAAAATAATATTTTAAACATTAAAAATGTTACATAAAACTTAGTATGAACCTTAAAACCTCAATTTTAACTCAAAAATTTCCATTTCTCTTCAAGACTTTACATGCAACATTGATCTTGACCATTGATCTTACTTGCTTGCAAACTATCTTAGAAGAGGTAGGTGTAGGGGTAGAACCTTGTTATACTTTTTTAAGGTTTAATTAATAGTATAATCATCCAAAAAATTCTTTGGATAACTCTCTTCTACTGACATTTCTATTTCTTATCTCTTAACACTTCAAGCTTGTTCAATAACTCTAGCTCAATGGCCCTCATAACTTGTCACCTACATCCTCTTTTCAATAATGACCATGGAGTGTTTCCCCCCACTTTTTAGATGATTTATTGAGATTTTTTTTATAACTTAAAATGATAATAAATGAATCTCTTTATAATTTTCTTAAAAAATGAGCTTCGTGTTAATTATTCTCTTATAGGTCTCTATAGGCCTAATACACGTTTTCCACAACATCTTTGCTCAATCGAATCATAAAATGACTTGGATAACTTATCCACGTGTTTTTATTATTAAAATATAACAAAAACATGTTTTCATAGTAATTTTATATGCAAAAATCCAAGCAAACATAATCAATCTTCTCTTTCTAGACCTCTCATTGATTACTTATAAGCAGCTTTGAACACAGTTAGTTGTAGACAGAATCACAAGGTGATTTCAAGTGAAAAAATAGTTTTTGAACCTAATTATACGCATATATAAAATTTCAATGAATATTCAATATTTTTTTTTGGTTATTCTTCCATTTACAAGTCTTTGATAGAGTGTCTATGGTTTATAGGTAGTTTGACAATTCTAGCCATGATGGCTCTTTCCTGATGATTTATCTTCATCTTGAGGACTCTTATAAATTTATAAAACTTAATAAATGTTACTAAAAAAAATTTTGACCTTAAAAATCCCCATTCTCAATACAACACTTGCATCTTATTGACCATATTTTGATGTATAGGCCTATAGGGTCTCTTTCAATCTCAAACTTCATTGAAACCCTATCCTTGGAGTGGATCTTAATCATGTATCTATGTATAAAGGGTATTGGATATAATTTAAAATATATTTGGATTAATTGAGGGACTCCTCTCAAATTGAAACAACATAAACTTTCTAATAACCTTCATTTTATACCTTTAGATTTTACACAACCCAACTGATATGTATGGTTAGGTGGTTTTATTTAAAATTTGAGTCTTGTGTTTTGTTTCTAATAATAGTTAGGGGATTAGTGATGTAAAAAAAAAATTTTAAAATAGTTCCAAATCAACTTTATGTATGAACACATCTTCACAGTATTATAAATGTGACTATCATGTCAAAATATTATATAACTTGATGTTTTATTGGCATTAGATGATTGATTCATGGATTGCATGTTTGATTTTGGTGTTGGAGGAATTATTAGATATTGAAATATCTCCCAAAATATATAATTTTCATCAAATATCCTAAAAATGTATTCAAATAAGATAAAACTAAGATGCTAGAGTTTTAAAGGGTTTAAGAGGCAATAAACTTATTAATGATGATTCATAAAGCATATGAACTTAGACTAAAAACATTTTTTATGGATTTTTAGGTAATAATATTGCCCTAAAACTCATAATATCACTATTTATCATACCTCTCCTCCTTCATGAAACAACCTCATCAAGCTATCTCTTCTTCCCTTGCCAAAGACCCGATAGAGAATTGATCAAGGTTTTGACCTATTTTGGACCTATGAACACTTAGCAATCATGGTTTTGAGCTAAGGAAATTTTGAGGATGCCTAGGAGAGTCTTATGAGATAATAATTAGTTTTAATCCCTTTCAATGAGACTTCCACAGAGTCTTCTTCATCAAGAAAATTGCTCATTCTGCCAAGATACCCTGCTAAAGTTATGAATCAGATGCCAATAAAATTATTTTTAGCTTTTAAAATGATAGTAAAACATACCAAGAATATATTTTGTCTTAATGTATTCAAATTATTCTATATTTAGATTTGGCAATGGACAAAATAGTTTAAAATGTGAATAAATGTTAGAAAAATAGCTTTGCCACCTCTTGGTTATGTGTACAGTAGCATGAAGTATGACATGATCTTTAATGAGTGACAAATGACCCAAAAAAACTATTTTGAGTATCCCCACAAACTTGAAACACATTGTACTTAGTACAAGAGTGATTTAACAAGCATACGACAATGGAAATTTAACCTTAACTTTTGCAAATAAACCTTAAATAATGCTAAAGTAACTTAAACAATGTTAAATTACATTGCAAAAGACCTCATATAGACCTCTCTACAAGGGAAATTGATGCAATGGTCAGGTTTTGGATGGTAGGGGTTGAATTTTGGCCTAGGAGGACAAAATCACAATAGTAACAAAAAATGAGAATAACTCAATCTAAAAATTACTAGTGAATAAAGGATCATGATTACTTACTATTATCTTTATGATCCCATGTAACTTATAAAATGTATCCCAAAAAAAATGTTGTAATTGATACAAATTGATATCACAAATCACACAATGGGAGTATTTGGTACCTATCCTTAACCACCATGATGAAATTTATTCCCCCCAAGTTTGGGTAATCATATGACAAAATCCATAAAAACCTTATTCCACATCTGAATAGGAATAGATAGAGGTTACAGAAGACTTTGGATTTTAATTGTGTCATCCTTATTTTTATGACACCATGAATTCAACAAAAAAATGCTAAACTTCCCATTGTATCCCCTTAAAAATTAAATCGTGATTAATTCTATTATAAATATTCAAGTCTAAGCTAGAGTGCTCACCTAATTGAGAAGCATAGATCTTTGCAAGAGTTGTATATTTAATAGTATAGGTACAATGATCCTTGTACCTATAGTAGAACCCCCTTCCATTCAAATTTTATTTTTATGCTCTGATCATTTTGGATATTTTGAATGATATTTTGTGTATTTGTTTTAGTATTCCATTTTCATCCTACCTCATCCGCCCCATATCCCTACAATATTGACATGAAACACAATAATGCATATGTGGACTCATCCCTCATGGATAGTGCATTAACCATTACATTCCCCTTCCCTCTATTATAGATGATATGAAATTCATATCTAAACATATTTATGACCCATTTATGTCACTATTTAGTTGGTGGTTATTATTTTAAGAAGTATTTCTGATTGTCGCACTCTGTATTCACCTTGAAGTGTCATCCCATTTGATATGGTATCCATTATTTGATGACATGAAGCATATCCATAATTTCATTCTCATCATTGGGATTTAACATATTCTTACCTTTGAGTTATTGAATCTTAAAGGTAATGGGTTTTCCATATTGGATGAGTGTTTCACCCATGCCATGCTCTCAAGCATCACATTCAGTAATGAAGGTATTTGAAAAATCAAGAGTGGCTAGAACTAGAGTGGTGCACATAGGGATTGGAGTCCTAGGTTGCACCCAAGTTAAGAAAGATATTTTTCAAGTCTCCTACTCAAACCTAGTCCAACATTGGATTATCCTAAGATTGTGGTTTATCTATTTGTAGGCCAAACCTCTATAATTAAAGGGGCTTGCTCCCCTGATATGATAATATGGTTCCTTTCCTAAAAATTATGCCTATCCCAAGAAAAAAGGAAAGAGAAGAAAAATAAAATTAGAACCTAATCTATATGGTGATGTACTGAGTTATTCAATGATCCACTCTTAGCTTGGTAGTTTCATGACTACTAGTGAATCTAATAGAGACAAGTGTTGATTATATTCTATGACAAGGTTCCAAACATGAGTGTTTTTCATGAAGGTTAGGTAGAACCCTAAAACTTAAAGAATAGAAAAGACAAGGTCTTTGCAAGACACTATAAGATTTCTAAAACTTCAATGGAAATCTTCTTAAACAATACTTTCCAAAACCTACAAGGAAATACAAAAATGAAATAAAGGCACATGAAAGAAATGTATATGATGAAAGATAACACACATTATGAAAATAATATTCAATGAGATGAACTCATCTTATATTGCTTCAAAGAGTTTTACATAGTGATTTTGGTAGAGATTTACTATACCCAGTCGAGGGATGTAAATCAAGGACTCTATTCCTACATTTATATGAAGAAAGGAAGCTAGGAGAGGGGTAAATTAGCATAGAAGGGGTCATCAATGAGCCAAATGTGGTCTAGAGTAGTTACAACAAAATTTCCTTCCTTTTTGAGCATTGGCATTCCCTCAATGAGGCCATTTTGGCATATAGATGGTTGTAACTCCCTTAAATGACCTCAATTGTGCTTTGAACTACCTCAAAATAGCTCCACACACCTCCCTTCAATAGTTACTAGATGAATTAGGCCACCATAGTTATGTAGAATCCCATACTTCTCCAAGGCAGGTTGATAAAGTCAAGGAAACTATCTCATTTCTCCATCACAACCATGAAATGTGTATTCAATGCTCCTCAAGGGTTAGTTACCCAGAATTACACCTTACACTAACTCATTCAATTAGTCTTCCAATGACAAATTGTTCCTCTTTGATGATTAATTAGGCCAATTAGGCCTAATTTCCTAAGTGTTGAAACTTGACAGCCATGAAACCTACAAAAAAGCTTTTCAACTTATGCATTACTATGCTTCATGACTAAAAAAACATTTCCAACCATGACATGGGATAATAAAATCATTATTAACTTGAAAATCCACTCTTTTAATCTGACTAGTCTACTTATGTGGCATCTCTTTGCCATGATGTTTATTTAATTTTGAAAAATATGACAATTATTACTTTGGACACGTGTCTTCATCTCGTACCCCATAAAAACTTGATCATAGTCACTTTGTAAATCTCCATATGCATGACTGAATGTTTGCTATCAATCCTTGATCTAGATGATCAAATGCATGTCATTGATCTGCTAAACATATGATCAAATGTGGGTTATTGATTTATTGCTAATTCATTATGATTGTGACACATGTCACCATCACATTCAATCTCAAGATCCTTTGAATTATTGAATTTGTGTTCACCATTAGATCTCCATATACAGGATCGAGTGTGTGTTGTATATCTATCTTGATTTATTGACCCTAGTCCTCAACACAGATCATCGATTGAAATATGTATTCAATAATATGCATTGTCGATCTTGATTTAGGAAACTTTGACTTATTGACTTTAGGAGATCACCCACATACCATTGATCCTTGATTAGATTGAGAGACATGTAGAAACTTGATATTGAAAGGATTATAGACTCCAATGGTTATACTTTTTTAATCTAAATGGCTAGTTCCTATGGATTTAATTTGGCGTCCCCTAACAAGTTCCACACTATTAGATCATTTTTGGAGGCTTATATCTTGGGATAAGAGACACACCAAGATAGTAAACTTGTAGGGATGTATTAATGGCACAAAATACATAATATTCATGGGATACCAACTTAAGCACTTTAGACACCATGATAGTACTTGATTCAATATTAAAATGGGGAACAAAGACCTCTAAAGACTGCTCAAACAAGTTTGAAGTATGATTAGATAGTAACTTGACTAGACATGACATAAGGACTTAAAAAATGACTAACAAGCAAGTTTAAAACATGGGTCATGACCCTTAGGCTATAGGGTTGGACAATTTATAATTATAGGGCTAGAAATTAACCAGCATTTCTAGTGACCTAGCTGGTTTGACCAGTGTGCTGATCATGGAACCTAGAAAGTTGATCAGAACTTGTCCATGATAGCTAAACAAATGAAGTATGACTAAAATATATATGTTGACTTTATCCTATAATTTTTTTGAATTAATGAGAGACAAACACATAATTAATATTAAATAAATAAGAACAAACCAAACAATGACGTAAACAATAGAAACAAAAACAAATAGATCAATGTGCAAGAGCACTTGGAGGTAAAGACAAAACTATCTACCTATGTACAAAGGTCATGAAATAAGACTAGTAGAAAAAACTGAGATAACTCCCATTGATAGGGATGAGAAGACTCTCTCCATTAAAATTATCAAGCTCAAAATTATTTCTCTCTTTGCAACATGTGATGACATAAGGCCCACTTTAAAGAATGTCAAACTTGGAGTGCTTTCCAGGATTTGCATAGTCCTCATCCCATTTGAGGATTATATCACCTTGTTTGAATGTTTTATAGGAGGATATCCTATCAAATTACCTTTTCACTTGGTGATAATTGGACCACATTATGTGCATAGCACTATCCCTTATCTCCTCTAGCTATCTCAGTTCATTTAATCTTACTTTCACATCATCATCTTCTAGGAGCTCAAGTTGTTGTGCAAGATCTAATACATGTAGTTCAAGAGAGATATGAAGTTTGGATTCTCTCCCACAGATATATAGGTATGGGTAGTTTCCATTATCCTTATTATGTGTCACTCTATCTACCCATAGGGTATTCCTTAATATGGTATGCCACTCCCTTTGACTATCTTCCATAGTCCTCTTGATAATCCTTAACAAGTTCTTGTTTATCGATTATGTTAATCTATTTCCCTATGGGTAATAGTTAGAGGATGTTTTGAGATGAATTACATATAAAATATCCCACTCACATACCTTACTAATGATAAATGCCAATTCATTTTCATAAATGATTGTATAGGGTACACCAAATCTGGTTACAAGGCTATCATAAAAGTCTATGATAGAACCTTCATTATCTTCTTTGAGAGTCATTGCTTCAACCCACCTTGTGAAGTAGTATGTAGTTATAATGATACATTTATATAATTTAATTAAATTGGGGTGTATCATACCTATGAAATCTAAGCTCTATTGCATGAAGGGTTGTTCTACATGTATGGGATGCAAGGGAAGGGAAACTAGTTTCTTTTTGCCAATGAACATTGCACATATTAGACACTTTATTTTACCCAAGAGTGTGCATCTATAAATAATATGGGACAAAGTTATCCAACTCTAATTATATTGGATTTTGTGGTCTTCACATCAAATTTTCCACTAGTTGGACCATCATGGAATTATTCAAGCAATTTGTCTATTTGGAATGATTCCACACACCTCAATAGTATGCCTCCAATGTCTCTCTTAGAAATTACTCCAACCATCATAACATAAGGTATAATTTGAAATATGAATTACCTTCTCTTGGCTCTATCTATCCCCATGGGACATTGGCCTAACTCAATAATCTGATTATATCATGTATCCAACTTGAAGGTATGTTGTTTGTAGTTGCTTGTTAGCTGTCATGGGCTAACAACACTTGGTCTCTATCCTCCTTTAATTATAATAAAAGGTGCTTAAATAACCATATACCCCTTATAATATTTGTAACTCTAATCTCAAGGACATACTTGATACATTTTCTGACCCACCTAGCCCTTTTATCATTGAGGTCTCTACTGAGTATGAACTCCTTAATGCTTGGGTGTGCTACCATTAGTATGATCTTACCATTGGAGACCATGTGCCTAAATTTATTCAATATTATCACTAATAAAATAAAATGTTTCTAAAAAAATATATACATCTCCTCATACCCTTCTAAGGCCTGACTGAAGAAGGTAATAGGCTATTCTAAACCTTACTCATTCTATTGCATCAACATGGCAGAGATTACATCCAATGTAGAAAAGGCATACAAGTAGAATTATTTGTTAAAATATAGGTCAAGGAGTGTATGGGCATTATATATGTCCTCCTTTATGGCCATAAATATCCTCTTACCTTATTTTTTCCATGTAAACTTCTTGTGTTTCCTTAATAAGTGAGTGAGAGGTTTGACTAGCTCTACAAAACCCAGGATAAACCTCCTTATAAAATTAATCTTACCCAAAAAACTCTACAAACCCTTATTATGCTTGGGTAAGTGTAAGGATAATATGGACTCAAATATTTCAAGGTCTATGTAAAAACCATCCTTAGACACTACATGGCCCAATAACCTTCCCTCATGAACACCAAATATGCAATTTTTAGGATTCAATGGTACACTAAATTCCCTACATCTTTCAAAGACTAATTTTAAGTGAAAAATGTGATCATATGGGTCATTTTAGAAAAAAATGATGTCATATAGGTATATGTGCACCATGTCATTGGTTAAAACTATAAAGGCAACATCCATTTCCCTTTGGAAAGTTGCCCCCTTATTGGATAGTCCAAAGGGCATTTTTATGTATGCATAAGTGCCCCACTTTGTAGTGAAGGTAGTCTTATGCCTATTTTCTTCATTAACCATGATCTAATAATAAATATATTATCCATCAATCAATGATAACCTATTAAATCCTACCACCTTTTGAAGAATTTGATCCATTAAGGGCAGTGGGTAATGGTCTTTTAGGGACACCTTATTGAGGTCCCTAAAGTCAACACACAAATATATTTCCCCATTGTTCTTCCTCATTGGCACAAGGTTTGCCACCCATGAGGAATGTTTAATGGGGAACATTATCCTTGATTGAATCAATTTAAATAGTTACCTTCTCATCAACTCTTTCACTTTTGGATTGACAGGCCTTTGTTTTTGTCTGACTAGTTTTGCATTACTCTCTAATTCAATGGTATGTTGTATAAGTTTGGGGTTAAATACCTTCAAATATTTGTATTCCCATGAAAATAAATCAGAGTATTCTTAGCATAAAGCAACAAAGGCATCTCTATCTTATGCTATGTTGATCTTTCCTAACTTCAACAACATGTCTTTGAAGATCTCTGCCCTTTCATAATGTTCCTCCTTGGTTGAGATGCATGTTTTATCTCTTATCACTTGGTCATATTCATTAAAGATTATTTATAATTTTACAATCACCTTAGGCAGCTTGTTAGACATCAACTATACTATCTGATCATCATATTGGTGTTGGTACTTATTTTGATTCTTGTGGCAAAATTTTACCTCTTGAATTAGAAAACACACACTTTGATCATCACTATAAAATACCTATCAACTCACCTCATTTTTAGGTATAGTTGGCCTACAATTACCTTGATATTGTCTTGAATTTTTATACCTTTAACCCCTTCTATAATCTCATACTGATCTCTAATGGCTACAAGTCTATCTGCATGTTGGTTTTCCTATCTTGGTAAAAATTGTATGTTGAATGCCAAGAAGTCCTCTATGATATCCCATACACAGTGCTTGTAAGATTTCAAATTATTTTTCTTGACTATAGTTATGCCTCTTACTTTTTTCACAACAAGCTCACTATCACCCTTGACTTGAAGGAGTTTGACACTTCTCCTCCTTGCCTTTTATAAACCATGTAGAAGGGCCTCATATTTAGCTATGTTTGAAGTGTAACGTAATTAAAATCTTGAAGCTAAATAGTATTTCTAATTTAAGGGTGAAACCAACATTACTCTAGATCCACTACCATTATTTGAACTTTATCCATCATCTAATAAGTTCCATAAACCATCTTCTTCTTGAGTGGTGTTAGTTAGGTAAGGTATAGCAACACCTTCCTCATGTATATAATACACCCCTAAATCTACCTCTTTAATATTTCTATAGGGATCAAATCCATTTTTTTCATCTTCCCATTGATCTAATTAAAGGTTAGAAATGCCTTCAATATGGTCATGAGGCTCTTGTTCACTAGCATTCTCAGCCTCATCAAGCTTGGTGCAGTTGACATTTACAAGGTTAGGCATATAGGGCTCTAGATGTAATATAGAGATAGGTTTTGACCTAATATTGACCCTACTCCCATATTTTGTCCTAAAGACCATGTATGACCAATCAGAGGACAAATAACCCCCAAATTCTATAGTAAACTCCCTAGATAGGCATAGGGAAAAATATGGGGGTATGTCTATAACCATTACATCTTGAGTGATGACACAATTTCGGAAAGCTACCAATATAATCTTAAGGTCTTTCAAGACACCTACTATTTTAGTGGGAGAAAAATCCAACTAAATAACACCTTTCCCATTAGGCACGTATTTAAGCTCAATTTTGTCTACTATAAATTTAGGCATCACTGAGATTGAAGCTCCTGAATCTATCATACAATTTTGCACAAAATAATCCCCTATGATGACTAAAAAATATAATGAAAGGGGCTTGACAAACTTAGGGGAATGAACAAAATTATGAACTTGATCTTGACTAGGAGCCTGACTAGGAACTTGGATTTGACTAGGCTAATTACTATTGGCAAGAATAGTGTTCACCTTATCATTTGCCTTGTTCACATGAGACAGTTTAGATAGCTCTTATTGAAGGATCTATTTCTACCTCAGAATAGACAGAGCATCATACATTGACATGGTGACATTATACCTTTTCATATGATCCGCAATATTGAAAGGAATACTAGCACCTTTGAAATGCACTTTGGAAGTAGAAGTATCACTTGGTACTTGAGTGACGTGAGGAACAAAAGGAGAGCTCTACTACTGACCATCATGCTGAGGTATTTATTGAGTTGTAGGTGCCTTAGTGGCTATGTTTGAAGTGATAGGCTATTGACTGACTTGTGTAGGTGTTGAAGAAACCTTAGGTTTCTCCAAATTATCTTCCACCATCCTCCTCTTAGCACTTGTATGGGTTGAAATTAACTCATCTATATTTTGTGTAGTTTACCCCATGTTAACTGATACACGTTCAAACACATGTTATCCTTATTTAAAATTCATGAAATTAGTATTAGATGGTGCATTACCCATGCTTCCTTGATATTGAATTGGATCCTCTAATGGTGTCAAGGCAGACATATCACTTTGATTGATTTTAGGACCTTGTGGTGGAGGTGGAATTATGTCATGGCCTTGATATGGAGGAGCATGTTTCCAACTTAAACCTTGATATATCTCTTCACTTGTATTCATCACTATATCATTGGAATTTCAACCCTCTTGTACAATTTTATTTTGAGTAGGGACCAAGGATTTTGAGATATTTACAGTTATGGGGTTGTAACTGTTATAAAGTCTAACTTGAGTAATTTGGGCTTTGGCTTGTTGATTTGATGAATGAGGGTTTTTTTTATAGGAATGAGAAGGGTATTGGGCTTGGAAAGTACCTTGGTATGGCCTATATGAATTCTATTGTTGTCTCTCTAGAGTCACTAACTTGTTGTTTTGTGCCTTCAATAATCCTTCAATCTTTCCAAGTCTATCCACTTGACTATCATCAGGTTATGCTTGATTATTTGGAGTGGGAAAGGGAGAAATGGGAGGTGGAGTTGGCTGGAGCTCAGGAAAGAGGGGCATAAGAGGTCTTAGCATGATTTTCCTTGCTTATATCAAACAATTTTCTACCCTTATAGATATATCATATGCCTCAAGCAGAGTTGTCCCACCCATAGATTGGATAATCAATGTAATGTCTAAATTAAATTCTCTCAAGTAGTAAATAAAATCATAATTAGGTGTGGGTTTAATGATGACATGGATTATATCCCAAGTTTTATGGAATCTATAGTTAAAATCAACCATATATTCTTGGGGTTCCCTCTTAATTGAGGTGAGCTACTCAACTAGTGACACATGGTCATTTCTATCCTCAAAATTCTTGCATAAACACTCACCAAAAACATCCTAGGTATTGATTGAGGTAGGATCTAGACCCCTATACCATTTCAGGGCTTTGCCTTTTAAGTATGTGGCTAGTAATCTCATGGCTACATTCTCTTGAGTAATGTTATGTACTGAGCAAAGGTTTGTAATATTATCTTTGTAATTTATAGGAGTGGTGGATTTTTATCCTATAAAGTATGGTAGACTCTCCAAAGAGGAAATATGCATATTGTCATGTTGTTGAAGGTTAAGAGGGATGCCACCATTGAAGGGTACAAAATCCTATAACCTAGGCCTTACCATTTGTATTGGTGGACTTTTATGGACTGAGTATGGGTAGAATTTGTAGAGTTTATGGATGTGGGAGAATTAGGGGGGGATAGGTTGGGGTTTGAAATAGGTACCCTCTTCCTCCTTACAATATCCAATAGAAATTGAATGAAATGAACTAGCTTACCTTTGGAGGCAGACCTAGTGGAGATTTGGTACATGAACTTGGTTTTTAATCTATTGATGACTGATCCAAGACTTCCAAGTGTCCTACCATGTTGGAAATATATCACAAGATGATGTTCAAGTGCCTTGATTATATTCCCACTGAGTGTGCTAGAACTATTGGAGTCCTAGGTTACACCCAAGATAAGTAGGAGACTTGAACAATCTCTTTCTCAATTTGGGTGCAACCTAGGAATCCAGTAATAGCCTCCTTCAACTTCTAAAATTCCTTAGTGGATATCTTGTTCCAATAAAAGGAGTCATTATTAAATAAATTTTTGAATGGTGTTGCTATGCTGCCATAATTTTAAAAACATATGTGATATTAACCTAGAAGCCCTAAGAAGTCCCATAGGTTATTCAGGGTTTTAGGTACTTTTGATTTTAGCATGGAATTGATATTCTTAGGGTAGAAATTGAATCTTTCATGAGAGGAAGACCAAAATATTTTTCATCCTTGAATTTCAAATCACACTTGGAAGTCTTGGAATAGAGTTGGTATTATATCAAAGTTTACAAAACCTTATTCACATTATGCAAGCATTTCTCCCATGGTTTTTTGTACATTAGGATATCATTGAAGAACATTGTTTTATTGTATTTGGATATTAATGGTGTTTTAATTTAATGAAATAAAATAGATAAGTAGAGTAAAATGGTCATTAATGAACATTAAACCTTAAATTTTAATTGCATACTATTGATGATCAATATTCCCCTATTCTTAGAATGGGGACCCTCCTTTCTTCAACTTAAAAAAATGCCCAAGATGCCTAGCATAGTAAAACGTTTGACTGCATATGGATTTGATCTAATTTACCATTACTTGTGATTTTGTATTTTTTGGATAATTATTCATTTTTAAAATAAGGATTAGTACTTAAAAATATTCAAATTATTGCAAGTCTTTCTCAAGTTTTATTTGAGAATGAATTATTAACCATGGACAATTCAATGATGTGAAGATAGGATTTTGCTAAAGGATGTGTGATTGGTATTTCTAATAAGACATAAATGCAAAAGGCTTCACTAGGTCTTATTGAACTAATATTATGTTGTGTTTAAATCAATTACTTGCATAGTTTTACTTTAAACTTATTTAAATATGCCTAAGATGGGATTTGATGTCTTCAGGAAGATAACTTAGTTTTTTGCTTGACCTCATAGGATTTCAAGTTAAATTTACAACTTATGACATCTCAAAAGACATCAAAGTTTAGACTCTAGCCTAAAAATAGAGATGTCCACCTTATCGGGCCTCACAATGCCTTAAGGATTCATCGTATCTTATGTAAAACACTTAGAGTAAATCTATGAGTCTATGAGTTATGTGGCTTCATCTAGAGGGCTAACAAAGAATCTAGCCATTAGAATTAAAATCATGGGGCTACATGTCAAGATCTTACCCTTCATGAGCAAACCCATTCAATCCAAGCTGCCACACATCCCATCATAGTGTAAAAACCTAAGAGATACTACCATGTGTCTCAATGGAAACCAACTAGATCCAAGTAGAATTTAAATTGATACATTCCCCCTTTGGGTTCATCTAATGTCACCATGTGTTTATGTTACATTGCATCCATCTCAAATCTCATGAGATCTCACAAGGCAAACACATAGTTACATCTGAGCCATCTGATCAAGGTTTGGTGATGTACAACTACCTAATGCTCCTTTCAAGAATGACACTTGGAACAAAAATAAACAAATGTCCATGAGAATGATGTTTGTCCCCTTTAGGCCCACATGATGACACTACATGTCATTCCCATGTTATTCCTATCCTACATACACAAGATTACCTTCAAGAGGGATGTGTGTCTCTACTTGAGCCATTTAATAAGCACCAAGTTGCCAATAGTTGTCCAAAAGTCTTTTGAGGAAGACATTGTAGTAAAGTAAGCTAAGATTTCCCACAAAAGAGACACTTAGTAAATAAGTATCCGATTACCAATGAGAACAGTGCATGATACTCCCGCAACTAATCAAAACTAAAAGGCACCACTTGAGAGCTTGTTATAAATTGAAATATGCCATATGGTAAGATAAGATGAGTCATAACACAAAACTACATTTTAATAATCTACAAGGAAATCAAAAGGTGTCATGTGTTCAAATTTTGATCTAACTAAGTATCTTAGTCATATTTAGACCCAATGAGTACTTAGCTAGATTCGAGGTGGTTGATATGTATCAAAAGGTGGAAATATTTATCTTTAAATATAAAATTTATAGAAAATTAAAGATGAATTAAATATAATTTTAATTTTGGTGCAATTAATTTCTAAAATCAATAGTTCAAAGATTGTTTTGACTATATGCAAGGTTGACAAGCTTACCATTAATATGGTACAAACCAGGATCACCATCAAGATTGCATTAAGTAGAGCTATCTTTCAAAAGGATACATAATCTATAATATTTTAATTTTCACCTCAAATTTATACATGTTTTCTTGCTCTACTATTTGTGTTCTCATAGTTTGATAAAACTCAAATTTGTTTACAAATTGGCACTCCCAATCGCCATTATTGGAGCTTGAAAGTTGTAGAAGAATACCAAAAAGATGTTGATTTCTACTTGATATATTGTAAAAATGGCACAAGTAGGACCTTTTACTCCAAGAAAGAGAAATTCTTTTAGAAATGATGACTTCCTATTCTAATATGGTACTTTCATCAGCTTCAAAGACACCAAATTCATTCTTGAGGCCATAAAGTTTGGTGACATGCACTATAGTAGGATTTATTTCAATGTAAAATAAGTTAGGGATATTGATGAGGATGAAACCATGCCTCATATAATCATACTAGTTTTAGATATCCTTGCCATAAATACAATCAATCTCCACAAGGCCATAATGAAGCCAAAGGTCATGCCATGCACTGACCTAGGCTATGGCATCTTTGTTAGGTCAAAGTGTGAAGATGGGCTACTAAAGTCAATATCCCAAGGGCTCCTGATCACTTTCATATTAGGTCCAAGATTTGATAAGTATTATGACCTTCCTTCCCCATTTATAAAGTACAATCAAGTCATCATTAACAATTGGTATGAAGTGCACTCCTCAGAGAAGGACTTGGCTTCATGGGTGATTGACCTAATAGGAGATATTCTCATGGATGATCAAGGAAACTTGCCCATCTAGTAATTTAGACAAGGAATTAGGATTTGCCTAACCCTCTTGAATAGAGAATTTGGCAATCCACACATTGCCTATGTAGACATAAGGGATTTTTGCTACTACAAATCATCCTTGAAGACCAATAGATTCACCCACTTGGGGAAATTATTAGCAATAATTTGTTATATACAATTCAAGGAACCTGCAAGAATGGTGCCTCATTTTTCATGATGAGTCATTTACTGTATGCACTTTATGAAACAACTTTATTGGGTCATAATTCATAATCTCTTGAGCATCAAGAAGTTGTGCCTCATCTCTTCTCTACACTGCACATTCATTGGTTTAGATGTAACATAAGAGTGATTGAAAAATAATTCTACCCAATGTTCTATAAGTCTATCATCAAATGTGAGATGTATAGGATCCCCATGGAAGTTATGAAAACTCTAAATGACATGGGTATTTATTGGTTTTACCGAGACTACATAGTCATCAAGATAGAAAGAGTGATGATGGCTCCTCTTAGCTTGTCGAGGTATGTGTCAACGAACATAGTATAAAAAGAGATGGCCAATCAACTTCTACATGGATTTAATGGAGTCTTAGATAAAAAGAAGAAATAACCCCCATAGGGTTCCTTAAAATTTTGGGAGGACCAACATCATAAAGTGCCATGATATCATTATGGCTTCTACGCATAGGGGTTCTTACCTATTTCCTAAGGATGATTTCAGACCATGGGATCTCAATAATGTCATTACTAAGCATATTTTAAAATTCAAGAAGGATGTAGCAATGGATTACAAGCATCAAGAATAAGTCCATGATTGGATATATAAGGATGTTATTAATGATGAGGAGGTACTCAAGAATGCAGCAAGGAAGAACATTGAGTTAGAGATGAGACTAGATAAGGAGAATAAAAAGGATGATATTGTTAGGTCTCGGCCACCACCAACCCATGGGAGCATGTTTGATTTGTATTATGAGTAAAGATAAGAAGAGGAAGAAGAAGACAACATTCCTCTTATTAGGAATATGCCATGTAGACCTCCACTTATTTCTACTTCAAGCAGTTAGAACTTGCCTCCAAGTTTTGAACAAGGAGGATCTAGTAGCCAACCTGATCCCTCCCAAGGGACCACATTTATCTCTACATCTGATATGGGATTCATTCTCCAAATATTGAATCAACCTGAACTAATGTCATTGACCTTAAGGAATCTTAATAAGGCATTGAGCTCTTTATGAAATAATTATAGGCATTGGTTTGGAGAAACATCGAGAAGGTCTACTAGAGGAAGAGAGAGCCCAAGACTACTATGACAGGAGAAATAACCCCTCCATCATCTTTTCAAGTGACTATTACTTCCAATATCACACCTCAAGCCCCTAGAGTAATTACATCACCACTTACTTCTTTCCCAATTGATAGTGCATTTCAAACTATTTCTACTTTTGTATTTTCTCCTCCCATCATTGTTCCCCCATTGACATCAGCATCATCAAGCTCTACAACTACCACTTCCCAACCTTTAGTAGACACTAGCATGAGCCAATCTAGTAGTTCCTTGGGATTTACCATCCCCTACTTCATTTCCCATGCCACTACAAATATGGCATCTTCATTAGGCTCATAATGCATTAGTGCTATTCAGGCTATAGGTTTCACTCCTTCCTAGAGAATCACACTAAGTGCATCATTTTCCATTGGTTACCTTACATAAATAAGGCCATTAAGGCAAATTTTAAAGTTTATCATATTTTTAAAGCCACTTTTTCTTACATTCCCATTCAATATTACTACATCTATAAAGGTGAGTATACCTCCAAAATTACCCTCATTTTTCCTAAATATAGGCCCTACAAGATCTTTATTTGGAACATTTGGGAAAGTAGACCCAATGAGCTTGCCTCACATTAATTTTATATATTTCACCTCTACTTTGACCTAAGCACCTCCATTTTACCCACCTCCAACAAATCCAACATCTAATACTACCCCAAATTGGGTCAGAGACATTATACAGGTAGTAAGATAAGAGATGCCTCAGGTAGTCCTCTCTACACCACAAATTGGTATGAGATTTGATGTTGCTATACAAAAAATGATGAGAGTGGTGAGGATGTAGGTTGAGTATCCCTAGTCTAGCTCAATTTTGGCCCATGAAAGTGAAGATTCCTTCTTCACTTTGATAAGGAAGAGTAAGGTTGGCCTTGGTGAGGTGGATGAATATGTAGAGGATCTTGTGTACATAGTCCGAGCCAATGTAGAATCCATAGTGGCCTTGATTAAAGGCATACAGTAGGATATGAAGAGACTAAGGTAATAAGAATTGATTATAGTTCTAGATAACACTAGAGTCTAGGTGATTAATGTAATTATCAATGTCTTTAATATATACAATGTCATGAAAAGAATATAGGAAGATGGGACTTCTAGTATAATATGGTCATTAAATTTGACCAAAAAAATTCACTCTATGATGCCAAATTGGAAAACCTAGATAGAATTACAAGGAACAACATGTTCCCAGAACTAAAGGTCTTGCCACTTGAGGATATCATCCCAGCACAAACCATAATGATGAATAGAAAAAGGATATTGACGAGGTAGATGGAATAGGTCAAGGATGTAACTACATCCTTAAAGAAGATATAATTCAATATTTCCCTATTGTTGAAGGATATCATGGTCACTAGGATGACAGAACTTGATTGCACCTTCATGGATGACCAAGAATTTAGGGTTGAAAATAAAGGTGTTTGCTTCAAAGTTCCAACAGGACATTCTAAGTGATAATAATACCACTGAGGTGATGAACATTGTGGCTTCTGACCAATATGATTTTTGGATAAAATTGTATGCTTGTTTTTCATCAACGTGCTTCAAATCATAATTCATGATTCATCATAAGGAAAAAATTGTGATTCAAAACATGTCGATGAAAAACAAGAACATAGTTTTATTAAAAAATCATATTGGTCAATTACATGGACTGTGAAAACATAAAATATCTCATTATGTCTTTTGCCAACCAAAGACTAGAGAGAGTTGAGGCCATTAAAGAAGCACTGAAGCCTATACTTGAAGAACAAAATAGGCTCATTCAAGAAATGCCTAACTTATTCTATCCCATGATCCTATATTTCAACCAAACTAACTAGGATTACTTAGCCTATGTAGAGGTTTAGACAAAGGAAGAGGTAGAGAAGAAGAGGTAGCAATAACAAGTTGGCCAATAACTTACTCTAGGGCCTTGAGGAATATTCGGCTTTGTTTTGTATATTTAAATTTAGAATATTCCATTGTAATATGTGGAATTTTTTCCACTTGGTTGTATTTGGGCACATTTTTATGGGACCAATTGAAATTGTATAGACAATTTTAAGGCCTATATATATAGGGGCATTTTCCCTCATTGTAAATAGAAAATAGTTTTTATAGAACTAATACAAAAAGCTAAGAATTTGAGAGAATGTCTGTATGATTTATTGTGTATTCTATAGTTTATACTTCTCATGATTTTAGATAACTAATGATTTCATTTCTACTAACTAATCTAGAAATAATATCATTATATGCATCTATTGGTTTGAGTTTAACAATACGCTAACAAATATGCTAGTATATGTGCTCTATTTTCATCTTATTTGTATTTAAATGTGCTTATGTAATTTAATGTGAATGAGTAACTTTTTTACAACATATTATTTTAGATATATTCATCTCATTTACTTTGAAGCTTCAATTGTGATCATTTAGATTTGAGTATTATGCTAGGGTCAGTGAATGCTAGTTTTATTATTATATGTTTTTGTCATAAAAGTTGTAAGAATTGACACCTTTGATCACTTGAAGCAAAATTTATTTTAGAACTTACCCTACTTTCTTTGGATCTATGCCATGAATCAATTTACGTTATCTCATTCTATAAATATTCATGGTTTATTTTTGTTTGGTCAATAATTGGCAAAGTTAGAACAATTTCACAAAGATTAGCAAGAAATAAAGTGTTACTATTTATAATCTATTATCCCTACAATAAAATATAGTTGCATACTTACAAGTGGTGGCTATTTATCTACTATTTTTCTATTTACATTAATAGTTGTATAAATAACTCAAGCCCTAAGTCTTCCAGGATTTAAAATTGAGTTCATTACTTTCCCTCTGCTCCCTAGTGACATAGGGAGCACTTTAAGTGCATCAATATGAAGGGAAACATTGGCGCTAGAAAGAGGGCCTTACAAAAGTACTTCTAGATCTGGTGAATCTAAATGCTAGATCTAGAAGGAGGGTCTATATGCAATTACTTGCAGATCTGGTGAATCTAAAATCCTAGAGCTAGAAGGAGGGCCTATATGCAATTACTTTCATTCATCTTATTGAAATTGTAGTGTACTTTGTTAAATATATGCATAATTATTTCAAAGTACACATATATTGTTAAAAAACACTAAATATCTACTTTATTTAAAGGATTTCATCAAAGTTAGTGTTCATTTGCATAAATTTGTTAAATAATATGGATATTTTAAAGAATTTATGCAAAGATCAACCATTGAGACCTCATTTGTACTAAATCTAGGCATTTAAGATCATAATTGCTCTAATTCATTTAGGATTGAGTAAACCTTTGCATGGTTTAATGCTAAAAGATGTTTTGAAATGCTTAAACACTCTCAGATTGTTAAATTAGGCATATAAATGCTTTGAAATGCTGGTTTAACATTGATCTTTGTAGGTTAACATGTGGAATTAACAGTATTTGTGAAGGTACTAAAAACTTTAAGGTTTCAAAGCATAGATCCTCAAAGATCAAGGTAAATCCATATGATCTACTTTATAAAGGTTTTTTTTAAAAGAAGATTGACTGATCTTTGTAATACATGACACTTGTGAAGCTACCTTTGAAGTTATTTTGCTCTCTATACCCATTCTACATCATGGGGTTGCCTAGGATTAGAACTAGATCTCGATCTGAACCTAAGGTCTATTTAAAATCCCTAGAAACCCATAGGAAGGCTAGAGCAGACAAAGGTAAATGTAGGTCTAGGACCCATCCAAATTCCCCATCTAACCAAAATTTACAACCCTCTTTCCAATCATGGCATGGTTAGCTAGCTTTTTCATCAACATCCCTGGAGCTATACATAATCTACCAAGGAACTCAAAAAAATATTTACCTCTCTTTACCCCCATTGGTAGAGTAACTATTGAAGAGCATATAAAGTCATTTAAAGCATTTTTGAGTCTACTTAACATAATTCATGAGGACATGGCTTATTTTTTCTTTCCCTTTACATTTTGGGATGTGGTTTATGATTGGTTCCTCAACTTGCTGGCAGATTCCATCATGGGACAGTTTTAGTTTAATGATACTTTTATTGCTCAATTTGGTAGGGTAGTAAGTCTAGGAGTGGTGTATCGACATTCCACCACCCTTAAAAGGGGCATAAAGGAACCAATTGGAACATTCAACACAAGCTTCTAAGATATGTATAGCTTAACATCACCCTATAAGCTAATAGATGATTTGGCTCTATCAATATACAAGAATGCCTTAGACCTAATGACAACTATCTTTCTAAGAAGAGCCTTGAATATTAACATGTTGTCTTTAGCATATGCTAAATCCATTTGTATTGATGAGCAAATACACCCATAGGGGCATCCTACCTTTACTATACCAAAGAATGACCCAACGATGCCTGCTCTAAATTTCATACCAAAAATGAATCAAAATATTCTTGCATTCAACAAATTACCAGTAATTAACCATTTGCCTTTGAGCCATGTTGTACCCAACCAATAGTTAGGATTCTTCAACCAAGCAAATGTTGAAACATAGCCCCAAAATAATATAAATCAAGCACTAGTTCTCGTAAATAACACCAATGTATAAAATATGACCCAAAATAATAACTTAGAGCCTCCAAAGGTAGAATTAGATTCAATACAAAGAACCATTCAGAAACTCACTAATGATTTCTTGTATCTCAAAAAACAAATGGGAAATACTAGTGAGAGTTCTAATAAAAATTACAACTTCTAGAGATATAAAAAACCATTCAATAGGTCTAACAATTATAGTTATCCCCCTTTGAGAAAGTTTCCTGAGATCAACATTTGTGAGTTAGCCTTGACCAATTGGTGCCAAGTGTACAATACAACCAAATATAGAGAACTAAACCTTGTTGAGTTCTGTCATGCATTTGAATCCATTCAAAGCCAAATGGAAGAGATGAATCCCACTGATCAAGGAAATATTAAATCTTTTAAAAATATAAATGATTATTTTAGATCTCCAGAAATAGTCCTCATGGTTGAAACCTATGATTTTCTTAGTCAAGATGAAAATGAGCCTGAAGACAATGTTGAGGTGGTGCATGCTTTCCAACAATACAATATGAACAACTATACCTTGAGAATTAAAGGTCAAAACCTACCTCTAAAAAATTCCAACCCACCTAATAAAATGGATACACCTCCTAATGGAAGGATAAACAATAATCCTCCACACCCTAAAGGTAAGGAAAGTCAGCCAATAATAGAATCTCCTTAAAAAACATTGAAATGTGGATAAAACATAATGAAAGATATAAAAAAAGACCAAAGCAAACATAACATTGCATTAACTCACTCAAATCACTGAACAACATGATTTTATATTTAAATCATTGAATGAAAATCCTAACTAAAGCAAAGCTGAATCAACTCATGCAAATGTGGTAATGTATAAGAGTAAGCATGAAGTTTCACTATTTATGTTGAATGTAAGGATTTTTGGTAAGAATATTCATAATTGATTTCTTTATTGTAGTGCTTCAAATAACATTATGCCATTAGGAATATGTGAAAAAATTGGGATTAAACCCAGTCAAATTAGAGAAGGTAATGTAATAACTTGACAAATCAAGAGTGAAAGTGGTGGGTGAATTGTTAAATATTCATATGCAGCTTGCTCATGAACCTTAAATCCAATAGTTCACTGACATTCAAGTAATTAACATACCTGAGGATTATAGATTTTTATTGAGTCATGATTGGAATAAATCCTTGAATGGATATATGTCCACTGATTGTTCCCACATGTGGCTACCTTGGCATAGGGTTCCCATTCAGATCCAGATTGATTGGGAACTCAAAATGAAATACATGATCACTAAATATAATGCCAAGAATGAATAGGTAAGTTACCAATCCTCTGACTTGAGTGTTTACAATTTGGAAACCACTAATGTAGTTGTAGGTGATAAGGTGAAAGAAGAAAACAAAGGTCCTTAGACATTGCATTTTGATGGTGCATGAGCTAAGAAAGGTTCTAACATTGGAATTTTTCTAATAAATCCTGAAGGAAAACACTATCTAGCTTCTTATATATTATAATTTGTTTGTACTAATAATTTAGAAGAATATGAATCTCTTATTTTAGGACTTCAAATTGAAATTAGACATCAGGTAAAAGAACTATTAGTCTATGGTGATTTAGAGTTAGTTATTAATCAGGCCAAGAGTAAATATCAATGTAAGCGTTCCTATTTAATACAATATAAATTTAGAACTTGTTATTTAATTGAGTATTTTGACTTATTTAATATTCTTTCTTTGCATAGGGAACAAAACCAATTAGCAAATGCTCTAGCTTTAACATCAGCAAACTTGGTGCCCCAGCGCCTTTGAACTTGTAGGATTTTATTATTGAAATAATTCCATGCCCCTCTATGTCAAAAAACATCGATCACTTCTAATTTTTTAATGATGATGAGTAAATAATTAACTTCATGTGTAATTTTGGCATATTTGAATCTCATAATATTGATGAATAGGGTGAAAGTTCTATAGAAAATTCAATGGTCAATGAAGATGGAGTGATCAAACTTAAGGAAAACTGAATACCCAAGGGCATGGTCTCCTTATAAATAATATTTGACCTGGATAGACAAACAACTAAAGCTAAAAAACTCAAGGTTAGTGGAAAATATTACAAACTAGTCATCTTGGGAAATCTTAGGAATGAGAAAAGTGTTAACACCGGCCTAGTTTACATTGATAATGAGCTGAGTGAAGTTGATGCCCTTTTAACCAAGTTTAAAGATGTCATTGCTTGTTCATATGATTATCTTAAGATATTTGATAATAGTGTGATTACTCACACTATCCCCTTGAAAGAGGCCTGTAGACCCTTAAGGCAAAGATAGAGGCCTATGAATCTAGTGTGAGAATAACTGATTTATAAGGAAGTGAATAAATTTTTAGATACAAGGATAATATTTCCCATATGGCACTCAACATGGGTTTCCAATCTTGTGCCAGTTAAAAGAAGAATTGATAAATCAGACTCTATGTCGATTTCAGAAACTTGAATAGATCCTCATAGAAGGAGAATTATCCCTTGCCTTCCCTATGTGAGGTCATTCAATTGGTGAGTGGGTCTATAATGATATCATTTCTTAGCATTTTTTTAGGCTACAACCAAGTCCTAGTGAATAATAACCACATAATGAAAACCACCTTCACCACCAAGTGTGTAATGTTGAATACAAATGAATGCCGATCAGATTAATCAATGAAAGAGCCAATTTCCAATGAGTAATAGACCATGCATTCTAAGGATTAATTGGTAAGTGCATCATTATTTACATGGATGATCTAACTTCTTATTCTAAAAATAGAGGTGATCACATGAGGCATTTGGAACAAGTGTTGGATAAGTGCAGGAGTTATGGAATTTCTTTAAACCCCAAGAAAAGGATCTTCTCTATAATTGAAGGAAAACTTATAGGACATATAATCACCCAAGAAGGTATTACTATTGAACACAATAATATAAATGAAATTTCAAAGGTATAAACCCCTAACAACAAAAATGAGTCTAAATCTTTCTTTGGCAAGATTAATTTTATAAGAAAATTTATCTTTGGTTTTGTAGAGATTGTAAGACCAATCCACACGATGTTGAAGAAGGATGTAAAGATAAAATGGATTGTTGAAGAAAAAAGGCATTTCAAGACATCAAGGAGGATATTATTCAATCTTTTATTTTGATAAGTCTTGGTTTTAGTGAATACTTTTATCTATACTCTTTTGCTTCTAATCACAATGTTGTTATCTTGATGTAGAAAAAGCATGACAAAGAGTACCCCATAGAATTCATGAGCACCAACCTAAAGAACATAAAACTTAACTATCTTATTATAGATAAATAAGCCTATTCTCTAGTGAATGCTATCAAGAATTTCAAACACTACATCTTGAGGAATAAAATGTATGCTATAGTGCTCGATCCAGTTGTCAAGTTTATGCTAGGATAAAATCAAATTGGAGAATGAAGAGGTAAGTGGATGACTAAACTCCAAGAATATGATATATAAATAAAATTTGCTAAGTTAGTTAGAGGCCAAGGCCTAATCCAGCTTATTACAAACACTGATCCACACATTGATGTTTTGCAGGTTGAAGCAAGTCAAGTGTCTAGTGGTGATTAGTACAAAGATATTGTTCATTATCTACTACACAGAGTATGTCCCCCACACCTTAAAAGAGAGCATAAAAGGGCCCTCCTCAGGCTGAGATCATCCCATTTTATGATCAAAAGGGGAGTCCTCTATAGGAAAAATTATAAGGAGATCTATCTAATATGTGGTTCTATAACAAAATCCATGGAAATCATGGATAATTTGCATGACAAATTGGGAAGTGGTCACCCTTTAAGGTATACCACAACACATAATATATTGAGATTAAGTTATCATTGGTCAACCATATTTAAAGACACCCAACTCATGTGTGAATGTGTCATCAATGTCAAGTGTTTGATTGATGAGGAATAAAGACATCCATGCCTTTGTAACCAATAATTAAAATGAGGTCATTTACATAATGGAGCCTCAAATTTATAGGAGTGATCAATCCTAACTCCTTAATAGGGCATAAATTTGTACTCACTACCATATATTATTGCACTAGGTGGATTGAAGTAGTGGCCATCAAGAATAGTAGAGAAATTGACATCATCAAATTTCTAGAAAAAAATATCATCACTTAATTTAGAATGCCTCTATCTTTAGTATGAAATAATGGCCCAACCTTTATATTAGTCAAATTTACCGAGTGGGCATTGATAATCAAATAGTCATCAAGTTTGATTCAAACTCTTACCCTCAAGGTAATGGAGTCATAGAATCTACCAACAAAAACTTGATGAATGCCATCAATAAATATGTAGAGAAGAAACCTAGAGAATGGTAGTCCCTACTAAAATATTCTTTATGGGTAGACAAAATGAAATAAAAATAGGTGATCAAGGCATCCCCATTCCTTCTGGTCTATGGGAAGTAACCTATTTTTATTATTATGCTGAAGCTACCCACCTATGAGTTTATGGCCAAGTATATGGAAGATGACAAAAGAGTATAATCCTAGATACTGAACATCATCCAAATAGAAGATGCAAGAGACAAAGCATTAAAGAATTTTATCAAGCATCAGGATGTTGTAAATAGATGGTTTGATAAATGAGATAAATGTAAAGTGTTCTGCATATCAAACTTAGTCCTATTGTGGGGCAAGGTCCACGAGAAGAAGGGACAAAATGACATGTTAACTCCTCTCTAAATTGGAAAATATTAAGTGGCATAAATATTGGGAGAAAATGCATTTAGGGTCAAATACCTATAAGGGAATGAATTAACCCTACTAGTCAATGGGTATTACATGAAACATTATTTCTCTACTACTTTGTCACAAATTCCAAAAGGACAGTAAGCTTGTTTAGGGTTTGAGTAGGTAGGAGTAGAGTAATTTCCTTTATTGCTTTTCTTTCCTATTATGTTCTTTCTTGACTTTCACTTTAATTTCCTATTTTGATTTCCTTTTGTTTCCTTTCTTTCTTTGATTTGCTTTCCTTTTCTATGCTTTCTTGATTTTTTGTTGTTGTTGTTGTTGTTGTTTGTTTTCTATTGTGTGTTGTGGCTTAGTTATAAGTCCTTTAGATAAGAATTCATTGGCTCAATTTCTGTTAGCTTAGTCTTGAAATTAGGAAGAAGGGATCATTGTTCTTAAACATCTGTCATCCAAAGTTTGGAAACCCCTAGAAGTATTCCAATTTCAAAAATTTGGGTGGGTTTAATTAGAAGTTAGTTTCTTTATGAAAATCCTAAGTCATTTTAAGACTGAAATATAGTTTAGATGAATGAATATTTTCTTGAACTAGAGTTTTAATCTATGTGAACCATCATATTGTCACTTAAATTCATCAAGTAAATTTCTAGGGTAGAATTTGATATTTGAAAGTGAATTACATTCATCCTATGTCTTGACAAAACCTTACACCTAGCTACTTATGGTTCCCAACCATTCTAGTTTATGAATGCAGGTATTAAAAATAAATGATACACTAATGATTGAAATCATAAACTGCTTCTATATTCCATGAATGGTTATTTAGGCAATCTCTACCAGGGATATGGACATTTAGCTAGCAGTAGAACAAGTCCTAAAGTGGATCCAAAGGTATCTCTATCTAGGCCATGGATATTTGGATGGCAGCAGAGCAATGCCCAAGCCATTCTTAACTAAGTAAAGTAAAATTATATAAAATCTAAAGAATGCTTAAGTCATTTTATGTTTGATGTCTTGAAACTTGAAACTTACCATTTCTAAACCTAGTGGCAATGGTTAAGGAACCTCAAAGCACACACATAGTATGATTGTCTACAAGGTTTAAACACTATATCAAGCCTATTGTATTTCATTAGTTCTAAAAATTATTTTTAATATTGACTAAAAATAATAATGAGACAAGTAATTTTTATTCATCTTTGAGCATAATATCTAGATTCTAACATTTTACAATGTTTCCCCACAAAGGTCACCATTTACTGATGATCAACATTCCTCTATTCTCAGAATGGGGACCCTCCTTTCTTCAACTTAAAAAAATGCATAAGATGCCTAGCATAGTAAGACATTTGACTATATATGGATTTGATATAATTTACCATTAATTTTGCTTCTAAATTTTTTGGTTAATTATTCATTTTGCAATAAGGATTAATACTTAGAAATACTAGAATTATTTCAAGTCTTCCTCAAGTTTTATTCGATAGTGAATTATTAACCATGGATAGTTTAATGATGTTTAGAAAGTCTTTCACTAAAAGAAGAATGATTGGGATTTATAATAAGACATAAATGTATCAAGCTTCACTGGGTCTTATTAAACTAATATTATGTTGTGTTTAAAGCATTTACTTGCATAGTTTTATTTTAAACTTGTTTAAATATGCTTAAAACATGTTTTGACATCTTTAGGAAGCTAACTTAGATTTTTTCTTGAACTCACAAGATGTCAAATTAAAGTTAAATTTTATAACACCTCATAGGACATCAAAGTTTAGACTCTAGCCTAAAAGGATAGGTTTCCACCTCGTTGGGCCTCACAATGCCTTAAGGATTCATCATATCCCATATAAAACACCTGGAGAAAATCTACAAGTCAATAAGCTATATGTCTTTATCTAGAGGGATCATAAAGAAATTATTCATTGCAATTCAAATCCTAGGGTTACGTGTTAGGATCTTAGCCTCCATAAGCAAGCCCATTTAATTTAATCCACCATGCATCTCACCACAATGTATAAACCCATGAGATGCCACTGTGTGTCTCAATGGTAACTAGCTAGACCCAAGTAGCCTTTTGAATTGATATGTTTCCCCTTTGGGTTCATCTGAGGTCACCACATGTTTGTGCTACATTGTATTTATCTAAAAGCTCTCAAGAGCTCATAAGGTAGACATGTAGTTGTACTCAAGACATTTTATTAAGGTTTGGTGATGTACAACTACCCAAAGCACCTTCTAAGAGTGGCATTGGGTAAAAGAACAAAGAAAATTCCAAGAGAATAATGCATGTCCCCTTTGGGCCCATGTGATGATGTTGCATGTCATTTCTGCATTGTTCCTATCTAAGATCCATAATATCACCTCTAAAAAGGATGCATGTCTTCACCCAAGCCACATGATTAGCACCAAGTTGTTGATAGTTGTTCAAAATTCTTTAAGGAAGAAACCTAGTAAAGTAAGCTATGATTTCTCACAAAAGAGAGACTTGGGAAATAAATCTTTGATTTCCTATGAGAATGATGTGTAGCACTCCCACAACCAATCAAAACTAAAAGGCACCACTTGAGAGTTGACTACAAATTGAAATACACCATGTGGCAGGATAATATGAGTTATCACACAATTTGAATTTTGAGAATTTGTGAGGTAATCAAAAGGTTCTATGTGTCCAAATTTTGAGTTGACTAAGTAGTTTAGCCATATTTAGATCCCATGAGTACTTAGTTGGATCCAAGGTTACAACCATGTATCAAAATGTGTCAATATTTACCTTTAATGTTAAAATTGATGGTAAATAAAAGATGAATTAAAGATAAATTTGAATTTTTGTGCAATTAATTACTAAAAGCAATAGTTCAAAGATTGTTTTGAATATATGCAAGGTTGACAAGATTGCCATTAATATGACATGAACTAGGATCACCATCAACATTTCATTAATCAGAACAATCTTTAAAAATTCTACATAATCAATACTATTATTATTTTTACCTTAAAGATATTTGCATTTGCTTTCTCTGCTCTCTGCACTCTCATGGTTTAATAAAAATCAAATCTATTTACAAATTGGCACTCCCAACCACCATTATTGGAGCTTAAAAGTTACAGATGAATAACATAAAGATGTTGATTACTAATTGAAGTAATGTAAAAAGGACATAAGTAGGTCCTTCTACTTTAGGTATGAGTATTTATTTTGGAAATGATGACTTCCTATTCCGATATAGTACTTCCATGATCTTCAAAGACACCAAATTCATTCTTGAGGCCATAAAATTTGGTGACATGCATTATAGTAGCATTTATTTAAATATATAAGCATCTAGGGATATTGATGAGGATGAGGCAATGCCTCATATAATCCAACTAGCTTCAAATATCCTTACCATCAATACAGTCAGTCTCCACAAGGACATAGCCAAGCTAGAGGTCATACCATGCATTGACCTAGTTTATGGTATCTTTGCAAGGTCAAAGTGTGAAGATGGGATACTCAAGTCAATATCCCAAGGTCTTCTAATCACTTTCATAGTAGGGCCAAATATTTTTTAATTATTATTTCCTTTCTTCCCCATAGATAGAGTAAAACTAAGTCATCACTAACAACTAGTATGAAGTACACTCCCCAAAGAAGGTCTTGGCTTCATGGGTGACTAACCTAATAGGATCTATTCTCATAGATGATCAAGGAAACTTGCCCATCCATAAATTGAGATAGGGAGTTAGGATTGGTGTATCCCTCATAAATAGAGTATTTTGAAATCCATACATTGTCTATGTAGACATAAGGGATATTCTACTACTATAAATCATCTTTGACGACTAGCAGATTCCCTCACTTGGGGTAAATATTAGTAGCAAATTGGTATATGTAATTTAGGATGCCTACAATAATGGCACCCCATCTTTCATGAGGAGATAATTTTTAGATTAAATCTATGTAATGGCTCAAATGGTTAAAAATTCATGGTTTTCTAAACATCAAGAAGTTGTGCCTTAGCTCTTCTCTGTAATGTAAATTCATCAGTTCATATGCAACATACGAATGATTACAGAAGAATTATACCCAGTGGTATATAAGTCAATCACCAAATGTGAGATGTAGAGGGTTCCCCTAGAAGTAAGTCAAACTCTAATGGACATGGGTAACTATTTTTTATATTAATACTGCTCAGTCATCAAGATAGGAGTGATGGTTGCTCCTCTTAGATTACTAAGGTATGTGCTAATGAAGCTAGCAAAAGAATAGAAGGAATATCAAATTATATATGGAGTTGATAGAATCTTCAAAAAAAAGAAGAAAATATCCCCCCATAAGGTTTTTTACAAGCTAGGGAGGACCAAGATCACAAAGTGGCATGATATCATTATGGCTACTAGATATAAGGATTCTTACCTATTGCCTAAGGATGATTTCAGATTGTGGGATCCCAACAATGTCATTACCAAGCATCTTTTCAAATTTAAGAATGGTGTAGCAATGGATTACAAGCATCAAGAAGAAGTGCATGAGTGGATATACATGGATTCTATGAATGATGAAGTGGTACTCATGAATGCATCAAGGAAGAACATTAAACTAGAGATGAGACTAGATAGGGAGAGAAAAAAGGAGGATATTGTTAGGTCTCAGCCACTACCAACCCATGGGAACATGCTTGATGTAGATTATGAGGAAAGATATGAAGAGGAAGAAGAAGACAATATTCCTCTTATTATTAATAGGCTATGTAGACCTCTACTTCTTTTCACTTCAAACAGTCAGAACTTGCCTCCAAGTTTTGAACAAGGAGGACCTAAAAGCCAACTTGACCCCTCCAAAGGGCCCACATTGATCTCTACACCTATTACGAGAGTTTTTATCCAAATATTGGATCAACCTGACCCTAATACTATTAAATTTAAGGAATTAAAATAAGGCATTGAGATCTAAATGGAAAAATTGTAGGCATTAGCTAGGAGAAACATCGAGAAGGTTTACCAAAGGAAGAGAGAGCCCAAGACTACTATAAGAGGAACAATAACCCCTCTATTAGCTTCTCAGGTGACTGATATTACCACTAGAACACATTATTCCCCTAATGTAATTATAGCACCACTTCTTTCTTTCCCAATTTCTAGTGCATTTCAAATTGATTCTACTTCTACATTTACTCTTACTATTGATCCCCCATTGACTTCAATAACATCAGCCTCTGCAACTACCACTTCCCAACATTTAATTAACACTATCATGAAAAAATATAGTAGTTCCTTAGGATTTACCATCCCCCACTTCATTTCTCATGACACTATAAATATAGCACCTTCATCAGGCTCCTAATACTCTAGTGCTAGTCAGGTTGTAGGTTCCATTCCTTCCTAGGTAGCCACAACAAGTGCATCACTTGCCATTGGTTACCCTACATCAAAAAGGCCATTAAGGCTGATTTCAAAGTCATTCACCTTTATGAATCCACCTTTTCCTTCATCCCCATTTAATATTATTATAATTACAAAGGTGAGTGTGCCTCCAAATTTGCCCTTATTTGTCCTAAATATAGGCCCTATACGATCTTTGTTTGGCACACTTGGACATGTAGACCCAACAAGCTTTCCTCACATTAATTATATAAATTTTGCCTCTATATGGACCCAAGCACCTACATTAAAACCACATCTAGTAAAGACAAAACCTATTGCTATCCAAAATTGGGTCAGAGACATTATATAAGTAACAAGATAAGAGATGCCTTAGGTAGTCCTCTCTACACCATAAATTGGTATGATATTTTATGTTGATACATGCACAATTAATATAATGGTGAGGAGGAAGGTTGATCATCCCCAATCCAAATTAGTTTTATCCTATGAAAGTGAAGAGTCCCTCTTCACTTTGACAAAGAATATGAAGGATGGCCCTAGTGATGTGGATTTATATGTAGAGGACCCTATGTCCATAATATAATCCAATGAATAATTAAAGTGGCCTTGATGAAAGGGATGTAGAAAGATATTAAGAGACTAAGGTAATATGCATTGCCTATAGTACCAGACAACACCAAAGTTTAGGTGATTAATGTAGTTATCAATGTCTTCAATCTATACAAGGTCATGAAAAGAAGACAGGAAGATGGGACTCTATAGTATAATATAATCATTAAATTTGACCAAAAACTTTCACTCTATGATGCAAAGTTGGCAAACTTGGCTAGATTTTTAAGGAGCAACAAGTTCCTAGACCTCAAGTTATTACCACTAGAGAATATCATCCTAGCACAAACCATAATGATGAATAAAAGAAGTTATTGAAGAGGTGGCTATAATAGGTAAAAGATGTAACTACATCCTTAGAGAAGATAGAATTCAATATTTCCCTATTGTTGAAGGATGCCATGGTCACCCTGGTGACCATGGCATCCTTAAAAATATTGAAATATTGAATTCTATCTTCTCTAAGGATGTAGTTACATCCTTGCCCTGTTATAGCCACCTCCCGATGGCACCTTCATGGATGACCAAGAATTTAGGGCTCAAATTAAGGTGTTTGTTTCAAAGTTTCAATAAGACATAACCAGTACTAATACTGTCACCGAGGTGATGAACATTACAACTTTTTCCAATAAAAGACTAGAGAGATCTGATGCCATTGAAGAAGCACTAAGGCCTATACTTGCATAATAAGACAAGATCATTCAAGAAATGACTAACTTATTCCATCCCATGATCTTGGATTTTGGTGAAATTGACTAGGATTACTTAGCCTATGTAGAGGTTTGGACAAAGGAAGAGGTAACAACAACAAGCTAGTCAATAATTTCCTCTAGGTCCTTGAAGAATATTCAGCTTTATTTTGTAAATTTGAATTTAGAATATTCCAAAATAATATGTGGCATTTTTTCCACTTGATTATATTTGGGCACCTTTTGATGGGACCACTTGAACTTGTATAGGAAATTTTTAGGCATATATATAGGGGTATTTCCCCTCATTGTAAACATAAAATAGTTGTTATAAAACCAACACAAAAAATATAAGAATTCAAGAGATTATATGTATGCTTTATTGTGTATTCTATAGTTTTTAATTATCATGCTTTTAGATAACTAATGGTTTCCTTTTTGATAACTAATCTTACAACAATATCATTATATGCATATGTTGGTTTGTGTTTAAAACTAGGCTAACAAATATGCTAGTATATGTGCTCCATTTTCATCTTATTTGTAGTTGAATGTGCTTATCCAATTTAATGTGAATGGGTAACTTTTGTGCAACATATGAGTTTAGATATATGCATTTATTTTACTTTGAAGCTTCAACTATGTTCATTTGGCTTTGAGTATTATGCTTGGGTTGGTGAATGCTAGTTTTATTATTATTATTATTATTATTATTATTATTATTATTATTATTATTATTATATGTTTTTATCATAAAAATTGGAAGAATTGACACTTTTGATCATCTGAAGTAAACTTTATTTTCTACCTTACCCTGCTTACCTTGGATCTACCCCATGACTCACTTTAATTTAACTCATTATGTAAATAATCATGGTTTATTTGTGTTTAGGTAATAATTGGCAAAGTTAGAAAAATTTCACAGAGATTAGCAAGAAATGAAGTGTCACTATGTACAATCTATTATCCCTATAGTAGAGTCTACTTATAGACTTATAAGTGGTGGGTATATCTCTACTATTTTTCTATTTCTAGTAGTAGTTGTATAAACAACTCAAGCCCTAAGTCTTCCAGGACTTAAAATTGAGTTTATTACTTTCCCCCCATTCCCTAGTGACATAGGGAGCACTTTAAGGACATCAACACATACAAATGATATTAACCAACTAGGATTTTTGGTCAAGAATATAAAAATATGATCAACTCATATATTTGGGGAGCACAATGTTGTGTATGACTATATTTTACCTTGAACTTGACTATGTCACTATTTTATTTGTCTATCATTTTTATTGGGATAAGATGGGATTTGGATAGGAGAGTGGTGCATAATTTTCTAGGTCCACTTACAATAAAATTTTAAACTAAGATTATGTATAGATACACCTATAGATACAATTCATCCTACCATGGATATGTGATCAGAAGATTCAATTTGTGTTTTAGCCTTTTCTTCTTCAAAACTCTAATGGAGTCCTACATAGAAATTAAATAGATGTCAAATGAAAAAAGGAGGGAAAATGGGGAAGTGGAAATGATCAAGTTGGCCTAAAAACACAAGTTTCTTATTGAGCACTACCTACATAACCCTAAAATAGGGACATTAGGCTGATTTAGTCTCCCTCTAATATGTGTGTGATTGGATCATGCTCGGTGTGTATCTAAATTTTATTTGCTTATGACCTCCTCTTGATCAATCATGCAAATTAGATGTGATATGTATGAACTTCAAATAAATATAGATGTTGAGCTTGCTCTAGTATGATATTATTTAATTATGATAGTGCTAAATTGAGCTAGATGTAAAATGCCTTAGGGATCCCTTCAAAAATAAGACTCCCAATTTTGAATTTTAATAACCCATTCCCATGCTAACTGACTTAAAAAAGGGTAAAATAGTCATATAAAGAGACATAAAAGAAACTTCCATAAAAAATAGTTCTGAAACATGTGGTGGACAAGAGTGGTGGATTCAAAAAAGAGAGTAGTGTTCATTATCCAAATAGGGAGCTCCTAGCTAGAGAAAATAAAACTAGAGAATGAACATTAATTAAGTGTAGAGATCATTGATACTCAAACAAGTCCTAAAATGGAAGACTAAAACTTTAGAAAAATAGTGAAAGTAGTATGAAAGGGTGATATAAATGACAAAAGACTAGAACAACACGTGAAAATGGGATTTTAATTTAGCATTAGGAGATTTAAAATATAAAATACATAATAATTGTTCTTACTTAACCAAATGTGGGTGTGTACAAACACTAAGACAAAATTTGGCATAAATGGCCTAAAGAAAGATTTTTTCATGCTCTAAAATGTATAAGGAACATTTGTTAGACCAAAAGGCATCACTTTAAATCCATGTTGGATCTCATGTGTTCAAAATGTTATTTTATGAATATATTTATCTTTGATTTTAATTTGATGATACCTTGAATAGAGATAATAATTTTTAAAATAAAAAACATTATGTAACTCATATAGAAAATTATCTATTATTGGAATAGGAAACTTACCTTTGATGGTGTAATTTTTGAGTTATCTATACTCTAGATACATGATCTAGGAATAATATTTATTATGCATTGTAATCAATGAAAAATAATAAGCACTCTAACTATAATGAATAATAACTACTTCAAACATCTCATGTACCATCTTCTCAATCTCACTCTTTCACTTATATGGTTAAATATAAGGTATGATACTTTATATTTATATATCTAGTAATATTTGAATGGCACAATCATCCATTCAACATATCACAAAAAAAATTGAAATCCATTCTATAATTACCTATAGATTTGGTGGTGTAGGCACCTTTGATGATTGTGCTTCTAGTGAATTTTTTTTTCCATAAACCCATTTTCACCCTTATTAGGCATCTTGTGAACATGAAGAGATCTCACTAGTTATGGATAATTATATCATAATACACATAGTTTAAATATATTATCTTAAGAATAAAAATGCATGAAAAACTATTGGAAGGTGATCTCAATCATTCCCAAGTTAGTAGTTATTTGACAAAAAAAAAGTTTGATCCACCTATTAAATTTTATAACATAATAAAATCTAGTAAGTAATCTCCCATGTCAAGTTTAATATTATGGAATTTCCACTAATAGCTAATAATACTTCATCCCCAATCATGACTTGAAATTCTAGACCTAGACAAACAAAATAATGCAAGTGCACAACCAACCTATTATTGATGAAATTTTGGGTACTTGTTGAGTAAATCAACAATGTCACATTAATTTTTTTCATAAAACCCACTACCTTCAGGGTTTGTGAGGTGCTAATACTTGAAATTACATGGCATGAGATAGTTGACATGGGATCTACTAACGCCTCTTTTATCTTATCAACAACATCGAATATTACTTCTTCATCTTATTATTAATTGGCCCTTCATGTATAATAGATTATTTTAGGCAAATTTATGGATTCAAATATATTTTTTTTATCATAATTAAAAAAACCCATGTTTCATTTTTCTTTAAAATTTTGAGGTTTCAATACATTAGGCTCATTGAATGATGGTTCTTAAGTGTTATGATATTTGATGCAAGTGAAATTTAATATTTTTTTGGATAGGAACATTTCCTTTACCCTACATGCCATGATAATAGAATCAAATACATTAAGCAAATTAAACATTCATACCTCATGTTAAATGTGGTGCTTTAGACTACTAAGACATAGGTCATTCAAATTCTATTTCATAATTATATCCACACACAAGGAAAGGTTTTGGAATTGATGAATATAATCCTCAACCAAACCTATTAACCACAAGTTTTACAAATAGATGAATTATTTAACCATCACTCTACTACTTTAGTGCAATTGTAACTCTTCCATAAAATTTGACCAGGTGACAAAGAGAGCCTTCTTCTTTTGAGCACACAACCATCGATACTAGAATAATTATTTAGGTCTTGATATAAAGATTCCATGACACCTTGTTTGAACATCAAATCTAATTTTGAATAAAAACTTTCTCCATTTGGTTGATCTAGTTATATAGATCATTTCCATAAAACTTATACATGTCCACCTTTGGTAGTATATTCCTAAGCTTGAAATTAGTATTAGACATGGGATGAGTATATACAATATTTTGATCACTATTGGGCTATCCATTATATCTACCTTAAGCCTATTCATAAGACTAATATATTTATGGAATTTGATAGAGTATACAATTTTTTACTAATGCTAGTCATATCTCCTCACATTTTAGCCATGTCTCATTTCATTTCATTTCACATAATATATTTATCTTCTTATATGATTTAATTACTTTCATTCATATCATTCACTGTCTCATATAATGAATAAAACATCAGAGTATAAGTACCACCTAGTATGAAATTAGGTTCTATCTCATCTTTATTAGGAGTTTTTTCTAGTGTTTATGAATTATTTCCTTAGCATCTAGTTTGCGGTCCTATCATGTGCCGAGGCTTGACAATGAAGAATTTGATTTGATCAAAATTTGACCAACTAGTGTTAGACTTAAGTAATCTCCAAAAAAAAATTGAAATTAAAAATCTCCACTATATTTTTTCAAGTTTTCCAAAAATGTGAAAAATCATAATAATTCCTAAAATTATGAATTGTATAATTTTTTCTAAAAAATTATAAATTTGAATAACTCATTTGAGAGAAATTATATAAAGATAAAATTGTAAAACATATTCCTTTTATAACTCTACAACTTCAATAATGTTTTTTTATAAAAATTAGAAATGGTTTATGAGATATAGGTGATTCTTCAAATTTAGGGTTTTAACCTCACTTTTACCTAAATTAAAGCTTCAATACCAATTGTAATGATATTAATATATTGCTTAAGTATAATAATAATAATAATAATATAACACAATATGATTGAAACAAATTAGAATATTTGAATAAATTATGAGCCACTTTGAGAGTGAAACCTCCACAACTTTACAATAAGAACATAATCTCAAACATTAACCACTAGCTCTTATATATACCCTACTTATGTTATGTAGACTACCAAGGTTCACCCTTATAACAATATGAAATTATAAAAATGATCACATTGATTAATCAGAGGCTATTCTAGCCATAATTCAACCATGCATACAAACACACACACACACACACACACACACACACACACATTATATAGGTTAAGGGCTTAGCACACTATCATTAAATTTAATTGTATTTTTCACCTACCTTGTAATAATTTTTATAAAATTACCAGGAACATTTATAATTATGATGACCTATCACTTTTTAGTTGATTCTGAATCCACTAAGGTAGTCCAAATATATTTATCTAATATAGTCTAAATGTATTTATTAAAAGAGTGAGTGGATAATAAAATCTCATCTTCAATACTTGACAATGAAAATTTTGACACACATTTAGCATGCATGACTTGACCAATCAAACAAGGTCATATTTCACCATTCTCTCACACATACATGCTATCTTATGACTCAACCCTTATGTTCCACTATTATAAACATATATTACCCTCATTTTCTATGTCAAAACTACCAAATATCATGACAAAATATATATAGACTCTTAAATAATTGTGCTTTTATAGAGGTCAGTTATACCGTACTTGGTCAATACCGCCAATCAATACTAACCACTTTGATAAGAACCTACCCACTCCTAGTAATGATTTTTTTTAAAAAACCAATCCCATACTTAAGGATATCCCATAAGCATAGCATATCAATGGCATGATAAAATATTCAATTGGATCCATATATAAATAAATCAAGGTATCATTCCAAAAGGACTTGGCACTTATTTGATATAAATATATACATTATTAAACATGAGAAAATCTGTCCTATTTTTATAAAATTAAAAACTCATCATTAGAATAAGTAACAAGAAAAGGTTGAAACACTTTCAATCTAATTATCATAAATCATTCTCAATTATCAAATCCACATCATTAGTTACATATATAGTGAAGAAACACAATTTCATAATCACACTAGTTGGGAGAATTATGCGTGACTTGACTTCCCTCCTCAAATAATTTGATATATTTAGCTAGTGGACAATAATCAGATAGGGGTGAATGGGTTTAGCTAAACCCATTAAACATTCCACCATTTTTGTCAATTTTTAGTACTAACAATCAAACCTAGGGTTTTAAGATGAAGACGGATACTATCTAGGTTTATGTGTATCATCAAGTTTTGAGAATGCATACATGGAGAAGGAAAATAGTGATAGGTGATCATATATTCACTATGCCCTACTTCTACATAGGTCACTACCAAACAATAGTTCAATATCTACTAATGACACTAAATTATTCCTATAGAACTGACCTAATATAGGTAATGAATCAGTTCCATAACTTAATAAACTACAAGTATACCTTATCTTGATTTTCACTTCTATAATATATTAAAGTTAGACAATCAACTAGAAAATATAAGTATCTTGATATCCTTAAAATTTTCCATATATAGGATATGTCACTTCTTAAATAAAAAGAACCAATATCAATTTGTTTCATTTAAATGTATGCATGAATGCCATATCCATTGATCTGATTTATATTCAAATTTATGTCTTGATTAGATTAATATTACCCATTAATCCAAATAATGGTAAAATATGTTGGTGGGCTCGTAAAAATATTGAATAGTGTAAAACCTAGTTTTTCCTTAGGGTTTCACCTTTCTAGGGTATTATATTTCAGCTTTAGTGTTTTAATTTCAAAACTTATTTATGATTATGATTTAATAGTGCACATTAATCATGACCATGTTGAATGAACACAAATGAAGATCATTATTTAGATATGGTTGACACACTTATTTAGGATGATTCTTTAAATATGGTTGATACACATATTTAGGATTTATATTTAGTGAGGATCACATCAAAGAGTTAATTAAAAACCATTGAGATTATAATCTCCCATAATATGTACTTAGTTATCACCATGGACAAATCAATGTGTTCTAAAGTGAATGTAGGCAAGGATACACGCTCCTACTATACAAAAAACACCACAAAGTCCTTGGCTATATAGAGTTACTCATCATACTCTGAGTCCTATGAGTAGTGATCATGATAAATATGGTACACCACATGATTCCTTGTCAAATATCAAACCACCCACATTTAGCACCTCCTATACATGATAGAGTATACATCCACCACTCGATAGGCACCTATAATTACCCTTCAACTAGTTCAATCATTTGTTATCTTTTCCAAATTCCAAAAAATACAAAAATTAGAAAATATAAAAAAAATCAGACATTAAAAAAATTCAAAATAAGGGCTTGAACATGACATGATTTATAGATTACACTATATACATATGTTATTTATCAAATGTTTTTAAATGACATACTCTTTAAATACACATAGATTTCATGGTATATTAGTGTTATCCAGGACATATAGTTTAAACATGGACATACAAATGTTGGTTTTCCCTTTACCTATTAGCCATGCTAATACTGGGGTTATCTTGTTTCATATGTTTCAATATTATAAATTATATCTTTCTATGAACTTTTTACCATGTCAATCTATATATATTTATTAAAAATGCATTTATAGTTACTCATATCTTTCACAATGATACATGGATATTCTATTATACTATGATGTGACATTAATACATGTGGATGACATAAACTAGTTATTTATTATATGTTCCATTGATGTTGTTACACTATTACATGACAACCTAGTTTATGCTTGACTATTATGTGTGGCCCTTGAACTTACTTGATGTGACATATTTGATCTCCATTATTTATGTATCATTGCATGTATCTATTGGCCTTATTGCTTACAACATTTTATATCCCTTACATTTGGCCCATGGATTTATGTGTGAAACTTACACTTACACTTGTTACATTTATGCCTTCATTGATATATACACTAATATGGTGACATATTATCCACATAAATAAATGATGTTATATTTACATATGACATGATATAGTTAACTATTCTTTTGAGATGAGTGACTTACATGATACATCCCTTATCTCAATATGGGGAAATAAATTGGGCTTGTCGTAGAGACATAAACCTCCATGAGTATGAAATCAGTTTAGACTATAGATATTAATAGAATCATAGTGGTTCTTATCTTAGATGGTTCAAACAAACATTAGAACATTAATATAGGTTATATTAGCATACGTCATGCATATGATTTCAATTTATATACACATGAGCACATTTGTATACAAATTTGGGTGCAAATGCATTGGCATATGCATCACAATAGTTTAAAATAATATGATTAAAATTTTTCACATGCACATACATTTGAGATACATTTTCTCAAATTCGTTGCATTATATCAATTGGTACAAATTCATGGGGCATGATATTATTTTATGCAAACATACACAAAAACATATGTTGGGTGAAGAATAGAGGTTGTTAAAATTGCAATGTATATTTGATATCCACTTGTGTATATCATTTTATTTTGTCTTTTGTGTAATTTTATACATTCAAATTTTGATAGAGTAGTATTCAACCTTAGAATGGAAAGAGTCCTTTATTTTTGACATAGTAAAAGGTTGGAAGATGAAGAGGCAATGCTTTGTAAAAGCTTTACAATTAACACTCAGTTATAATTGAGAATGGTTCTACATGTGATATACATTAATACAATATTTTAATGGTTTTCCTATGTATCTTTTAGTTGTGATCTATGGGTAGTGAGTACTTTGGATATTTTAATCTGTTATTCATATAGTTTATGCTAGTTGTTTTGTATACATTAATTTTATGTGTCTTCATATATTGAGCTTGAATTGGTTTACTAATGGCTAAAATAAGAATGAATTACCAGTAACTGTTCCTATTGTTATTAGTTGCACAAGTTATTTCTATAATTATCATGTTCTAAATATTTCTAGGAACCTTTGCTAACAATGGTGAGGTAAGCATGGATTTTTTTTGAAACATGTTGAGATGGTTAATAGGATAGAGATATTTAGAAATATGGTTAGATGAGATAATCTTAAACTTTGCATATGAACAAGTGAGAAGAGTTGAAATGAATATGGAAGAGATAATTCAATAACATATATGCAAAGAGATTTATGAAATATTATGGTATGAATTACCTAGATTATTATTTATATGGTTGTCAAGATAGGAGTATTACTATTTCCAGTCGAGAAGGATAGAGTGTATAGTCTGGATGGAATAAAATTTAGATAGACTATGAAGTATAGATATTTATTGGGCCTGTGCTATGGACTTCTAGACTCAAATTAGAATTGATAACTATATCACATAATTTATTGTGCAAGGTTATTTGGGATTTGAAGCTATGTAAGACTTGTTTGTCAAAGTAATCCATGGTAAATTTATTCAATGACTACCTACTTTGATCAAAATGTTGGTTGCAAAAAAGTCCATGGCGCCTACTCCTAAAAAAATGGAGTAGAAATTTCAAGCATTATGAGGATGTGTGTATGATAGAAGTGAATGATCTGAGTTGAGTAGAGAAACTTGAACCTAAATCCATAATATGGAGGAAAAGAAGAGCTAGAGTGAGAAAAAAAATAAGAGATTATAAAGACAACCCTGGTAATATAGAAGATGGAAAAAACTGAGTAATATATATTTAATTGTGAAGAGGAGTAGGATTAGATTAGAAGATGATGGAGATAGAAAAGTGTAGAGAGAGGCAATGAAATATGTTGGAAGAAAAGTGTGTAAAGAGTATGCATAAGGGCCTAAAGAAGAGGAAGAAAGAAAAAGACACAATGCAGATATGGAGTTCATGGAGTAGGAAGAAGAAAGTAGGTTAACAATAAAACAACTAGAAGATATAAATATATCATAACTAATAAAAGGGATATTATATAGACCTGGGAAAGAATATTCCTAGGAATAAGTTAGGTTAGAATGTAAAATTATCACAAGTTCAAGTTTAAAGTTAGAATAATTTATAAAAAAAGATCATTCATTTCAAGTGTACACATTCCCCAGCCCAATTTATCATTTGAGAGAATAAATTATTGATAATAGGTAAATACAATTTGGTTTGATTCCTTCATAGATAAGTTTGTTAAGATAAGTGTGAATAAAAATTAGGAAATAGATAAAAAGAGCATAGAATAGTCATAATTCCTTTTCAGGACACCTAAAAAGACAAGTGTAAATAAGTCCCTAGAATTAGATACCATTATGTAGACAAATGTAGTTTCAATGACAATGCACAAACACATATAGTCATAGTCACTAGTGGGAAAACACTTATAGTCACAATCACTAGTGTGCAAAAACTAGTTTTAGAAAATTTAAGTGTGCCAAATATATCACTCAATGTAGTAATGTTTATTTCTTTGATGCAATATGATGGGTCTATAGACCCTGAGTAATAATTATTACCATGCAACATGAAATGTCACATTAAGGGAGTAACATTTAATGATGTAAACAAGTGTGAACTCATAGGGGATTTTTTAGGTCAAGCCTTAAAGTTCATTTTAAAAATAAATGTTAATACTCTTGATCCTGCATAAGTTAAAGATCTATTAGTTGTAAAATTTAAGGTGAACAAATGTGTAATATCCCCATTTTTAGATCCTTCCAATATTCTGGTAACTCAAACATTCTTGGAGTGTACTTCCAGTTTTAGATTGAGATTTCAACAGTGTCATTGTATTCAAGAATTCAAGATGAATCTATTGGTTATTTTTTAGAGTAGTTTTGACAACTTTTGAGAAAAATCACTATTCACATGTTACTATTCATTAGGCACTATTCACATGGTGTTATTCACTAGACACTATTCACTTATTACTATTCATCATATTCATGGTGACATAGCCGGTGATGTGGTAGGTGATGATGCAACAAGGAGGTGGCTTGTGGAGTGATGTGGCATGACCCACATGAGAATTTATTATGTAAATAAATATATATAATTATATATATTCTTGAGCATGTGAGGAGACAAGTTGGTTGAGAATTACATGGAGGCACATGAGAAAGACAAAAGTGGATTCCCTTACACATGTGAGTGAAAACCTCTCACACATGTGAGACAAATAACACCATTTCTAGAATAGTGTTCCAACTTCAAAGCATAGTGCATTGCTTTGCTTGCACTCTAATTTTTCTCTCTTCTCCTCTCTTATAATTTATATGTATAGAGTTTTCCTCCTTTGTAAATAATATCTTTTATCAAACTAAAACCCCCCATATTTCTAATTTGAACATATGTTCATATCCCCCTCTATTGGATGAATTCCATAGAGTTTGTAAACTAGTTTCAGTGGTGAAATATCCACCCTAGTTGGTGTTGGCATTTCCATACAGGGATTGCACTTAGAGCTCAATAGAAGATTGCCAGTTTTGGTGGTGGAAGACCTTCCCTAGTTGGACTAGTTGCAGTAGCAGAGTTTGTAGTGTGTGAGGATAGTTAGTGTTTATTTGTAGGTTTCCTAGTGTGTGGAAGATTTTAGATTTCTAGTTTTGGTGTTGTGTGGTGTGCATCTTTAGAATCAATTTGTGTGAAAATTTCAAGGCTTCATAGTTTGTAGTGTGTTGTAGCCATATTTTGTAAGTGTGGTATTATACTATATTTTTGTAGTCTTAGTGTTGTGTTATTATTGTTGTTGGATATTGTCTCAAACAATATCATATGTATTTAAACTATGTGTTTTAGAAAATTATAATTTATAGTGTTGAAAGAGTCTTTATATCTATGTGTTACATTGAGTAATTACAATTATCATAGTTGGATTTAATTCTAGCTATAATAAGGAAAGTATTTCAGATTTGACCTTAGGATTATGTTGAGTATTTTGTAAGTGTGTTAAGTGTTTTTTCAGATTTCAGTTTATCTATGTAGTTTGGATCTTTAGTGGTTTTGTTCTCTTGGCGTTGTTTAATTCTTATGTAAGTGATATCTTGTCATTACATGAATTGGTGTTTAGTGGTTTATGTATGTAATTTCAGATTCTAGCTATGGATTGTTTTTTTTCATCATAAATCTGAATTTTATTATTGTCATAGGTGATTTTAGGAAGTTTTGTAGAGGTTTATGTGTTTAAGTAAATATCCTGTAAAAGTGATATTACATTAAGGGAGTAACATCTAATGATGTAAATAAGTGTGAACTCATAGGTAATTTATTAGGTTGAGCCTTAAAATTCATTTTAAAAAGGAATGTTAATACTCTTGATCTTGCACAAGTTAAAGATCTATTAATTGTAAAATTTAAGGTGAACAAATACACAAGAAAAACTATTCAAGATATTTATAAGTTAACGTGCAGAACTAACAATATTTATGTAGGTCTTGAAAACTTTGATGTTTTAAAGCTTAGATCCTTAAAGATCAAGGTAAAGCCATATGATCTAGTTTGTAAAATATTTTTTGTAAGAAGATTGACTAATCACTGTAATACATGAAATTTTTGAAGCTACCTTTTAAGTTATTTTTCTCTTTATACCCGTTATACATCTTGGAGTTGCCTAGAAATAGAACCAGATCTTGATCTGAACCCAAGGTCCCTTTAACATCCCTAGAAACCCATAGGAATGCTTGAACAAATAAAGGTAAACATAGGAAGTATAAGACCCAGCCAAATTCCCCATCTAACCAAAATTTTCAACCACTCTTGCCAATCATGGCATGGTTAGTTGGCTCAACCATCAATGTCCCTGGAGCTATGCATGATCTACCAAGGAATATATAAAAATATTTATCTCTCTTTACCCCCACTGATAGAGTAAACACTAAAGATCATATAAATTCATTTAAAGCATCTTTTAAGCTACTTAACATGATTCATGAGTACATGGATTGTTGTCTCTTTCCATTTACATTCTGAGATGTCGCTTATGATTTGTTCCTCAACTTGCTAAAATATTCCATCATAGCATGGGATTAGTTCAATGATACTTTTATTGCCCAATTTGGTAGGGTAGTAAGCCTAGGAGTGGTGTGTCAACGGTTCACCACCTTCAAAAGGGACATAAAGGAACCAATTAGAACATTCAATGCAATGTTCCAAAACATGTATAACTTTACATCTCTACTCTATAAGCTGACAGATGATTTGGCTCTAGAAATATACAATAATGCCTTAGACCCGATGACAATTGTCTTCTTAAGAAGAATCTTGAAAATTAACATGTTGCCTTTATCATATGTTGAAGCCATCCATATTGATGAGCAAATGCACTCGTAGGGGAATCTTACCTTTGATATACCAAAAAATGACCCAATGATGCCTACACTAAATGTCATACTCAACATGAATTAAAATCTATCTACATTTAACCAATTTGTAGTAATTAACCATTTGCATTTGACCCATGCTACAAGAAACCAACAATTATGATTTTTCAACTAAGAAAATTATAGATAACATCCCTAGAACAATATCGGTCAAGCACTAGTGGCCATAAACAACACCCATGTCTAAAATGCGACCCAAAACAAGATCTTAGAGCTTCTAAAGGGATAATTAGATTCAAACATAGAAACATTTAGAAACTCACTAATGATTTCTTGCATCTCAATAGACAAATGGGAAATACTAGAGAGAGTTCTAATAAAAATTACAACTTCTAAAGATATAACAGACCATTTAATAGGTCTAAAAATAATAGTGAGCCCCCTTTGATCAAGTTTCCTGAGATTAACATTTGTGAGTTAGCCTTGCCCAACTGGTGCCAAGTGCACAATACAACTAGACATGGAGAAATAGACTATGTTGAGTTATGCCATACATTTGGAGCCATTCAAATTCAAATAAAGTAGATGAATACCACTAATCAAAGTAATACTAAAGGCTTTAACAATACCAATCATGCTTCTATGGATCTATAAATAGTCCTCATGGTTGAAACCTATCATTTTCCCAGTGAAGATGAAAATGGGCCTGAAGACAATGTTGAAGAGGTGCATGCTTTCCAACAATACCAAAGGAATAACTATGCCTTGAGTAGTAAATTTTAAAACCCACCTCTGACAACTTCCAACCCACCTAATAAAATAGATACACCTCCTCATGGTAGGATAAACAATAATCCTCTACCCCCTAAAGGTAAGTAAAGTCAGCTAGCAATAGAAGCTCCCTACACAACATCAAAATGTGGATACAACATAGTGGAAGATATAAAAAAAGATCAAGGAAAAAATAACATTGCATGAACTCACTCAAATCACTAAACAACATGATTTGTTGTTGAAATCATTAAATGAAAATCCTAGCTCCAACAAAGCTAAACTGGCTCATTCAAATGTGGTAATGTATAAGAGTAAGCATGAAGTTCCACCATTTATATTGATTATAAGGATTTTTAATAAGAATCTTCATAATTAATTTCTTGATTCTAATTTTTTAGATAGCATTATGAATTTAAGAATATATGAAAAATTGGGATTAAACCGAATCAAATCAGAGAAGTTAGTGGTGCAACTGGATAAATCAAAAGTGAAAGTGGTGGGTGAATTTTTAAATATTCATATGCAGTTCACTCATGAACCTTGAATCTAGCAGTTCACTGATAATCAAGTCATTGACATAGCTAAGGCATAGGGATTGTTATTGAGTCATGATTGGAATAAATCCTTGAATGGATATATTTCCACTAATTGTTCCAACATGTTGTTACATTAGTGTGGGATTCCCAATTAGATCAATATTGATTGAAAACCCAAAATTAAAAACATGATCACTGAATATAATGCCAAGAACAAAAAGGTAAATTACCAATTCTCTAACTGGGGTGTTTACACTTTGGAAACCACTAACGTTATTGTAGGTGATAAGGTGAAAGAAGAAAACAAAGATCCTGAGACATTGCACTTTGATTGTGTGTGAGCTAAGCAAGGTTCTAACATTGGAATTATTCTCACAAATCCTGAAGGAAAATAATATATAGATTATTACAGATTATTGTTTGCTTTTACTAATAATTTAGTAGAATATGAAGCTCTTTTTTTAGGAATTCAATTTGTAATCATACATAAGGTGAAAGAACTATTTTGTTTATGGTGATTCAGAGTTAGTTGTTAATCAAGTCAGGAGTAGATATCAATTTAAGATTTCCTATTTAAGAAAGTATAAATTTATAACTTGGGATTTAATTGAGTATTTTGACTCATTTCATATTATTTCTTTGACTAGGGATCATAGCCAATAGAAAATTCTCTTCAACAACATCAAACTTGGTACCCCCAAAGCCTTTGGACTTTCAAGAGTTTACTGTGGAAATAATTTCATGCCCCTCTATGCTAGACAACATCAATTAATTCTAAGTTTTTTATGGTGATAATAAAAGAATTGAATTCATGTGTAACTATGGCATATTCAAATATCATATTATTGATGAACAAGATGAAAATTATGTATAAAATTCAAAGGATAATGAAGATGGATTGATCCAACTTAAGTAAAATTAAATACCCAAAGGCATGATCTCCTTAGAAAGAATGTTTGACCTAGATAGACAAAAAAATAAAGCTAAATAACCCAAGGTAAGTGGAAAAGATTATAAACAAGTCAACTTTGGAAATCCTAGGGATGAGAAAAGTGTTAACATTAGTATAGTTTACAGTGATGAAGAGATGAAGGAATATGCTACCATTTTAACCAAGTTCAAAGATGTCATTACCTGGTCATATAATGATATTAATATATTTTATACAAGTGTGATTACTCACACTATCCCCTTGAAAGAGGATTGCAAACCCTTCAGGCAAAGATAGAAGCTAGTAAATCTAGTGTGAGAATCATTGATTTATAAGGAAGTGAAGAAATTGATAAATGCAAGGATAATCTTTCCCATGACACTCGATATGGGTTGCCAATCTTGTGTTAGTTTGAAAGAAGAATAGATAAATCAGACTTTGTGTCAATTTAAAAAACTTGAATAGATCCTCAAAGAAAGACAATTATCCCCTACTTTCCCTATATGATCTCATTCAATTGGTGAGTGGGTCTAGAATTATGTCATTTCTTAATGGTTTTTCAAACTACAACCAAGTCCTAGTGAATAAGAATGTGATAATAAAAACTTCCTTAACCACGAAGTGAGTAATGTTTTCATACAAACAAATGCCATTCAGATTAATCAATGCAAGAGAAACTTTCCAACGAGTAATGTAACATGCATTCAATGAATTAATTGGTAAGTGCATCATTATTTACATGGATGATCTAACATTTTTTTATAAGAATAGAGGTGATCACATGATGCATTTGGAACAAGTGTTGAAGAAGTGCAGGAGGTATGGAATTTATTTAAACCCCAAGAAAATTATCTTCTATGTAACTGAAGGCAAATTTTTAGGATATATAATCACCTAGGAAGGCATGACTATTGACCATGGTAGGATAAATGCAATTTTAAAGGTTTAAACCCCTAATATTAAAAAAGATTTTAAATATTTCTTTGTTAAGATTAATTTTATAATAAAATTTATCTCTAGTTTTTTAGAGATTATAAGACCACTCAATGCAATACTGAAGAAAGATGCAAAGATAGAATGGACTGCTGAAGCAAAGAAGGCATTTCAAGACATCAAGGAGACTATTATTCAATATCATGTTCTAATAAGCTCTAATTTTAGTAAAGACTTTTATCTATACTCTTTTGCATCTGATCACACTATTACCACTGTCTTGATACAGAAAAAGGATGACAAAGAGCACCCCATAGCATTCATGAGCACCAACTTAAAGAGCACAAAATTTAGCTATCCTATTTTGGATAAATAATCCTATGCTCTAGTGAAATATATCAATAATTTTAGACATTACATCATGAGGAACAAAACATATTCTATATTGCTCAATCTAGATATCAAGTTGATGCTGGGACAAAATGAACTTGGAGAACAAAGAGGGAAGTGGATGACTAAACTCTAAGAATATGATACAAAAATAAAATTTGCTAAGTTATTTAGAGGATAAGGCCTAATCTAGCTTATTTTAAATTCTAATCCATGTATTTACATTTTTTAGGTTGAAGCAAGCCATAATGCTCACAATCTAATGCATGGAGCATGTCCCCCACACCTTGAAATAGAGTATAAAAGGGACCTTAGGCTGAGATCATCCCATTTTATGATTAAAATAGGAGTCCTTTATAGGAGAAATTATGAGGGTATCTATCTAAGATGTGTTTCTAAAACTAAAGCCACAAAAATGATGGACAATTTCCATGATAAATTGGGAAGTGGTCACACTTCAGGTCATACCACAACACACAATATATTGAGAGTAGGATACTATTGGTTGACCATATTCAAATATGCCCACACTCATGTGTGAACATGTCATCAATGTCAAGTGTTTGATAGATGAGAAACAAAGGCAACCATGACTTTACAACCAATAATTGAAATGAGGCAATTTTCACAATGAGGCCTCAACTTCATAGGAGTGATCAATCCTAACTCCTTAGAAGGGCATAAATTTATACTCACTACCATATATTATTGCACTAGGTGGACTGAAGTAGTGGCCACCAAAAATATTACAAAAATTGATGTCATCAAATTTAAAGAAGAAAATATCATCACTAGGTTTAAGATGTCCTTGTCTTTAGTATGTGATAATGGCCTAGCCTTTGTGTTATCCAAATTCACTGAGTGGGCATATGAAAATCAAATAGTCATCAAGTTTGATTCAAACTATTACCCTTTGGGTAATGGAGTTGAAAAATCTACCAACAAAAACATGATGAATGCCATCAAGAAATATGCAAAGAAGAAACCTAGAGAATGGCAATCCCTACTAAAATATACTTTTTGGATGGACAAAATGAGATACAAACAGGTGCTCAAGACATCCCCATTCCTACTGGTTTATAGGTAGTAACCTATTTTTCTTATCACACTAAAGCTACCCACCTATGAGTTTATGGATGAGTATATGGAAGATGATAGAAGAGTATAATCCTAGATCCTGAACATCATCCAAATGGAAGATGCCAGAGATAAAGCATTGAAGAATTTCAGCAAGCATCATGATGTTGTAAAAACATGGTTAGATAAATTATCCAAATTTAAAGCATTTCACATAACAAACTTGGTCCTACATTGGGACAAGGCCCATGAGAATAAGGGACAACATGACAAGTTCACTCCTCTCTAGATTGGAGCATATCAAGTGGCAAAAATACTAGGTAAAAATTCATTTAGGCTCAAATACCTATAAGGGAATGATTTAACCCTACCATTCAATGGGTATTACATGAAACATTATTTATGTGCCTCTCTATCACAAATTCTAGAAGGATAGTAAGATTGTTTAGAGTTAGAGAAGGTAGAAGTAGAGTAGTTTCCTTTATTTCTTAGTTTTCCTATTCTATTCTTTCTTACTTATCACTTTGATTTCCTATTTTTCTTTCCTTTTGTTTCCCTTTTTTCTTTGCTTTCTTGTTATGTGATTTCTTGATTTTCATTTGCTGTTCATTTTTTGTCATGTGTTTTAGCTCAGTATAAGTCCTTTGGATAAGAATTCATTGGATCAATTTGTGTTAGCCTAGTCCTGAAAGTAGGAATAAGGGATTGATAGTCTTAAACATTAGTCATCCAAAGTTCAAAAACCTCTAACAGTGTTCCAATTTATAAAATCTAGGTAGGTTTAATTAGGAGTTTATTTCCTCATGAAAATCCTAAGTCATTTTAAGATTGCAATATAGTTTAGATGAATGAACGTTTTATTGAACTAGAGTTTGAATCTATATAGACCATCATACTATGACTTGAATTCACCAAATAAATTTCCAAGGCATAAATTGATATTTGAAAGTGAATTACATTCAGACTATGTCTTGATAAAACCTTACACCTAGCTAATTTTGGTTCCCAACCATTCTGGTTTATGAATGTAGGTAGTAAAAGAAAATGATACACCAATGAGTGAAATCATAAACTACTTTTAGATTCCATGAATGGTTATTTAGACAATCTCTACTAGGCTATGGATGCCTAACTAGTAGTAGAGCAAGGCTCAGAGTGGAACCAAAGGTATCTATGCCATGGGCTATGGATGCCTGGCTGGCAGTAGAACAATGCCCAAGCCATCCTTAACTAAGCAAAGTATAATTATATAAAATCTAAAGAATGCTTAAGTCATTTCATGTTTGATGTATTGAAATTTAAAATTTACCATTTCTGAACCCAATGGAAATGGTTAAGGAACCTCAAATCACACACATAGTATGATTATCTATAAATTTTAAACACTATTTCAAGCCTATGGGATTTCATTAGTTCTAAAAATCAGTTTTAATACTGACTAAAGATCAAAATCAGATAACTAATATTTTATTCATCTTTAAATGAAATATATGGATTCTAATATTTTACAATGTTTTCCCATAGAGGTCACCATTTATTTATGATCAACATTTACCTATTCTTAGAATTGGGAACCTCTGTTATTCAACTTAATTAAAATTCCCATGATGCCTAGCATAGTAAAACATTCAATTGCATATGGATTTCATCTAATTTACCATTACTTATGCTTCTACATTTTTTGGTTAATTATTCATTTTTGTAATAAGGACTAGTACTTCGAAATATTCAAATTATTGGAAGACTTCCTCAAGTTTTATTCAAGAATGACTTATTAACCATGGACAGTTCAATGATGTGCAGACATGATTTTACTAAAGGAAGCACAACTGGTCTCTCTAATAAGACATAAACATAGCAAGATTTTTTGGGTCTTATTGAACTAATATTATGTTATGTTTTAAGTATTTACTTGAAGATTTTTGTTTTAAACTTGTTTAAATCTACCTAATATGGGATTTGACATTTTTGGGAAGCTAACTTAGTTTCTCACTTGACCTCATATGATGGAAAATTAAAGTTGTGGCTTATGACACCTCATAGCATGTCAAAGTTTAGAATCTATCCTAAAAGGATTTGTGTCTACCTTGTCAAGCCTCATAATGCCTTAAGGATTCATCACATCCTTTGCAAAACACTTGGAGCAAATCTACAAGTCTGTGAGCTATGTGGCTTCATATAGAGGGCTCATAAATAAGATATCCATTATAATTCAAATCCTAGGGCTACATGTCAGGATACTAGCCTCCATGATCAAGCCTATTTAATCTAAGCCTCTATGTATCTTACCATACTAAAAAAACTCGTGAGATGCTATCATGCATCTGAATGGTAACTAGTTAGACTCGATCAACCTTATAAATCAATAAGTGTCCCCTTGGGTTCATCTGAGGTCACTGCATGTTTGTGCTACATTGCATCCATCTAAAATATCATGAGATCTCTTAAGATAGTCATGTAGTTGCACCCGAGCTATGCAATCAATGTGATGTACAGCTACTTGAGGTACCTTTTGATAATGACACTTACTAGAAGAACAAAAAAAAATTTATGAGAATAATGTGTGTCCCCTTTGGGCCCATGTGATGATGTCACATGCCATTCCCATGTTTTTCCTATCCAAGATCCATAAGATTGCCTCCAAAAGGGATAAATGTCTCTACCTGAGCCATACAATTGGCATCAAGTTGTTGATAGTTGTCTAGAAGGATTCTAAGGAAGACACCTCATAGGGTAAGCTATGATTGCCCATTAAAGAGACACTTGGAAAAGAAAGCTCTGATTTCCCATGAGAATGATGCATGCCACTCTTGCAACCAATCAAAACTAAAAGGCACCTTCCAAAATCTCACTACAAATTGAAATATGCCACATGGAAAGATAAGATGAGTCATCATACAATGCTACATTTTGACAATCTATGAGGTAAATCAAAAGGTTTCATGTGTCTAAATTTTGAGCTGACTAATCAACTTAGTCATATTCAGACCACATGAGTACTTATCTAGATTCAAGGTTGTATTCATGAATCAAAAGGTGGAAATATTTATCTTAACATCTAAAATTAATGGAAAATCAAAGATGAATCAAATCTTAATTTGAATTCTAGTGCAATTAATTTCTAAAAGCAATATTTCAAAGATTATTTTGAATATATCATACACAAACTAGGATTTCCATCAACATTAAATTAATCAAAGTGATCTTTTAGAATTCTACATAATCAAGACTATTGTTATTTTCACCTCAAATCTATACACATTTAATTTCTTTGTTATCTTCATTCTCATAGTTCGATTAAACTCAAAGCTATTTGCAAATTGGCTTTCCTAACCACCACTGTTGGAGCTTAAAAGTTGTAGAAGAATACCATAAAGATGTTGATTTATACTTGAATTATTACATAAATGGCACAAGTATATCCTTCTACTCTAGGTAAGAGCAATTCTTTTGAAAATGATGACATCCTATTCTCATACGATACTTCCATCATCTTCAAAGACATTGAATTCATTTTTGTGGCCATAACATATTTCAAGATGCATTACAATATAATTTATTTGAATGTATAAATAACTAGGGATGTTGATGAGGATGAGACCATGCCTCATATAATCTAACTAGATTTATATATCCTTACCATCAATGCAGTTGATCTCCATAAGGACTTATCTTTGGGAGGTCAAAGTGTGAAGACATGATACTCAAATCAATATCCCAAGGGCTCCCAATCACTTTCATAATAGGGATAATATTTGATAATTATTGTGACCTTCCCTCCATATAGATAGAGTACAACTAGGTCACCATCAATAATTGGTATGAAGAACACTCCCTGGAGAAGGTCTTAGCTTCATGGGTAACTAACCCAATAAGAGCTATTCTCATAGATGATCAAGGAAACTTACCCTTATAGTAATTTAGAAAGGGATTTAGGATTACCCTAGACCTCTTGAATAGAGTGATTATCAAAGAATTCTACTTAGTGGTATATAAGTTGATTACTAAATGTTAGATGCAGAGGGTTCCCCAAGAAGTTAGGCAAAATCTAAGGGACATAAGTAGATATTGGTTATACCCAGACTGCACAATCATCAGGATAGGAGTGATGGTGGATCCTCTTAGATACTGAGGTATGTGCAAATGAAGCTAGTAGAAAAAGAGATGGCCTATCAAATTATACATGGATTTGATGGAGTCTTCAAGAAAAAGAAGAAAATATCCCCCCATAAGGATCCTTACAAGCTTGGGAGGACCAAGATCATAAAGTTGCACAGTATCATTGTGGTTGTTAGGCATAGGGATTCTTACCTATTTCCTAAAGATGATTTTAGACCATGGGATCCCAATAATGTCATTACCAAGCGTCTTTTAAAATTCAATAATGATGTAAAAATGGATTAAAAACATCAAAAATAAGTTCATGAGTGGATATATAAGGATGCTATGAATGATGAGGTGGTACTCAATAATGTAGTAAAGAAGAACATTGAGCTAGAGATGAGATTAGATATGGAGAAGAAAAATGAAGATATTTTTAGGTCTCAACCACCACCTAACCATGAAATCATGTTTGATATGGATTATGAGGAAATAAAGAAGAGGAAGAAGAAGACAACATTCCTCTTATTAGGAACAGGCCATGTAGAATGCCACTTTTTTCACTTCAAATGATCAGAGACTACCTTGATTTTTCTAATAAAGAGGATTAAAAAGATAACTTGACCCCTCCCAAGGGCCCACATTGATCTCTTCATCTACTATGGGAGATGTTCTCAAAATATTGGATCAACCTAACCCTACTACCATTAACCTTAAGGAATTGTAATAAGGTATTGAGCTCTCTATGGGAAAATTATAGGCATTGGCCAGGAGAAACATCAAAAAGGTCTACTAGAGGAAGAGAGATCCCAAGAATACTATGAGAGGAGCAATAAACCCTCCATCAGCTTCTCAAGTGACTGGTGGTGCCACTAGCATAGCTTAGGACCCCAATGTAAGTACAACACCACTACCTTCTTTCCTAATTTCTAGTGCATTTCAAGCTACTTCTACTTTTGCATTTGCTCCTCCCACCATTGTTCCACCATAAAATTCAACATCATCAGCCTCTACAATTAGTATGAGAAGTAGATCTATGCTAGTTTTATTATTATATGTTTTTGTCATAAAAGTTAGAAGAATATCCACCTTTGATCATCTGAAGCAAACTTTCTTTTCTACCTTACCCTTCTTAGCTTATATCTACCCCATGAATCACTTTAGTTTATTTCATTCTATAAATATTCATGGTTTGTTTGTGTTTGGGAAATAATTGGCAAAGTTAAAATAATTTCACAAAGATTAGCAAGAAATAAAGTGTCATTATGTACAATATGTTATCCCTACAATAGAGTCTTTTTGTAGACTTACAAGTGGTGGCTATACCTCTATTATTTTTGCTATTTATAGTATTAGTTGTATAAACAACTCAATCCCTAATTCTTATAAGACTAAAAATTGAGTTCATTACTTTCCCCCCCATTCCCTAGTGACATAGGGAGCACTTTAAGTACATCAAGACATACAAATGATATTGACCAACTAGGATTTTTGGCCAAGAATATAAAAATATGAGTAGCTCATATATTTGGGGAAGACATTGCTATGTACGACTAGATTTTACCTTCATCTTAATTATGTCACTATTTTATGTGTCTATCATTTATCTTGGGATAATATGGGATTTGGATAGGAGAGTAGTGCACAAATTTCTAGGTCCTCTTGCAATAAAATTGTAAACTAAGATTCTATACAGATACACCTATAGTATAATTCACCCTACCATGGATATGTGATCATAAGATTCAATTTGTGTTTTAAACTTTTCTTCTTCAAAACTTTAATAGAGTCCTGCATAGAGAGAAAATAGACGTCAAATGAAAAGTGGGGGAATGGGGAAGTGGGAATGACCAAGTTGGCCTAAAAATCCAAGTTTATTATTGAGCACTACCTACATAGTCCCAAAATACAGACATCAGGATGATGTAGTTTCCCTCTAATGTGTGTGTAATTGGATCATGCTCAGTGTGTATCTAAATTTTATTTGCCTCTACCCTCCTCTTGATCAAGCATGCAAATTAGATGTGATATGTATGAAATTAAAATAAATATAAATGTTGAGAGTGCTCTAGTATGATATTATTTAATTATGATAGTGCTACATTGAGCTATATTTAAAATGCCTTAGGGATCCCTTCAAAAATAAAACTCCCAATTTTGAATTTTAAAAACCCATTCATGTGCTAATCAACTCAAAAAAGGTAAAACAATCATAGAAAGAGAACTAAAATAAAATTACATCAAAAAGAGTTATGAAACATGTGGTGGACAAGAGTGGTGAATTCAGATAATAAATTAGTGTGCATTATTCAAATATAAAGATGCTATCTAGAGATAATAAAACTAGAGAATGAACAATAATTAAGTGCAAAGATCATCGTGACTTAAACAAGTACTAAAATTGAAGACGTAAACTTTAGAAAAATAGTGAAATTAGTATGAAAGGGAGATAGAAATGACATAGGACTAAGACAACATGTGAAAATGGGATTTTAATTCAGCATTAGGAGATTTAAAATATAAAAGACATAATAATTGTGTTTACTTGACCAAATGTGGTTGTATACAAACACTAAGACAATCTTTGGCAAAAATATCCTAAATAAAGATTTCATCATGCTCCAAAATGTATAACGCACATTTGTGAGACCAAAAGGCATCACTATAAATCCATATTGGATCTCATGTGTTCAAAATGTTGTCTTATGAATATATTTATCTTTGATTATAATTTGATGATACTTTGAGTAGAGATAATATTTTGTAAAATAAACAACATTATGTAACTCATCTAGAAAATTATATTTTTTTGGAATAGGAAACTTACCTTTGATGGTGTACTTTTTGAGTTATCTATACTTTAGATACATGATCTAGGTGTAATATTTCTTATGCATTATAACCGATGAAAAAAAATAATCACTCTAACTATATTGAATAATAATTAATTCAAACATCTCGTGTACCATCTTTTCAATCTCACTCTTTTACTTATATGGTTAAATATAAGGTATGATACTATATGTTTATATCCATGGTAATAGTTGAATGGAATAATCATCCATTCAACATATCACAAAAAACAATTGAACGTCATTCTACAATTGCCTATAGATCTGGTGGTGTAAGCACCTTTGACTATAGTGCTTCTAATGAAAATAATTTTTCCACAAACCCAATTTCACATTAGGCATATTATGAACATGAATAAATCTCACTAGTTATGGATAATTATATCAAAATACACATTTTAAATATATTATCTTTAGAATGAAAATGCATAAAAAATATTGGAAGGTGATCTCAATCGTTCCCAAGTTAGTGAGCCACTCAACTAAAAATAATGTTTGATCCACCCTTTAGATTGGATAACATAATAAAATATAGTAGGTAGTCTCCCATGGTGAGTTTAATATTAAGGAATTTCCAATAATAGTTGACAATACTTCATCCCCAATCATGACTTGAAATTCTAGATCTGGACAAATAGAATAATTTGAGTGCTCAACCAACATATTGTGGATGAAGTTTTGGGTACTTGTTGAATCAATCAACAATGTTACATTTTGTTTTTCCATGAAACCCACTACCTTCAGGGTTCTTGAGGTGTTAATACTTGAAATTACATGGCATGATAAATATGGTTGGGGATCTACTAATGCCTCTTTTATCTCACCAACAACATTGAATATTAATTATTTGCCTTATTATTCATTGGCCCTCAATGTATAATAAATTATTTTATGCAAATTTATATCCTCAACTATATTTTTTTATCATAATTAAAAAACCCATTTTCTATTTTTCTTTAAAATTTTGAGGTGTCAATACGGTAGTCTCAATGAATGATGGTTATTAAGTGTTATGCTATTTGATGCAAGTGAATGTCAATTTCTCTTTGACTAGGATTGTTTCATTTACCCTACATGCCATGATAAGAGAAATAAATACATTAATCACATTAAACATTCATACCTCATGTTAAATGTGGTATTTTAGATTGCTAAGACATAAGTCATTCAAATTATCATCCATAATTATATCCACTCACAAGGAAAGGTTTTGGGATTGATGAATATAATCCTTGACCAAACCTATTTACCACAAGTTTTACAACTAGATGAAGTATTTAACCATGACACTACTACTTTAGTGTTGTAACTCCTCCATAAAATTTAATTAGGTGATGGTGAGATCCTTCTTATTTTGAGCACACAACCATCAATACTAGATTAATTTTTTAGTAATCTATATAAGGATTCCATGACACCTTGTTTGAACATTGAATCTGATGTGGAATAAAAACTTTCTCCATTTGATTGATCTAGTTATACAAATCATTTACATTAAACTTATACATGTCCACCTTTGGTAGTAGATTATTAGGCTTGAAATTAGTATTATACATGGGATGAGTATATACAACATTTGGATCAATATTGGGCTATCCATTATATCCACCTTAAGCCTATTCATAAGACTAACATATTGATGGAAGTCGATAGAGTATATAATTATGTATTAATGCTTGCCATATCTCCTCACATTTTAGCCATGTCTCCTTTTGTTTCATTGCACATAATATATTTATCCTCTTGTATGTTTTAATTAATTTCATTATATCATTCACTTTATCATATAATGAATAAAAAATCATAGTATAAGTACCACCTTATATGAAATCAAGTTTTATCTCATCTTTATTAGGAGGTTTTTCTAGTGTTTATGAATTATTTCCCTGGCATCTAGTTTGCGGCCTTATCATGTGTTGAGGATTGACAGTGAAGAATTTAATTTGATAAAAATTTGACCAACTAGTGTTAGACTCAAGTAAGCTGCCCCCCCCCTCTCCCCCCACACCACCCACCAAATTTTCTTTTTTTTTTGAAATTAAAAATCTCCACTATATTTTTTCAAGTTTTTTGAAAATGTGAAAAATCATAATAATTCCTAAAATTGTGAACTATATATTTTTTTTGAAAAAATCTAAATTTGAATAAATAAACCAAGAGAAATTTTTTAAAGATAAAATTTTAAAACATCTTCCTTTGATAACTCTATAACTCCAATAATTTTTTTTAACTAAATTCGAAATGGTTTATGAGATATAAGCGATTCTTCAAAATTAGGGTTTCAACCTCACTTTTACCCAATTTAAAGATTCAATTCCAATTGTAATGATATTAATATACCACTTAAGTATATTAATAGAAATATAACACAATATGATTGATAAAAATTGTACAATAAGAACATAATATCAAACACTAACCACTAGCTTTTATATATACCCTGCTTATGTTATGTTGACTACCAAGGTTGACCCTTATAACAATATGAATTTATAAAAATGATAAAATTAATTAATTAAAGGTTATTCTAGCCAAAATTCAATCATGTACACACACACACACACACACACACACACACACACACACACACACACACACACACACATCAATACATGCTATAGGTTAAGGGCTTAGCACACTATCATTAAATTTAATCATATTTTTCACCTGTCCTATAATAGTTTTAATAAAATTAACAAGAAAATTTATAATTATTATGACCTATCACTTTTTAGTTATTTTTAAAGCCACTAAAGTAGTCCAAATAGATATATCTAATGTAATCTAAATGTATTTATTAAAATTATGAGTAGATAATAAAATATCATCTTCAATACTTGGCAATGAAAAGTTTGACCCACATTTAGCATGCATGACTTGACCAATCAAACAAGGTCATATTTCACCATTCTCTCACACTTGCATGCTATGTTATGAGTCAACCCTTATGTTACACTATTAAAAACATATATAAACCTCATTTTCTATGTCAAAACTACCAAACATAATGAAAAAACATATGTATACTCTTAAATAAGTTTGCTTGTACATAGGTCAGTTCTACCATACTTGGTCAATACCACCAGTCAAAACTAACCACTCTTATAAGAACCTACCCACTCCCAATAATGATTATTTTTTGGAATCAATCCCATACTTAAGTTTATCCCATCAACATAGCATCTCAATGGAATGATAAAAAATTCAATTGGATCCATATATAAATAAATCAAGGTCCCATTCAAAAATGACTTAGCACTTATTTGATATAAATATATACACTAATAAACATGAGAAAATTTTCCCTATTTTTATAAAATTGAAAATTTATCATTATGATATGTAACAAGTTAATGTTGAAACACTTTAAATATAATTATGAGAAAGCATTTTCAAGTATCAAATCCACATCATTAGTTACATATATAGTGAAGAAACATAATTTTACAATCACTTGAGTTGGGAAAATTACATGTGACTTAACTTCCCTCCTCAAATAATTGGATTTGTCAATCATCAGATAGGGGTAAATGGGTTCAACTAAACCCATTAAACATTCCCCCATTTTTATCAATTTTTAGTACTCACAATCAAACCTAGGGTTTTAAGATGAAGATGGATACTATCTAGGTCTATGTGCATCATAAAGTTTTGATAATGCATACATGGAAAAGGACATATATAGTGAAGAAACATAATTTTACAATCACTTGAGTTGGGAAAATTACATGTGACTTGACTTCCCTCCTCAAATAATTGGATTTGTCAATCATCAGATAGGGGTAAATGGGTTCAACTAAACCCATTAAACATTCCCCCATTTTTATCAATTTTTAGTACTCACAATCAAACCTAGGGTTTTAAGATGAAGATGGATACTATCTAGGTCTATGTGCATCATAAAGTTTTGATAATGCATACATGGAAAAGGAAAATAGTTATAGGTGATCATATATTCACTATAACCTACTTCTACATAAGACACTACCAAAAAATAGTTCAGTATCTACTAATGACACTAAATTATTCCTATAGAACCACTAACAAATGTAACAAATCAATTCCATAAATGAATAAAACACAAGCCTACCTTATCTTGATTTTCACTTATATAATATAGTAAAGTTAGATAATCAACTAGAAAATATAAGTATCTTGATATCCTTAAAAATTTCTATATATAGGATATGGCACTTCTTAAATAAAAAGAACAAATATCAATTTGTTACATTTAAATATATGCATGAATGCCATATCCATTGATTTGATTTGTATTCAAATTTATATCTTAATTAGATTAGTATTATCCATTAATCCAAATAATGGTAAAATATGTTGGTGGGCTTGTAAAAATATTGAATAGTGTAAAACCCTAGTTTTTCCTTAGGGTTTCATCCTTTCTAGGGTATTATATTTCAGCCTTAGGGTTTTATTTTCAAAACTAATGTATGATTATGATATAATATTGCACATTAATCATGACCATGTTGAATGAATATAATTATTTAGATATGGTTGACACACTTAATTAGGATGATTATTTAAATATGGTTGATACACATATTTAGGATTTATATTTAGTGAGGATCACATCAAAGAATTAATTAAAAACCATTGAGATGATAATCTCCAATAGTGCATACTTATTTAGCACCATGGACAAATCAGTGTGTTCCAAAGTGAATATAGGCAAGGATACACCCTCATACTAAACAACAAACACCATAGATTCCTTGGCCATCTAGAGTTACTCATCATACTCTGAGTTTTATGAGTAGTGATCATGATAAATATGGTACACCACATGACTCCTTATCAAATATCAAACCACCCACATTTGGCACCTCCTATACATGATATAGTATACATCCACCACTCGATATAGGCACTTATAATTACCCTCAAACTAATTAAATCATTTTTTATCTTTTCCAAATTCCAAAAAATACAAAAATACAAAAGTACAAAAAAATAGACATTAAAAAATTCAAAATAAGGGCTTGAGCATGACATGATTTATAGATTATAATATATAAATATTTTATTTATAAAATTTTTGTAAATGACATACTCTTTAAATACACATACATTTCATGGTATATTAGTGTTATGTAGGAGATATAGTTTAAACATGGACATACAAATACTGGTTTTCCCTCTACTTAGTGGTCATGATAATACTAGGGGTATCTTGTTCCATATGTTTCACTATTATAAATTATATCTTTCTATGAATTTTATACCATGTCATCATATATTTGTATATATTTATTACTCATATCTTACAAAATGATACATGGATATTCTATTATACTATGATGTGACTGATATTTATGGATGTCATAAACTAGTTATTTATTATATTTTCTATTGATGTTGTTACACTATTGCATGACATCGTACTTTATGATTGATTATTATGTTTGGCCCTTGACCTTACTTAATTTGACATCCTTGATTTCCCTTGTTTATGACATTATTTATGTATGCTTACATGTGTCCCTTGGCCTTATTTCTTACAACATTTTATATTCATTATATGTGGTCCTTGGATTTATGTGTGAAACTTACACTTACACTTGTTACATATATGCCTTGATTGATATATACACTACTATGATGACATATTATACACATGAATAAATGATATTACTTGATGTTGTATTTTCACATGACATGATATAGTTAACTCTTATTTTGAGATGAGTGACTTACATGATACATCCCTCATCTTAAAATGGGGAAATAAACTAGGCTTGTCATAGAGAGATAAACCTCCATGAGTATGAAATCAGTTTAGACTATAGATATTAATAGACTCATAGTGGTTCAGATCATAGATGGTTCAAATAAACACTAAAACATTGATCTAGGTTATATAGACATATGCCATGAATATGCTTTCAATTTATAGACACATGAGCACATTTGTATACAAATTTGGGTGCAAATACATTGGCATATGCATGACAATAGTTCAAAACATGATTACAATTTTTCACATGCACATGCATTTGAGATCCATGTTCTCAAATTCATTGCATTATATATCAATTGGTACAAATTCATGGGGCATGCTATTATTTTATCCAAACATACACAAAAACATATGTTGGGTAAAGAATAGAGCATGTTAAAATTACAATGTATATTTGATATCCACCTGTGCATATCATGTTATTTTGTCTTTTATGTAAATTATTTTATAGTTTCAACCTCAGAATGGAAAGAGTCATTTATTTTTGACATATTAAAAAGTTTGAATATGAAGAGACAACACTTTCTAAAAGCTTTACAAATAACACTCAGTTATAATTGAGAATGGTTCCACATGTGATATAGATTAATACAATATTCTAAATGGTTTTCCTATGTATATTTTACGTATGATCTATGTGCAGTGAGTACTTTGGATGTTTAATCTATTATTCATATAGTTTGTGCTAACTATTCTATATACATTAATTTTATGTGTCTTCATATACTAAGCTTGAATTTGTCTACTAATGGCTAGATTTAGTATGAATTACTAGTAATTATTCCTTTTGTTATTAGATTCACAAGTTATCCCTTTAATTAGTATGTTTTAAATTTTTTTAGGAACCTTTGCTAAAAATGGTTAGGTAAGCATGGAATTTTTTTGAAACATGATGAGATGGTTAATAGGATAGAGAGATTTAGAAATATGGTTAGATGAGATAATATTAAACTTTGCATAGGAATAAGTGAGAAGAGTTGAAATGAATATGGAAGAGATAATTCAATAACATATATGTAAGAAGATTTATGAAATCTTATACTATGAATTACCTAGATTATTAGCTATGTGGTTGTCAAGATATGAGTATTACTACTTCTATTCGATAAGGATAGAATGTATAGTCTGCATGGAATAAAATTTAGATAGACTATGAAGTACAAATATTGACTAGATCCATGTTGTGGACTACTAGACCCAGATTAGAATTGATAACTATATCACATAATTTATTTTGAAAGGTTATTTAGGATGTGAAGCTATGTAAGACTTGTTTTTTAGAGGAATCCATGGTAATTTTATTCAATGACTACCTACTTTGATCAAAATGTTGGTTGCAAAAAAGGCCATGGTGCCTACTCCTAACAACATGGAGTAGTCATTTCAGGCATTATGAGGATGTGTGTATGATAGAAGTTAATGATCTGAGTTGATTAGAGAAACTTGAACTTGAACCTATAATATGGAGGACAATAAAATCTAGAGTGAGAAGAAAATTAAGAGATTAGAAAGACAACCCTGGTAATACAATAGATGGAAAAAATTGATTAATCTATATTTAACTATGAATAGGAGTAGGATTAGATTATAAGATGATAGAGATGGAAAAGTGTAGAGAGAGGATATGAAAGATGTTGTAAGCAAAGAGTGTAGAGAGTATGCACAAGGGATTGAGGAAGAGGAATAAAGAAATAGACATACTGCAGATATAGAGATCATGGAGTAGGAAGAAGAAACTAGGTTAACAACAAAACAACTAGAAGATATAAATATTTCATAATTAATAAAAGGGATATTGTATGGATGGTAAAGAATATTTCTAGGAATAAGTTTGGTTAGAATGTATAATTATCACATGTTCAATTTTAAAGTTTTAAGAGTTTCACAACAAAGATATTTCACTTCAAGTGTACACATTCCCTAGCCTAATTTATCTTTTGAGAGAAGAAGTTATTGATAAGAGGTGAATAAAAGTTGGTGTGATTCCTTTGCATATAATTTGATTAAGATAAGTGTGAATAAAAATCAAGATATAGATAAGAAGAGCTTAGAATAGTCATAATTCCTTTTCAGGACACCTAAAAATACTAGTGTAAATAAGTCCCTAGAATTAGATACCATTACATAGACACCTATAGTTTCAATGATAGTGCACAAACACATATAGTCATATTCACCAATGGGAAAACACATATAGTCACAATCACTAGTGTGCAAAAACTAGTTTTGACAACTTTAAGTGTGACAACTATATCACTCAATGTAGTAATGTTTATTTCTTTGATGTAAGATGAAGGGTTTATAGACCTAGAGTAATAATTGTTAACTTGCAACATGAAATTTCAAATTAAGGAAGTAACATATAATGATGTAAATAAGTACGAATTCATAGGGGATTTTTTAGGTGGAGCCTTATAGTTAATTTGAAAAATGATTCTATATACTCTTGATCTTCCACAAGTTAAATATATAGTAGTTGTAAAATTTAAGGTGAACAAATGCACAAGCCAAACTATTCAAGATCTAAAGGAGTTTCATTAAAAGTTTGGAGGATTTATTGGAGACTATGATCGTAGGCTTTTTGATGTCATGAATAAGATCAATTTCATCATGGAGGGCAAGGATAAGGTTGCTTGGTTTGTGTAAGGTCTGTGATCAAGAATTATATTTACTATTCCATAATATCAATTCTTAACTAAGACTGACACTTGATTTTTTTCTCTACATGTGGATTAAATTGAGGATTATGATGACATTCTGGTTGTTAGTTCCATAGTAGAAGTAAAATTGGATGATTTTATGATAAGAATGGATGAGATGCATGAGAATGATAAGACTAAATTTGGATTATGATATATATAATTTAGTTGAGAAGTCCACCATAGGAATGACTATCTTAAACTCAAAATAGTGTTTTGTGAAATTTATAGAGTAGTTAGACATGCTACTTCAAAGTACCATCATTTACAATAATATATCTATAAACCATAAATTATATACTACATATTTTTCAAATCTAAATATCATCACAAGATGAGTTGTATAGCTTTGCAAGAGCTAAAATAAGATATGAAAAATAATGTATTCATAATTACTACATGAAAATTACCAATTGCAAAGCAAGGTATCCTAGGCCTAGACATGGACATGACAATTGTAACACAAGGTAGTTTCTAGTGGATGTCGTTATCATTATAATATCAACCCTAGGGTTTGTATTTATAGATGCCATCTTCTCCATAACAAAAATATAAGTCTTCTTGGAATAGTGTGAGTCCACAACAACACCAATGTAATTTGGATCTAAGTTCAACTCAACACCAATATGGGGGTTACAATGCAAAATAAAACTAGTAACGAGGATACGTTGGACAATAATCAAAAGCATGAGAATATCAATAATATATATATGGTTATAGTAGAGGTTACAAGGGAGGATACCTAGGAGGATATAAAAGAGTATATAATAATGCCAATTGGCAAGCCCACCTACTAATAAAATGTTATTTGTGTAGAGCATACAATCACTATGCAAAGTATTACCCACCAATCCACAAATATAAACCTATTGTGTGTACTACATATTTGAAGTCCAACATAAAATAAAAGAATATCTAGTGATTGAGAAGCAAAGGAAGGAGAAGCTGGTGTATAATGGGAACTTGATCAATGTGTAAGCTAAGGATAATGCATTCATTCCAACAGTTATAAGACAAAAAAATTCAAAACAAGGATTGTCACCTTTGAAAACTCTAGTAGATTAGGAAATTAAAAAAGTTAAACCTAATAAAAATATTGATTTTATAAGGGATAATACTTTGATGTATCAATTAGTTCAAGTTATACAAAATATACAAAAGTATAATGCTTCAAAAAGAGATATAACATTCATTAAAGCACATATATATGGACAAATTGTGCACATAATGAGGTAGGAAAGAAGTGTAACTACTTTGAAAGAATTACTAAAGTTACTTAGTATGATACGTAATGAGGATGTATCATATTATATTACTAACCTATTTTATAATATGTCAGAGTGTGTCTAGTGAGGTCAATAACATACAAATAAGGGTCTTTGGTATGTGAAAACTAAAAAGCCTTGGGATGTTGATTCTTGCATGGATATTGAGCCTGTAAGTTAAAATATTACTAACATAGTATTTTAATTTAGGATTATTTTTAATATGATCCCAAGATATACATGGGAATCCATTTATAGGACACATTTAATAGATAGTCCTATCAACCTTAGCCTTGTAGACTATGGGCAGATATAACTAATTGGTCATGTAGAGGATGTGAATATTAGAGTGGCTAAACTAAGTCTATGTGGTTATTTATAAGTCAATGATATGAATATAACTAATACCCATTAACCTACATTAATTATTAATAAATGGGATTACGATGGTCAAATGACTATTAACATAGTGCATAATAAAATAAAGGCTCATCAAAGAGACAAGATAGTTGTCATCCAGTTGTCATCCCTTTGAATAAATAGAAGCATAAGCCTTACATAATTATGAAGGAACTAAGGTCACCATATTTTTACGGTGATAATAGTTGGTTTAAATTCAAAATAGATACACATAATAGTACACAACAAGCTTCTAAGTGTCAATTTTTAAATCCATAAATGGAGTAATCATAGACACAAAGCAACCATTTTATAATCAGGTAATAATAATTTATCTAATGCCACATTTTCAAGTTAAATGTTTTAACTCTCCATCGACATGATTTTCTACTAGGTCATATGTGTATTTATTGTATAATATAGGTTTCACAATGATATATTATATAGAGCCTAATCTAGAGGGTATTTTACCTTGGGAAATAACATTTTCTATAAGTGGTGCTTTAGGTACTCATATGTTCAACTATGCTAGGGAAGATCATGAGATATAAAATTTATGCATGGTGTTCACTACCAAACATCAATTACCTAAATACTTTGTGATAGATGACCTTATTCCATTCATTTTTTTATTATAAAACTATATACTAGAAGAGGATCAAAAATTCAACACACTCAACTATGCAGTGAAAGGAACCACTACACCCTAGTAGGAAGTGCATATAAATTTGGAAATACATTAGGAGGAATCATGTGAGTTTTTAAACACAAAGTTTTAGTTACCACCTAATGTGAAATTAAAATGAATATTATTTCAAGAAGGACAATGTCCTCAGTTGCACATTCATCAATGTGTAGATATATGATCTATAAAAGGATTGAAGTCAAGGTATTGGGTACAAAGTTTTAGTCACACATCAACACCACTAACAATATCCTAGTACATGCATTAATAGTGTAGGAGAGAGATAAAACATTGGGAAATTTTCAACAAGGCCTCATTCAAACTTTTATGTTTGAGGATGATAACCCATTGGTGCACAATGCATTATATAAAGTTAAAATATTTCTATGTCATGGGTGAGAATAATAATTGGGATATATAATAGATTCATAATCACAATAGGAAGTAACTCATGATTTGAATCTAGTGATTCAAAATTGTAAGGCCTATGAGTTGAAACAAGCTTGTATTAAGCCTTGCAATAGAATAATATATGAGTTGATGGAATCCAATAATAGTGATGGATATTTGGATTTAAAACACTTATTTTAACTAGAATGGGAAGCCAAACCAACACCATCCCAAAACATAGAACAAGTTGAAGAGGAAATATTAAAAAACATAAAAACTCCATAATGGTAAGGATAATACACTCTACAATAGGATCTATTGAGTGGATCAAACAAAATGTACTAGGAACACCTAAAAATATTGAAGAAAACATTAGAACAAAGTTGATTCCTAAGCTTGTGACTATCAGAAACTACTAGGGGTATGACTAAATCTCAGAGGCACTGCAACTATTATGAGGCTATCAATATGTTTTCTAAACCACATCATTTGAAGTAAAAGGTATAGATATTTCATTAGGGGAAATGCACATAGAGTTAAAATAGTGCACTCGAAAAATTAAAAAGTGCATCTATAGGATAAACCTCAATTTGAAGATAAAATTAAAATCTAATCTAGATAAAATGAAATACGTTGGAATCATTTATCTAGTTGAGAAAGTAGACTGGGTGAGCCCCATAATGATACAACCAAATAAGTCTCAGGAGATATGATTTTGTGGAGAATATCACACACTGAATGAAACTTGTGTCAATGAACCTTTTCTAATATAGTTTATGGATGAAGTTCTCAAGTTAGTCATAGATCATGAAGTCTACTCATTCATAGATGGATTCAGTGAGTACCATCAGATTCTGATCATATAAGATGACCAAGATAAGATAAATTTCAAAATTAAATGGGGATCATTCACATATATTTAATGCCTTTTGGTTTGGATTAATCCACCAACATTTTTCTCTAGAGCTATAATAACTAAATTTAAAAAATTTAATTCATGATTTATTACAATTATATTTAGATGACTAGGCTATCTTTTCCTTGTTTAAAGAGCATTTGTCAAAATTGGGACTAATGCTAGAAAATTGTTGAACTCTGTGCATTACTTTGAATTTAAATGAACTCTAGGCATTGAATTAAATTTAAATAAGTGTTTGTTTTTCACACATTTTGGTGTTCTTCTGGGCCATGTTGTATGTAGTGATGGAACTTTGGTTGACCAAGCTAAACTTATTTTAATAGTAGAGATGCCACTCCGAACTAACTCTATAGAAGTGAATATCTTTTTAGGTCATATGAGATACTATAGATAATTTATCAAAGGATACACAACCATATCTATGCTATGTAAAAGTTGTTATGTAAAGATAAAAAGTTTTATTGGACCTCAGAGTGCAAAACAAAATTTATTGATCTCAAACAAAGGTTGGTAATATCACTTATATTAATTTTTCATAACTAGATAAATCCATTCCATATACATGTAGATGGTTAAAGTATTGTAGTAGGGGTTGTCTTAGAGTATCTAGGTGATGTTGGGTTGGATCATCCTATACATTTTTCTAGCAAGAAACTATCATCAATATAGAATAGCTATATAACTATAGAAAGAAAGGCCATAGCTATGTCATTTACATTTTAATAATTATTTATTGGCTACACCATTTGAGATTTTATAGACCACCAAGCATTGTAATACCTGGTTAACAAATGAATTTTAGGAGGATGGATATATAGGTGAATCATGTTGTTTCAAGAGTTTCAATTTTGAATCAATGTAAATCCAATTTGAGAAAATCTCAAACCAGATCATCTAAGAAGGATATAAAATAATGAGGAACCAAGAGAAATAGAGGATGAGTCCCTAGGTGTAAACTTATTCTAGGCTTCTAAAATCCTTGATAATATAGAGGAGTTGAAATCTTGAAGCAAGAAACTTTCCCTATGTATTATATGGAAAGGGATAAAAATCAAATGGTCACTTGAACTATCCCATATAGTCTCATCAATGGATTTTTGTACAAGATTGGGAAAGATGATTTATTGTGTAGAGTATAATTAGATCATGAATGACCACAACTTCTTCAAGAATCAAATTAGGAAATTATATGGGGTCACATTGTACATGAAGCCACTACAATAAAAATATTATAGAGTGGTCTTTGGTGGTCAACTTTGTTTTAGGATGCACATAGGTTATCCAAGCATTGATATGTGTGTCAATGAATGGGAAATCCAAATAAATATGATGAGATGCCTTTGGTCCCAATGTTCAAAAAATAACTAGTTGAAAAATAGAGATTTTTTTTTTTTTTTTACAATTATAAGTCCCTAAAGAAAATGAAGTTATGTATATTACATTATTATTTCAAGAGATTACTTCATCAATTGGGTGGAAGTTTTTGCAACCCCAAGTTGTTGTGTAAAGGACGCTACCAAATTATTATATGAAAATATTATTACAAGATTCAAATGCCCAAATAAGATGGTCATTGATAAAGGAACTAATTTCATCAATAACACTACCAAAAATCTCACTTATAAGTTTATGATATCATACTATAAGAGCATGACTTATCACCCTCAAGCAAATGGACAAGTTGAAGTGCCAAATAAAGTATTGGGAGAAATGTTAACAAAAATATGTAATGTGCAAAGGGAAAATTTGGAGGACCACATTATTGTGATTCTTTGGGATTATAGAAAAAATTAAAGGCATGCCATAGGTTTCACTCCCTTTGATATCGATTATGGTCTACATGTAGAAATGCCTATCAATTACATTGTTATGAGTTTATGCATTACATTAGTTATGAGGTTGGGTGACCAAAAATCTTGAATAAATGATTAATGGACTTGGTTAGAATGGATGAAATTTGATAAAGGTCATAATGGAAATAAGAGATCCATAAGTTAATCTAGAATGCATGACATGATCACAACTTATGATCTAATTAATTTCATCCATAACAACTGGTAATGTTGTATGATAATAGGTTTAAGGCATTCCCATGAAAACTACACATTAGAATAAAGGGACCCTAAACTATTAATGAAGTATCACAATAAGGTAACATTGTATTAAAATATCTACATGGAACCATATTAGAAGGATGTGTTAATGGTTGTTGGTTTAAGCCTTACCATCATTAGTCTATAGTATTATTACTTCTAAAAATATAAGGTATTGAGTAGCACCATGTAGATTAGGGTTTTTATTTAATGTTGTTTTATCCTATGTTATTTTTTAGGTTTAGAGTGTTTGTACAATGTGATCTTTGGATTGTAATAGATTAGAACAAAGATGGAAGAGTGAGCATCACATACCATGATTAATTAATAGAGATAGCCTAGAATAAGGATATCTAGAAATGACTACATTGTGGTCATAAAATAAGTCATATAAGATGATTTTAACAATACAATACAATATAATTGAGTAGATTTCATCTTTACTGAAGTAGATCGCATGGATGAATGATAGGTGGGGTCATAAAATAAAAGTGATAGACAAAAGAATGACAAGTCATATCAACTATATGATGATGTATTTAGAAAATAACCTAGATGGAAAAAGGTAGATGTCATATCAAATAGAATTTTATTGATACTAATTTTGGAAGTGAAATCATGCATAATTAGTGAAATAGATTTAAACTAATTGGCTATATAGATTTTGGCACCAAAAAATTATATAATAAAGGACATGGATAACACAAAGACATTAAATACTCTTTCCAATAAGAGAACTCTAAGATCTAATTTTAAAACACCATCTTGTGCATATATTACATACCAAAGCTGGATCACATAAAACAAGTATTAAGCCTAAGACATAAAAAAAATCGTGGAGAGAGATCAATTATTAATTCCACTATCAGATGTGAAAAAATTAGAAATCAAGATTAGCCTAGGTCTATAAAAACCTAAATACCAAGTTACTAACCCATTTGACTTCATTGATGTAGAAGAATCCACTCTATTTGTGCATGAACCACAAGAAGCAACATAGGTAGGAACCATAGATCTACAACATACACTACAAGGCTTGAATGTATAAATATTGATCAAACTACCTACATTTGGACAATTTGATAATGTAATGCTCAATCATATAAGTAGGTATAACAAAGGTTATATTCATTTGTCCCAGGATGTTACAATATGAATCATTTCTTAGACCATGGTAAAAGCAACAAGTCTCCCAGTTCAGGGAAAATCCCTCTTGCCTTTTAAGTATATTGCTTAGCCAATTCATTATGACACTAGGTATAAATACATGACAAGGGTAGGAATAAACATACCTATTGATTCAGTAGATGATGTTTTATTTCACATCTTATTTGAATGCATTACCAAATGGTTTTGGTAAATAATAAATAAGGCAAAGTAGATGATAAAAGGTGTGATTGTCATTGTGTATCACATGAAAAATTTAACTAGCCTAAAATTATCACATCTAAGTTATCCACCAACATTTAAAAAATCCTCACATGTACCTCAAAAACATTCCAATGTTAGGTTTTACTTTTTCTTCTTTTTTTACATAGTGGAAATCACTAGAAGGACTAGTCAACCATGCTGTAGATTTCATGCATGTTTCTACATTTTAAAAAATCACAAGGATAAAAACATGGTGGTATTAAAATAAATTGGGGAAGTTTAATATGTGGTGAATGGAGGCCCTAAACATGATTCAGTCACACTCCAAAATACCCCAATATTTCATGTAATATCTAGGACAACATGTTTCAGTAACAAAGTTACACAAGGACATCTAGATCAAGGTACATGGGTTACCAAAAGCAACTATCACTTCCCTTCAATTTTTCATTACTATTTTGGATTCTAATGTAGAATTTTTGAGTTAGAAATAATTAGGTGTGATGTCTCTACCACCACTATAGTTGATTCTCCCATGTGCATAACCACCACTACAACCACAAGTGAAACTTCAATTAAAAAAACAAACACAATAACAAGTTCAACCATAGGCATCACCACAACCAACAATAGATCTATCATAAATAGACAAGGGAAGAGAAAAACACAAACATAGAGAGCCTCACCACCACCACTAAATAATAGAACAAGACAAGTAAATTCTTAGTTGGAGAATATCAATGTACCAAAAATTATAACTAAGTGCATCCTACCAGAGTTAGGATTCAACAAGCACAAAGTCCATGCTAGAATACATTAGTGATGATGTGTATGAGCATGATGAAGAGAATGAACTATTGTTTTGAAAAGTAATGTGAACCTACAAATATCACAATTAGGTAAGGCAATACCTTTGGGTTGACTATTAGGAATAAATTATAAATTAATGTGGAACAATTTCATAGAATTTTAATAACAAGAGCTATAAACAAAGATACATAAAGAATAGAAATTAAAATGCACAAGAAGAAGACATGACTTAACATGGTTCACCCAATGTGGGCTACAAACACCAAGAAACACTTTTTTAGATCTTATTACAAGACAGTAAGAGTATAATCCACTCTTAGATTAGTCTTCTCATAATTAAAATGTACAAATATTTTTTGGAGTTGTGCTCAACAAACTCTCCCAAATTTGTACATGAATTTAGACACTTTGTTCACCTTCTCAAACCTAGTTCTTCCTCTATATTACCTATTATATGTCTATATGTATATAAATACATCAATAGGTAAGTGACATAACAGTTTTAAAAAGTAATGGGTACCAAAACCATGGGCCAAGTTAGCCCACAATGGTTCCCCATTAATCATGGGTGATAACACCACACACATATAAGTATAGATAAACCACGTATCTATACTCTTAAAAAAAGGGGGATCCTAATTTTTATTGAATACATTAAGAGTGTACATTACATTTTAATGTAAAATATTTGAAATACATTGTAATGTGGAAATAAGATCCACAACATAACAATCTACCACTTAGAGACTGATTTTCTCTAAGTAGGCTTCTCAACCCTTCACTATAATCTATGAAGGCCAATGAAAGCTGAACATAGCTTTAGTTTCTCCCTTGTGACCACTTTGGTCATCATGTCTTCAAGATTCTGACTGGTATGAATCTTATCTAGCTTCAAATTCTCTTCCTCTAAAGCTGTCTTGATGAAATGGTACTTCAACTATATATGCTTCATCCTAGAGTGGAAGGCAGAGTTCTTTATTAGGTGTCTAGCACTCTGAATATCACTATACATCTTTCTTTCTTCTTACTTATGCCCCAACTCTTCAAGTAGCAGATGTAGCCAAATTATCTCTTTACTTACCTCTATGATGAAAACATACTTAGCCTTTATGGTTGATAAAGACACAAGCTTATGTAGTCATTAAATCCAACTCACTGCTATGTCACCTAAAGTAAATACATATCCTATCATGGTCCTCCTATTGTCTAAATCTCTATCCATGTTTGAATCTACATGACCACATAAAGTGGTGTCTAATACACCATAGCTTAAAGATGTCTTTGTAATATCCCCTATTCCCTCAAATTCTGAAACTGGATATTTTGAATTGCTTTTCTATGTATTCTAATTTTTGATGCTTTTGCATGAATAAAGATGTGATTTTGCAAGATAAATTCAAATAAATAAATAAACACAGTATAATCTCTTAACTGGCAAATCAATGATCTTATTATTCATCCATATGATTACAATAAAAGTCCTCTATCATGCATATAAAAGAATATTAAAAATATTGTCTTAAAAACTTGATTATTTCTCCAGCAATCTAAAAATACCCTAGATCTATGCGGCTCAGGTTGCTGTGTCAAAAACACAGTCATCAACGTTGTCTATACTACTACGATCAGTCGATAGGCTAGCATAATTAGTCAATATTCTACCATCATCGGTCTCTGTCGGTCGCTACTCTGCCAACATTGGTATTAAGTCGGCCGATGTCAGTCTCTGTTCTTCCTACAGCACTATCCAGCCTGCTGCAAAATGGTATGGATTTGCACGGATCTATACGGATCCTGTACAAAAGCAAATAGAATCTAGTGCAGCCTGTATGCTGGACTCTAGATCTCAAGAAATGTGATGCTAATACTGAAGATCTTTATTCTAGATAATTATTGAATCAAACCCTAATGAAATAAATACCTGTAAATCTCTATGACAACTTCTATGTGAAGTTATCTCCCAAATTGGCAATAGATCAAATGATATTTCACAGCCTCTGAATTGCACACACTGAAGAGTGCACGTTCTTCAATGCAGATAGAATACTGGAACCCTTGGCTCAGTCTTCTCAAAAAATCCTTAGTAAAATTCTTCAAAATCAATAATCAATAATCATAATATTTCCAACTCTCTCCCATGAGAAACCCTTATACCCTCAAAAAGGTGTGCTTGCCCTAATTAGGGTTTCTTAAATTAGAATTAGGGTTTCTTAATTAAAATTGGACCAAATAATTAATATTTGATTAAATCAATCAAATATTAATATCTCCCTCAATACGTGTCAGATCCTCGAACCGTCTGAAGCTGGTGAACTAGGGATTGATTTTGCACATGACCATACCATAACATGGATGCTCTGCTGAGTGCCAAAAATCCATATATAATAGGAGCTCAGGCAAACATGTCTAAAAGAGCCCAAATGAAAGCCAATTAGAACAATTTTGCTACTCAAAGCCAAGCCAAGCTCCATCAAGACCCTCTATCCATCTCATCAGCCTACGAAGGTCGCATAATAGGTTAATCCTCAACTCTGAAGATGTCAACTGAAAAGGGGACATGACAATTCACCCCTCCTAAAATTGCTTGCCCTCAAGCAATCACTGAATGATAAACCAATCAATCCACCTAGATCCCAAATGTAATCATGATCTACCCTGTTGTCAATCAATGCAAACTCCATGCCATGTCTATCACAACTCTCATCCCATGGCGTCACAGCGTCCCAAGTACCAAGATAAGGATCCCAACATCCAATCCATGAATAAAAATCAATTGGTAACTCAAGTAAACTCCTCACCTGAGTAATGTGAACAATACCAATTGACTGTATGCACCTGTCTCCTGTACCCGCTACAATATATGAATCTAGAGTGTGAATGCTATACATACTCATATCATCATCAACATGTGACCCGTCTGTAAAAGAAAGCTGAGTCCCTGCCACATGTGCTATCTCCTGAACTAAACTCACCTCAAGACAAAGCTCATCCACATGTCTCTCCTATGTTGGTGCCAATGTGCACTTGGTAGCGCACTCTATCATGTCATCTCGTATGAGCCTCTCCATCTGATGAAAAAACATATGTTTGAAGCTGCTGCCCCGCATTGCCTTAAGAATATGTGTCTTCTGACCAACATCAAAATGAACCTCCATGTCCTTGAGATGAAGAGTGATGACCTCAAGGGAATGAATCCATTTCATGCCCAAGACCAAATCTATATCCCCCATGTTCACCACATAATAATCAGCCTTGAACTCAAAGTTGTTCAAGCACAATGGGAGGTCTCTAATCATCCGCTCACACCTAAGAGTGTGACCGTAGGCCACCTTAACTCTAATGCCCTCGAAATCTTCGGTAGTGAGTCCATGCTTCTCCACAAATCTAGCATCTATAAAATTATGTGTGGCTCCTGTATCAAGAAGGGTGATGACCCTCTATCCTGCCAAAACTCCATAGAGTCTGAATGAATCATCTGACTGAATGCTGGATAGGCATACCTCCTATATGTGAAGCTCTAAATTTGCCTCTGCCTTAGTCTCTGAAGCCTTTGCCTCTGACTCCTCAGAACTATCCTACTATTTGGAATCCTTTGATTCTGAATCCTCATAAAAAGCCCACATCACATGATTTGCCTTGCCCTTAGGCCTCAAAGGACAATTGTGATTGGTATCATAGGGACCTTTGCAGTAGAAGCAAAGCTTCTTCCTGCATAGATCGTTAAGAGCCTCTTGATCTAAAGGTGCTACTGCTGGATTTGCCTTCGAGTCATTCCTAACACCTGATTTATCTATGTTAGAATCTGATCTCTCTCTATTACTGTTAAAGCCCTTATTGTCCCTGGATGAAGAAGTACCTCCAGAGTTAGATTTACTGGATGGGGCTACCATCTCCATACTACGCACCTTCTTCATAGCTTCCTACAACAAAGGAGGATCAAAGGCTTTGATCCAACCTCTCAATGGTTTGGATAGGCCCTCGATGAAGAGAACTACCAATCTACGCTCTGAAATATTTGGCACCATGACTGCCAATCACTGAAACTCACCAATGAAGGACTCCAAGTTACGTGTTTGTTTCAATTGTGCCAAATCTCAAAAGTAAACCTCAGGATCTTTCCTGTCAAACCTCTCAACCAACCTATCCACAAAGTCCTGGTACTCTGTCACCTGGTTATGCTGAAGTGTTACCACACCATGGTACCACCAATCATGTGCTACTCCCTCTAAGTGCAAAGTGGTGTTTTTGATGGCCTCTATCTTTGTCATTAGCCTCAATGCCAAGAATGTGTCAAGCTTATGAACCCAATCTTGAGCTGTTATCTTCCTGCTACCGTCAAAAGTAGTCAAAGAAAGCTTGCTAGTAGCCTTCTTCAGCTCACTAAGTTGACCTCTAGGCCTCCTATCCTGTTTAACTGATCTGTAGTGCTCTCTCCTCTGATTAACAAAATGATCAAAGGACATCCTCTCTCAAACCTGAGGAGCTAATAAGTCCCACTCATCATTTGCAGCCATGAGGGCATCTACAAATAGGGAATCACCTACCGTCTCCTTTGCTGGTGCTTCTTCTAGTTCATCCTGTACAAATGTAGGCCGTGTAGGTCTATCAACAGTCCTGGAATGGATCAGCTATGGTCTCTGATTAACAGTAACACTCCTGTTATCTCCTTGTTCCCCATTCTATCTAACAAGTGGGTTCATCCTCTCTACCATAGTAGTGAGTACCTGTATTGCCTGATTCATTTGTTGCTAGCCTGTAACCATAACTTGAAAGAATTCTCTGGTGTCCTGATCATCATTATGCCTGTGGCCCTTGTGTGGGCTACCCTCATGCCTGTCACTCATGGTGATCGGCTATTGTTCTAAAACTTGATTGCCTTCAAGCAAAGCTCTACTGCATGTGAAATACCTGTGTGGTCCCAACTCTTATGGCTGCATAAGATTGTCAAACCCTCAGGATGGCAGGATTTAGCTCTGATACCACTGGAATATCCCCTATTTCCCTCAAATTTTGAAACTGGATATTTTGAATTGCTTTTTTGTGTATTCTAATTTTTGATTCTTTTTTATGAATAAAGATGTGATTTTACAAGATAAATTAAAATAAATAAATAAACACAATATAATCTCTTAACTGGCAAATCAATGATCTTATTATTCATCCAGATGATTACAATAAAATTCCTCTGTCATGCATATAAAAGAATATTAAAAATAATGTCTTAGAAACCTGATTATTTCTCCAACAATCTAAAAATACCCTAGATATATGTGGTTCGGGTTACTGTGTCAAAAACACAGTCACCAGTGTCATCTATACTGTCGTGGTTGGTTGATAGGTTGCCGCGGTCGATTGATATTCTACCGTCATCAGTCTCTATCGGTCACTACTCTACCGACATCAGTATTAAGTCAACGGATGTCAGTCACTGGACTGCCGATGTCAGTCTCTCTTCTTCTTGTGGTGCTATCTGGCCTACTGTAGAATGGTACAAATTTGCACGAATCTGTATGGATCTCGTACGAAAGAAAATAGAATCTAGTGCAGCCTGTATGCTAGACTCTAGATCTCAAGAAATGTGATGCTAATACTGAAGATCTTTATTTAGGATAATTATTGAATCAAACCCTAATGAAATAAATACCTGTAAATCTCTGTGACAACTTCTGTGTGAAGTTATCTCCCAAACCGGCAATAGATCAGCTAATATTTCACAGCCTCTAAATTACACACACTGAAGAGTGCATGTTCTTTAATGCAGACAGAATACTGGAACCATTGGCTCAGTCTTCTCAGAAAATCCTTAGCAAAATTCTTCAAAATCAATAATCAATAATCATAATATTTCCAACTCTCTCCCATGAGAAACCCTTATACCCTCAAAAAGGTGTGCTTGCCCTAATTAGGGTTTCTTAAATTAGAATTAGGGTTTCTTAAATTATAATTAGGGTTTATTAATTAAAATTGGACCAAATAATTAATATTTGATTAAATCAATCAAATATTAATATCTCCCTCAATACATGTCGGATCCTCGAACCATCTGAAGCTGGTGAACCAATAGTGATTTTGCACATGACCATACCATAACAGGGATGCTCTGATGAATGCCAAAAATCCCTATATAATAGGAGCTCAGGCAAACATGTTTGAAAGAGCTTGAACGAAAGCTAACTGGAACAATTTTGCTACTCGAATCCATGCCAAGATCCATCAAGACCCTCTATCCATCCCATCAGCCTACGAAGGTCACATAATAGGCTAATCCTCAACTTTGAAGATGTCAACTGAAAAGGGGACATGACAGTCTCCATGGTCCCTCTCAAGTACTAAAGGATCCACTTCATTGCCTATCAGTGCTCTCTACTTGGATCACTCATGAACCTACTTACTACTCCCATTACATAGGTAATATCTGGCCTAGTGCACACCATGGCATACATCAAGATGCCAATTGTTGATGAGTAAGGTACCTTAGACATCTGGATTCTCTCCTCCTCTATCTTGGGACACTGCTCCTTTGATAACTTGAAATGCCCTGCCAAAGGAGTCCTAATTGGTTTATCATCTTGCATACTAAACCTCTCCAAGACCTTATTAATTTACTCTTCTTGAGATAAATTCATATTTTTTTCCTTCCTATCTTGAGTTATTCTCATACCAAGGATTTATTTTTCTAACCCCAAATCCTTCATAGCAAAGGAATTACTAAGCTATTCCTTAAGTACCTTTATTTCCTACATGTTTTTACCTAAACGAACACGTCATCCATATACAAACACATGATAATGTAACTACCATCATCAAACTTATTGATCTATATGTAATGGCCTGAATGACACCTAAAGTATTCCTATTCCATCATAAAGCTATCAAATTTATTATACCACTATCATGGAGCTTATTTCAGGCCATACAATCTCTTCTTCAGTTTACACACCATGTTCTCCTTTCCTATGACCTCATATCCATGTGGCTACTCCATGTATAAGTCCTCCTCCATGTATAAGTCCTCCTCCAAATCACCATGAAGTAATACAATATTCACATCCATCTGCTCTAAGTGTAAGTCTTCTACTGCCACTATCCCAAGAATAGTCCTAATAGAAGTCATCTTCACTACTGGAGAAAAAATATAATTGAAATCAATTCCATTCTTATATGTAAACCCATTTACCACCAATTGTTCCTTATATCTTCTATTTCTTCCATCATCCTCTTTAATTATGTACACCCACTTGTTCTAAAATGCTCTCTTACCTTCTGGTGGGTTTACCAAATTCCAAGTCTAATTTTACATAAGAGACTGATGCTCTTCATCCATTGCTTATTCCCACTTCTTCCTGACATCTACCTACATTACTTATTCAAATCACTTTGGCTCTCCATTGTTAGTGAGTAATAAATAATTAAGAGATGGAGAAAAACATTCAGGTTCCCTTCTTACCCTAGAAAACCTTCTCACCTCAAGATTTTGGGATTCCTATGGAGTAGGTCCTTGAACTAGTTACTTGGACACTTTACCATCTAAAATGTCCTCCAACACTATGTACTCTTTTCTGGAATACTCTCTCTGATCTTGTAACTATTTTTTATACATGACTTTTCCATTAAAGACCACATCCCTAGATTGGAATATTTTCTTGTCCCTAAGGCTCCAAATACAGAAAACAAAGTCATCCTTACCATAACCAATAAAGGTGCATTTTTTATATTTAGCCTTTAACTTGGTCTTATCATCTTTATCAATATGAATAAAATCTTCACAACCAAATAATCTAAAAAAGGAATAATCAAGCCTTTTACCAAACCAAACTTCCTCAGGTATGCCTCCATCTAATTAAGTTGAAGGCCCTCTATTGATTATATATATAGTCATGTTTACTATTCTACCCAAAACTAAAGGGGAAATCCTTCATGCAACCTCATGCTCTTATCACACTCCATGATAGTCTTGTTCATCCTTTTTGAAACTCCATTCTGCTATGGAGTTCTTGAAATTATCCTTTGTCTTAAATTCCATTTATAGAACAATAATCAAAAAATTCATTTCTGCAATATTCTTCACCATTATCTAACTTGAGACATTTTAACTTGAGACCTATTTCATTCTCAACCAATTCTTTCCATATTTTAAATGTAAAAACACATCATATTTTCTCCTAATGCCATACACCCAAAATTTTCTAGTTGCATCATAAATAAAAGTGACATAATATGATGAGACACCAATAAAAGATACCTGATTTGGTCCCCATACATCTGAATGAATCAGATCCAACTTATTCTCCTTCTTTTTAGGTCCAACCTTGATAAAATTTACCCTTTTTGGTTTTTCATACACAAAGTCTTCACAAAATTCTAAATCAAACCCTTTCAATGTAGGCAACCTATTCTTTAAAATTTACATACCCTTTTGGCTCGTGTGACCGAGCCTATAGTGCCACAAAGTTACATATGCATCTACAACTACTAAATTACAATATTCAACACTACTTGATAAATACAAGGTACCAACCTTCTTACTTCTTACTACCACAAAAGCATCTTTGGTCACCTTCCAAGAATCTACTGTAAAATTCACCATCCAACCTTTAGTAGCTAAATGTTATCATTCTGCATCTTGACTAGAACACATCCTTTTCCTACTATGTTTCAAGGCTCATCATCACCAAGATAAACATGTAAAAAATCCCCTTCAACATAATCAATAAAATAATGCCTATATAGTGCAGCATGAAAATAAGCCCTTGAATCTAAAACCCAAGACTTAGTAATATCATCTATGGAGAAAATTAATGCATCTTGACAAACATTACCTGCTTCCACATTCACCTCTTTAGTGTCTTCCTAATTGTTATTCTTATTCTGAATATCCCAATAATCCTTCTTTGCATGCCTAATATTTCCATAGTGCTAGCATGTCATCCTACTCTTTGATTTTGACCTTTCATGACCATTTAAATTTATACACTTTCCTTTTCCTCTATACTTTTTATCTCCCTCTACTCTCCACCACCAAAGCATCAACTAAAGTATAAGTTTCCCCAGATATTTTCCATCACATTTCCTCACTAAAGATTACTCCTATGACATCCTGAAACTGCAACTTGGCATTGTTAGAGACCAAGTTGTTCACAACTATTACCACATTATTCTAACTCTCTATTAACAAAATCAAAATAAGTAGAGCTCTGAATTCATCATCAAATTCAAGTTTTACATAGTTAAACATACTCACAACCATATTAAATTCATTCAAATGATCAACAACTAAATTATTTTTAGACATATTCATATAAAATAACTTTTTCACTAAAATTATTTTATTAGAAGGAGGGGGTTTCTCATATCACTTCCCTAACGCATTCATGAGACCTTTTGTGGTCTTTTCCTGTGATATATTAAACATGACTGATATGCAAGGCATAACCATATGGCCCTGAGTGATTTCCTTTCAAGTAGCTCCTAATCCACATCTACCATACTCACTAGTTGCTTTACTTTTCCTCTCAGTAGAGCATGAAGGACTTTCTGATAGAGGTAATCCTCCATCTACATCTTCTATAGACCAAAGTTATACTCATTTAAATTTTCAACATTTAATCTAATACTATTAACCATAGCTCCCACTTAAACTAATAACCCTTCCTATGATTCAATACTTTAACAAATACAACTTGAAGCTCTGATACCAATTGTTAGGAATAAAATAGAAATTAGTGTGGAAAAATTTCATATAATTGCAATAACAAGATCTATGAATAGAGATACAAAAATAATATAAATTAAAATGCACAACAAGAAGATAAGATTTATTTAACATGTTTCACCCAATGTGGGCTACATCTACCAAGAAACACTTGCTCAGATCTTATTACAATCCAACAACAGTACAATACACTCAAATTAATCTTCTCATAATTATAATGCACAAATATTGTTTGGAGCTATGCTCAACAAAATCTCCTAAATTCACACTTGAATTCACACACTGTGTTCACCTTCTCAACTCATATATTCCTCTATATTACCTATTATATGTCCATCTATATATAATTTCATCAATAGGTAACCAACATAGCAGTTTTAAAAAATAATGGGTACCAAAATGATGGGGAAAGTCAACCCATAATGTTCCACAATTAATCATGGATGATGACACCACACATATACAAGTATAGATGAAACACGTATCTATACTCCTAGAAAAAGGGGGATCTCAAACCCTGACAAGAATACACTAAGAGTGTACAATATATTTTAATGTATAATATTTGAAATACATTGTAATATGAAAATAGGCTCCACAACATAGCATTGACATCATTAAACCTCCCCCATATATCATTATTGACACTATAGGGTAGGAAGTAACTCAACAAAAGTTGAGAATTGAAAATTTTCACATAGATGTAGTTACAAGATCATCTAGTATGGAGCGAGAAGAACCACCAACACAAAAAATTATTACACCACTATTGTTGTGTAGAAATATAAAACATTCCATAGTTTTATCATCTACAATGATCAAGGATAAAATGGTTGCCTTTATAGACCTAACTGAGGTAAGTGTAATGCAACAAGCACAAGAAACATAGTGATAGACCCAAGGTCATATTGCAAAGAGGTAAAAGTAGGGCCTCAATCCTCCTCCAACATATCATAAAAATACAATTGTGAATAGTGGTATAGTTGTGGAATCTTCTGCTTCATGAGACTAATAATCACTCAAAATGTTGGACTCCCCAACCCGCATGCAATAAACTGAAGAAACTAGTGTACCACAATTAGAGATCTAACAAAAAGTTATGCAAAAATAAGAGGATCCTACTAAAGCACAAAAGGATTCAAATAGGAGGGCGAGAAATGAAGAGAAAAAGAGAAAGAGGAAAGAAACAAAACAAAAGGAATATGTGAAGGAATAAGAACATAAGTAATAGGAAACTATGAAAGAAGAGAAACACAAATAACAAGCCGAGTGCAAGAAATAATCATAGAGGATTGAAGGAAACAAATTTAATAAGCAAAGGCTACAAATAAACAAGTCAATAAAGTATAGGATTAAAATAAATGATTTGAAGAATAATAATCAGATAAAAATTAGCAAGAAGACGTAGTGTGAAAACATCAAGAAACACATGCTACACTATAAAACTAGAGGCAAAAGTAAAGGCTCAAGAAGAGAAAAAAGATAAATAATAGTAGAAAATTAAAGGCAAATAATCCAAGCATGCATCTAAAGAACAAGTAGATAGGGACAAATCCAAGGTTGATACAAAGGCCAAAGTTAAAGCTGAGACAAAATCTAAATCTAAAGATGAAGCTAAAACTAGGGCTAAGGCTAAGGTTGCATCTAAAGATCAAGAAAAAAAATAAAAATATGTGAAAGCCAAGGAAGATGTAGAGTTTTTAGAACAATATAAAATAGCAATATGGGGAGGTGTGTAGGCATAGGATTTATATATAGAACCTCAAATCACTAGTCATTAGATATCATATGTTCTTGCATCATCCACCTGATGCACCACCTTCTCTCTTATTTTTTACATCAGCTCTTATAGTGACTCTAGCCATATCCAAGGCCATTGATACCAATGTGCTTGAACATCTTTGGATGTTGCCTAATTATTGATGACCAAATAGATTTAAGGTGTGACTATGTTTTAAGAGTTAATATCACAGAAGGCTTCAACCTTGGAGTAAGAAGTTTTATAGCTACAAGATGACAATGTAGAATTGAGTTGATATCTTATAAATGTGTTCTATATAATTAATAATAGATATCCTACATTGGTTAAAAAATTACTAAGTGACTATGTAATTTTTGAGGAAAATAAGCTCACAACTTTATCTAAAAAACCTCATAAAGGACCAGATGGCTGCACAATAGGTGCAAACACTGTGAGTATAGGGGAATAATATAAAATCAGAATAGAGGCAATCTATGAATTTATTGCAGAATACTAACATGTTTTGGATATTACTATGTAGAAAGAAAAGTAGATATCACAATGGATGTTGAACTAGATGTAACACCTTAACAATTCATTGACTACTACTAAAAAAGAGTTCACAATAACATATAAATCTAAATCTACAATGGATGATCAAATGATTACTTAAGATGCAATGAGCCATACCCTTAAGTAATTAATATATTCGAGGGATAGCACCATGAAAAAACTTTAGGCTTGGCACAATGAGACTTTGCATAATACATTTGGTAGCATACAAGCTCAAAGGCATGCAAATCGATTGGATGATTTGGTTTTAGATATCTAGCTCAAGTTATCAAATGTTAAATCACTAGTCACTATCATAAAAGATGAATATGTACAAAAATTGATGGTAATTTAGATCTTGATATGCATAATGCTTACTATGGTGTGAGTAGTGATAATGAATTGGAATATGTTTAAGCAAAAAATTTATTAGATTGATCCTTACATTACTCAAATTATGGATGATCCTAAATTAATTCCACCATAACATCTATAATAGGTCCTATAGCAGAATAAAATAGCCATGAAGCTAAACTCATATAGCTAATAACAGTAATAACCTCCACTACCAAATTCTACACAACTAAGTGATTCATTCATAGTGTAATCAAAACCAACATAGCAGCATCCTACTACACATCTACTTCAAATCATGGCACCATCCTACTCCAATTTTTTAGTTTTCATAAGTTTTAAACAATTTTGTAAGATAGCCATAAACATTAGGAGTAAGGTTAGGTTTGTTGAAAACCCATAAAGGGTGGCCACCTAGATATGTTAGTCTAGTAAAAAACCAAAAGGGAAATAGGATAGTATGTTGATTAGTTAAAAAACCTAAAATGGAGGCTAAGTAGTGCACAAATGGTTAAAACCAGTAAATGACACCTAGAATAATAATCACAACTCTTATTTTTAGTTCATTCCTTCAATTTTAAATCAGAGTATTTTTCTATGACATTGTCTCAGGATGAGATAACAAATTAAGTCCATGAAAGTGTTAGACAAGGAATAGAGATTGCTAAAATCACAATGTATATTTTATAGCCACATGTGCATTGCATACTATTTTGTCTTTTGTATAAATTTTTATATGCAATCAACCATTGATAAATTAGTATATAACCTCAAAATATGAATAGTCCTTTGTTTTCGACATAGTAAAAGGTTGGAAGATGAAGAGACAACACTTTGTAAAATATTTACTAATAGTGCATAGTTTTAATTGAGAATGGTTCCACATGTGATAGAGATTAATATAATAATATGAATATTTTTCCTATGTATATTTTACTAATGATATAGGCGTAGTGAGTACTATGAATGTTTTAATCTATTATTCATGTATAGATTATGCTGACTATTATATATACATTAATTCTGTGTCTTCATATAATAATCTTGACTTGGTCTACTAATGGCTAGATTTAGTCTGAATTATTGACAATCATTCCTTTTTTTAATTGCACAAGTTATCCCTATAATTATCATGTTCTAGTGTTTTCCAAGAACCTCTAATAACAACATAGTTTATGGTTGAATGAAAAATAGATGTCATTTTATTCCATACATATTATATTTACAGTCATAATGGGGGCATAGACATTATGCATTCTCTTTTGATCATGTATTTTATTCTACATTGAGTGAAACAATACATTCAAATCTATGTAGATGATGGGAGCATGAATATTATTAATTCCATTTTGATCATTATTTTATTTACACAAAGAAAACTTGAGAGAAATTTATCCTAACATTAAAATTTAATCTAAAATCCACATGTCATTGTTGATTCATTTTATTTGAGTAAACCTGACTTGGGGGTTCTTTAATTTAATGCATGATTATTTATTTGAGCAAACTTGGCCTAATATCTCTCTCATTTATATATGTAGTTATTTGGGTTGGTAAATTGTGTATTTTTACCCACATTCATGAGGTTTGGGGCATGTTTCCTTCCTAACATAGGATCATGCATAGTTACACAAGTTTGGGGCATGATCACCCTAACTCTCCATATGCTTTAGTAAGAAAACACAAACTCTCTAATGATTCAACAAGAAAATATCATATCTAAAAATTTGAAAGGGAACATGGTTTTGAATAACACACATGTACTCTAACCCTTATTCTTTTCCATAATTCAAAATTTTAATTTCAGATTTAATCAATTTATGGACATTGACTACACATGTTTATAGGTTTTATTATTGAGTAACCTACACAATTGGAGGTTCAAACTAAAGAAAAAGTGTGTTGTACACACTCAAGTATATTTTATAGTATTACTCTAAAAAATAAATTACTAAAAAAAGGGGGCATTTTTAGATACTAAAATATGGTCTTTAGTAATTGATAATGACAAGCTTGACAAATATTTACCATGCATAACTTGAGCACACAAATAAGGTCCTAATTTTCCATTCTTTCGCACTTGAATGATATCTTATGAGTCAACCCTTCCATTATGTTTTTACATACCCATAGGAACCTTACTATTTATTTCAAACCTACCAAACACCATGCAAAAATATCTCTAGATTCTAAGATCAATCTACCTATACATAAGTTAGTTGTAGTTGACCTAGTTAATTTTAAAAACCAATAATAATTAATCTAGTCAAAACTAACCCATTCCTTGAAATGATTATTTTTCAAAATTTAATGAATACGTAGTGTCATCCCATCAATACTAGAATGTCAATGGAATGAAAAAATATTCAATTAAATCCATATATAAACAAATCAATGTGTCATTAAATAATGAGCTAGAAATTATATTTTATACATCTACACACTATTGTGTAGTGAGAAAACATGTCATACTCTTCCAAAATTAAAAAATTATCACTAGTATTAGTCAAAATCCACATCTAAAGCACTTGAAATCCAAGTCAAATAAATCAATGTCAAGTATCAAATCATTAGGTGCATACATATAGTAAAGGATAACAATTACACAATCACACTAGGTAGGAGAAATAAAAGTGGATTGAATTATTTCCTCATAGTATTGGATATGTTGGTAGTAGTCAATCATCATATGGTGATGATTAGATTCAACTCATGCCTTTACACTACCTAGTTTTTGTAAGTTTCTATCCCTCACAGGCACAAGTATGGGTTTCAGGTTGTAAGAGACTGATATTTGGGGCTACACACATCATCGGGGTTAAGGATTAAAAAAAAGAACAATATAATATAGTTGCACATGACCATATAGTTATTTTTTCCTAATTTAATGTAAGTCAGTACTGACCAATAAGTCATTATTGACTAACAATTCTACCTGATCTTGTGGAACTGATTGAACATAAACATTGAATAAGTTCCAAAACCAAGTGAACCATAAACCTGATTTATCATGATTTTCACTTACATAATATAACCACACTTATAAAATGACATGATAAATAAAATTATTTTGATCTCCTTGATTCCTTAAATATTTAGCATATGCCACTTGTCAAATCAGAAAATCAATCTCAATATTTTACATTTAAAAGTACGCTTGAATGCCATATATATTAATATAAATTATATTTTAAAATTTATATCTTAATTATATTAATCTCACCCATTAATATAAACTATGATAAAAATGCGATTTTCAATAATATTAAGATCATTATGCAAAATTTCAGCCATGGTAACTTTTACATCTTTTTTTCTTAGAATAAACTCCTAATAACTCAAAATAAGGATTGTATCTCTTTATTTAAAACTCCTTGATATTAACTAAGCTTTAAAAATGATAAGTTTATCATTAAACTTATATTTATGTATCATTTTTAGTTGGAACTTGATTGTGATTGCTAGAACCAACTTAGTCTCTTCAATGTAAACCAAAAAACATCTTCATTGATATCCTCAATATAATACAAATTTGGTAATCATTCATGTAGAGGTAATGTTTCCTCTCCTTCCTCTACTTTTTTTATTTATAATTAACCTTAATTTTCATCCTTTATATAGGTTTATAGGATTATCCTAAGGTGTGTTTGTGTGTGTATTTATTGTACTTATAAGTGTATTTAATTATATCTTTTTGAGGTGTCACTCACCTCTATAGTCCACTTGTTGGATTTGGAGTTACTATATATAAATCCTCTCTCACCACATGTAACACACATTCCCCCACTTATAAATTGATGAGGGACACATGGCACACATGTTGGAGCTTGCACTTGTAACTCATTTTCCCTCTATCTCTATTAATTGAGTTTTTCTCTTCCTCATTCTTCATATTATATAATATTGATCTTGTTCTTGTTATTGCATCTTTGAGATACCTTTTTGGATTAAATTCATTCTCTCTCACACACACACTCTTAGTTATTTTCCTCTTTTTAATCTATCTAATAATTAATTTTAGAACCATAAAAATTACTTTTGTATACCTCTATAATGTTCACCTTTGTGCGTAGCATAGCATTGAGTTTTTTTCCTTAAAGCTTCAAGCATTATGTTTTCCCAATAGTGTTTGAAATTTTTTCTTCTTATATTTTTTATATAGAGAGAGAATGATATTGGACTCCCTAATCACTATTTAATATTTTTTAATGCTAATTATTTGAACTCATATGATTTTTAATGACCTAAGGTTTCATTGGCATTATAGACTCATTTGTTGAAATAACTTTGAGTTATTTATTTTCCAACTCTATAAAAACATTTGTCTATTCAAGGTATTGTTCTTGTTTTGTTACTTATTTACACAAAAAACAACTCAAAACCTTTCTTCAAAGCTTTAGTGGGTGTTGATTTCTTTACTTAATACACCTTGTTTGCTCATAAAACATTTAATGTTTTTCACCATGAAAAAAGCTCTTAATTTCCTTAAAACACATCATTGACCATTAGTGGTTTCCAAGTTTTGGTGTACAATGCACGAGTTCTTTCTTAAAATTATTGGTTTTTTCAATACAACTTAAAACATGTGTAATAATTTTGGTGCACATATTTGGTATTACAATTTGCATCTTAGTATGCTAAAAAATAACATTCAAATTGACCATTTTTTTTAACATTAAATAACACTTTTCACTTTATTTATTCCAAAAATGATGAGATTATTTATTTTAAAAACTAAATTGTATGTCAAACCAATACTTAATTGCTTTGCATAACTCTTCTAATGAGAGGATGATGACTATGCAATCTTCTATTAACACGTTAACTGCTAAACTTTCATCTTTTACTAATATTAATAGCTCTAATGATGATGGATCTACTTATGTTTTTAACCAAAATCTAACTCATGTGCACACTTCTTATACCAACCCTAACTTAAAAATTGTGCACAATATGAGTTATTCAAGTGGTAGGCTTGGTAAGTGCAAAATATTTATTATTGAATCTATTTTGCTTACACCTAGTGTAAATTGTAAAGGTCTTGGTTTTGATTATTCTACAACTTATAATGCACATTTGATATATTATTATCCTCCACATCAAAGGACTTATAATTCAAATTCTTTTGATTACCCTGATTCTAATGCTCATGATTTGGTTAAAATTACTAAACCTTGTGCACATTATGGAAAATATAGGCATTGTATATCTAAATGTTAGAAATTACACCAATGCAAATCTTGTGGTAAATACACTCATGACACTTTGCATTATTGAAAAATGATTAAATATCTTAATTCTAATCGTAAAACTATTTGGATTACTAAGTAAAATGAATTTTTAGAGACATTGATATGTCTTATTATGATCATTATTAGAATTATTCACATAGAATATTTTTCAAGTGACACATCTTCCTTGTCTCTATTTTGATTAACTAAATTATTTTTTACATTCCTTGATTTTTATTGCATAGGATATATGTTTTGATTATTTTGATGTACTTATTATCATATATGATATCACAATTCATGATGGAAGTTGTTTTTATCTTATTTTGCCTTGGTTTACACATAATTTTATTTCTTTATGTATGTATATTGTATTTTGATGGCATATTGGTAATTAACTTGAAAGATTGATGTTAGCTTGTTTGTCTTGTAGGCTTTTTAAATCATTGCTCCTTCTTATTGGTCTTTGTTCCATTGTGGACCGAATACATTATTCTAATATGATTCTTAGAGATTCATGGTGATTACACTTTCTTCCTTAAAAATTTTAGAGGAAATTTCTCTTCTTTCTTTTCTTATCTTTTGTAATTCATATTGAAGGGAGTTTACATTAAGGGGGATATTAATGTAATTTCAACTCCCTTTGTTTTAATAGTTTTTCTTCAATTTTATAACCCCAAATTTAAGATTAAAGAGGAGTGTTGGAGAATTAACCTTAATTTGGGTCCTTTATATAAGTTTATAGGTTTATCCTAAGTCTTATGTGTGTATATTTATTGTATTTATAAATGCATTTAATTTTATCCTTTTAAGGTGTCACTCACCTCTCTAGTCCAATTTTTGTATTTAGAGTTAATTGAATGTAACTCCTCTCTCCCCACATATCACACACATCCTCCCCACTTGTAATAGGATTAGGGATATATGACATAAATGCTCAAACTTACACTTGTAAGTACTTTTCCCTCTATCTCTATTTATTGATCTCTTCTTTTCCTCATTCTTCATGTTATACAATCTTGATTTTGCTCTTATTCTTGCATTCTTGAGATGATATTTTGGATTAAATTCATTCTCTCTATATCACTCTCTACCTATTAATTATATTGTAATTGTATTTATTCTTGTTGTAAATCTTCTTAATAAACTATGTGTTTTTTTTCACTATTCAATGATTTTCCACAATTGTCAAATCTCTTATCTCGAATTTATGGTTTGATCTACTTTGTAAGGTAATATTATTCATTTACTTGATTCCAAAATTTGATTCTTGAAAATATTATATTAACTTCCTCTTCATATTATTCTTCCTCTACTTGGGCATAAGAAACATATTATTTTATTGATAATTGTTTATTATTTCCTTCAACTTCTTATGCATTTATTAATTTTTGACCTGAAGAGTTGTTATTTATTCTTGTATTAATTTTATTAATTTTTTATTTTCATTTTATTTCTTCTCTTTTTCATAATCTCTATTTTTAAAATCTTTATTCCCTCTTTTAATTTTTTTGAGGCCATCTTATAAATTTGAAAAAATATATTTCAATTTGTTCTAAAATAAATTATAACTTTTTATCATCACAATTGTCATATTCACTCTTATTATTTTTTAAATGTTTAGTTTATATTACTTTGAATCTTATTTTTTAATAAAATATTTAATTCAATTTTTTTAAATAGATGGACATTTATGTTTTTATTTCATTAAATGTGAATCATTTTCATAAAATATTGATATTACATGTAAAATACCTATTTTATCTTTTATGTTGTATGTGATTTTTTTCTCTATAATAATATTTATTTAATTATCCTTATATTGGATGTCATTTATATATCATATTTATATGTTTATTATGGAAAGTGGCATAAACGAAAAATATAGATATGTGAAGATGCAAAAGAAAATAATGGAGAGAGACAAAGACACAAATATAGGAGGGAGGTTTATGTAGATGAATGAGAGCTAGAGAGTGGTATAAAGTCTCTCTCTCTCTCTCTCTCTCTCTCTATATATATATATATATATATATATATATATATATATATATATATATATATATATATATATATATGAAAGATAATATACCTAAGTAATGATTATTATCTTAGACATTGTTGGAAAGAGAGTAATAACTATTAGTATATATGAGAGAGATATACATAGAGGTGTAGAGTAGATAAAGAAATAGAGAGATCCAAAGTAGTATACATCCAAGGGAAACCAAATAAAATGTAAATAATGTAGAAAGAGTGATAGGTGCTGAGAAAATAATTAGATGGGCATGATAACTTGTGAATAACAAAATAAGTACACACACACACACACACACACACACACACACACACACACACACACACACACACACGTGTGTGTGTGTGTGTGTGTGTGTGTGTGTGTGTGTGTGTGTGTGTGTGGAGAGATACTTTAATACTGGTATAAAAATATAGAAACAAGTTTTATAAAAATGGAGATGAGAGAGGGAGGGACAAAAAGTGGTATGTAATAAAATGTGTATAAAAATATATAGAGTGGTAGAGAAGTTAGGTAGTGAAAATAAGAGACTCACATATGCATATAAAATGAGTGTGATGATAGTTGTAAAGATTTTGACATAATTTAAGTGAAGCTAGAGGGACATAGGTACAAAGGGTGATAGAGAGGTGGTGATATTTGTAGAGAGATAAACATATGTAGAGAGTGACAAGATTAACAATTTTAGAATGTTTAATGAAATGAATTAGGTTTATCACTTAATAATTTATTTAAAATAATTATCTATAGAATTAGAACATTATATACTCAAAGTAATAATATAATAAAATCTAAAAAATACATCTATAGATATTAAAACTAGGTATTTATTGCATCTCAGTCTTGTACATTTGGAAAATATCAATCAGGGTTCTACCCTTCAATTATAGATCTACCTAATAATGAAAGACTTGAATTTAAAATCTCATTGTTCATAAATTATTATCTCCTAGTCTGATTCACATCATTATGATGACCTAGGTACCTTGTATTTCAAAAATATCTTAAAAACTTATAAATATACTTCATTATACGTTTCAGATCCATATCTATTTTTTATCATTCTAGACATTACTGGCCACAAAGGGACACTACCACTAACGATAATGTCTGGATCTTTATATAGTGTCCAATTTCCAAAGTCATCCAAATTGATTTTTTTTTTTAAAACTTATGGGCCAATCTATTTGTCTTATGGAATCCTACCATGAGATATTTTCAAAAGGTGTGGTATAAATACAAGTATAAACCTTCTCATTGTTCCTATAGAAAATACTAAATAAGCACCTACTAGAGATAAATCAAGCAATTGCACAACCAAGATATTCTATCCTAATTATCCCTATTTTCATATCAAACATATATTTAATTATATTACAATTCTGAATTATTCAAAGAGCTTCCCATAAGTGATATTTGTCAAATTACAAACTAGATCACTACATGTGCATCTTCATATAGTATATTGCACCCTTTTGCACACACTTTATCACACATAAGAGATAAATACATACATTTTAGGCTGTCCTCAAAGTATTTTATATGTAGAAAACACCCATTGATATAGGGGTCTTTAAGGTTAGCTCGACATCATGAGCCCACTAACTAATTTTTAGCAAACTCATTCATAGAGTGAAGAAGAGTGAAGGGATAGGGTTTAATAAATTGGAAAAGAATGAAAACCTACATCCCATATCTAAATATATCAGCATGAATATGATAAAAAAACTAAATATAAACAAAGTTTTTTTTCATGATATCTAATAACTAGTATGTAATAGACACTTATGTCACAGTTAGACACTAGCATTGATGGTAGTATCTAGATCCAATGGTAGTACATGTGGCTATATAAATAAAATTTAAAGATTTTTATGACTAATTCATGATGTTTATTTAATGTAATTTCAATTAATTTCTAATACAAATCTAGTTACACATACTAAACCTAGCTAATAATGATTTCTCTTTGGTATTGAAATCAATTTAAAAACTTTCAGATTTAGTACTTTATATATTTACCATATATCAATATTATAAGTTATAGCAATCATTTATATAAGTTTGTAATTAATTGAGATACTATAGATTAGTTCATCACCCTTGTGCTTGAACTAAGTTTATATTCTTAACCCTATCCCCCACATATCAAAATTTAGGGTTAAATATTGATGAACCTAACCTCTAGTCTCCACACCCTAGATTGACCTGGGGTTTCCTTATTTACTATTTTATGATATCATATTTAATATGGATATATCTACTATTTATTTCATGGCACCATATATGATGCTAATACCTACTTGTTATTTTTCATACATTACTAAATCCATCAAAAATATAATCCAACATAATAACCAAATTAGACAATATAAAGATAGTGTATTAAAATAACATTAAAATTTAATCTCTATTTACAAATATTTTTTTAATAACATAAATCTAGTATCCCAATGTCAACATTCATGTTCCCAACCCTTTGTTCCTTCTAGACCTTATTCGAGTGATAACTACCATCCTAATCCAATTATTTACCCATGACTTATATTGGATTCCACTATCCATGTTGTCATTACATGAAAAGGTAAGGGTGCCCAAACTATCCCACCACCTATTAACATAAAATAGGTTCCTCCTAAGCCTAAATTGATAATAAAAAATATAGGATATGATTTTTTCAACAAATTGAGAAATACACATGTTAATATTTCAATCCTCAAACTTTTAAAATAATATAAAATCTACAATGACATTTTATATGAAAATCTACATGAGACATAAGTACCACATGATTTATAAGTAGCTTAATTTGTGGATATTATGCAATATTTCAAAAATAATTCTAATCTCATTACTTTTCAACCCAAAATATTTACCATCAAAATATGTTATTAACTAAGACTTGATTTTAATCATACAAGTTAGTATTCATAACATTGGAATAAAAAGAGTGTTATTTAATAATAGTCTGGCCTAAACATTTGTAGTAAAAAATTTCTAAAAATTGGGCATTATTATCAACCTTCTCCAAAACTCAAATGCACATATTAAAGGATTTGATAAATTTTGTAGCCCTAAAACTGGTTAAATCACAATAGATGTGATATTGGGACCAAAATCACTATCAATGACATTCCAAGTAATGTCTCAATAACTATATTATAACTTAATCTTAGGTAGGCCTTGGATACACATGATGTATGTTGTACCATATACATTAATTCTATGTGTCAAATTCAGCCATGTAGGAGCATTATGGATAATTTATATTGATGATGAACCCTTAAATTTTTTCCAAATGATGCATTTTGACATAAAGGGGTTCCTAAACCCATACCACCAAAGCATTTTATTCTACTTGAAATAATACTAACTTATGATATGGTTGAATCAAGAAAAATAATTCATTTAACTCAATATGATTACAAGGCACTAGCCATTGAGGTATAGATGGATGCACACTTAGAACAAGAACTATTATCAATGGTTCAATGATACCAAAAAAACATGAAAATATAACATTTGAGCTCCCTTGACTAGTTAATACAGAACAACATGATGGCAATGTTTAAGATTACTATGATAGTGATGATGAATTTCCTAATACTATGTTTGATGAGAAATTACAAAAAATAAATTTTTATTTACTTAAACATATCTCACACAACCTATTCACACCTATAGGTCCTAGTACATAAAATTTAAATTCATCACCAAAGAATACAAAATCACATTCAGATAAGGGAAAGGGAAAAGTAGTAGATGAACTTGTAAATTATTATTATTCAATCCATCCCTCTTGAATACAAACATTAATTCAACCTTAAAAGGTACTATATGAAGGAAATATAGATGTAATTAAACTAGTAAAATCAAATGATCATAATCCTAAACTAAACTCAAAAAATCTCAAGATACATCAAAAACAAACTGAAGAATAAATAAATACATACAAACATATGGAAAACTTGTCACCTTATCCATTGTGTGATCAATAGTAGATTCGATCTTTGTGAAAAATATAGATGCTTAATCTTTATACCAATGCAAATGGGAATGCACAATGTTTTGATAATAAAATGAACTTTTTATGGCTTTGATTCACTTCAGATTCACTTAGAATTTTAGTATCACTTCATTAGCTTGAAGGTGGATGAATGAAAGTGATGGATTGCATGCCTATTTATAGGTTTTAAGAGGAAATATAGAATGGTGAAAGACTATTTGAATGTTTCAAATTATTTAAATAATATATAGTGTCTAATGAGTCATCATCCATGAGGATAATAACCATTTCAAATAGTTTAGAGAAATAGGGAGATGGTTAGTTGAGTCACCAAGAATGGGTCAAGCTATTTAACAAGTCAAGGGATGACTCAAGGGTATTTGGGGAAGTTATGGGATTGATTGGGTGAGTTAACATGTGAGGGAGATTAAGGTGGAGGGTGTTAGATGAGGTGGAAATATAGATTTAATAATCAAATTTGAATTAAAAGTGTGCATAATTGATTAAAGTTAATTTATTAGGTTATTTGAAAAAGGAGGGAAATGATATGAATTTTAATTCAAAATTAGGAAGAAGAATTAGTAGGTTTTAGGTAAATTTTGGCACTAAATGGAATTTAGGTGTCTACATTTGACCCTCTTTGAAATGGTGTTGTAAAGCAATACCATTTCAAAGAATAGTACAAGAAATAGAGCATTGATTATTGAAAAGAAACAATTGACCCAAATGAATGTGATGATGCCCTCTCGAGTGTTTTTGAAATAAAATTAATGAATCGTTGAAATGAATGAAAGAATAAAATGATGAAGTAAGGAACACCATCAAGAAATCAAATTACTAGAACTGATGTCAAACTTGCAAGATGAAGGCATGTGTAAATAAGTTACCCCTATTTTTGAAAACTAGATAAATGATTAGAAAAAGTGTATTTTACTAGTTAAAGATTGTAGGATTAATTTATGCTCATGAGGCAGGGGTCACATGAGTAGATGTGAGAATGATGTATCCTAACAATGTTAACCCACAAATTTGAAAATGAAAAATATAGATTTTCAAAATGTAGTAAAAAATTTATGAAATTTATAGTTACAAGTAATTGATATAGATTGAAAATTATTTGATTAAGATTATCCTAAAATTTGAAGGAAAATGGGTGAAAAATGAATAAAGTGAAGGGATGGGGGGAAATATTTGAATTAGGGGGAGAGAGTATAACTAGAAAGATGGGGATTAAGAAATTCATTTGAAGAATTTATGTTTCCAAGGTTAGTTAATAAAATTAGTTTGAATAATTTGTGCTCTAGGTTTGACAAGAAAATAGACTGTATTCCACTTCACTAGCACCATGAGGAATGTGTGAGGAGGCCTCAAAGACCTTAGATGAGCAGGATCTAGTGATTAAAATTTCATTCCTTAGAGTTTGGTTTTTATTTAATTTATTATGGTTTAAAAAAAAATAAAATGAAATTATGATTTGGCCACTTCTGAATTTGGAAACATAAGTTATGAAATTATTGATGGTAATAGAGAAATCATTGAACATGATAGTGAATTCATTGGTTAAGGTTACGAAATGGTTTGATAAAAAAAAATAGTGATTGATTAATTCACAATTCACAATTTTGAAATCATGAAAATAAGTTGTGAATTCATCAAACAAAGGAACAAAATCATTAGACATGGTTTAGGTTAGGTCAGTGGTGAAATTGAACATATTGATAGTGAAATTGATGAAATGAGTAGCGAAAATGGTAAAATGAGTTGCAAACATGCTATAAATGTGAAATTAAAGATGTGAAGGGTGAAAGTGATAAAGTTTATAAATTGTTTTTTGAAATAAATAATGAAAATGTTTGGGTTTTAAGAAAAAGGGTTAAGTTAGAAATGAATAGATGGGCATTAAAAATAGAATAGCCATACAATAATATGAAGGAATAATTTTCAAAGTTTATTTTTATGTTGTTAATTATATGTAGAAGTGTTTGATGTTGATAGGTAGGATTAAAATTGTGCTAATGTGATATGTTTGTAGGAGGTATCACTTGTATTGGTGATATGGGAGTGGAGACCAAGGGGTTTAAAGTGGATATCACAGTATATTGATTATGATTTAAGGTAAATAAAGGCTACAGGGTTATCATACATCACGTAAATTCTTGAGATTTGAGAAGATAAGGTTTTATTGTATGCATTGGTTGAGAGATGGCACAATGAGACTAAAAAAATTCACTTATCGATAGTTGAGATGACTATTATAATAGAGGATGTATATCACATTCTTGGGATCCTGATATGAGGGAGACATGTATACTAGGGTCAAGGTCATAGGAGACTATCCTTTGTAGAATTTTTGGTGATGAATTGATTCCATTGGTTAGAGGAAGAGTATATATAGACTATTATATGTAACTAGGTACACATTCATTGACTATGGTAGTCATGTCAGTGGTGATACTTAACAAGAGTGGATGGCTATGTCCTATTGTCTTACTGGATATTGTTGGGTACATGATGGAGATAGGGGAGAGGTTTACATGGGGTCCATTCATAATCTCACATATTTATAGGGATATGTATTACATGGTGTATATATATGGGAAGGAGACTGGTCTTATACCTTATTTTAGGTATGGTACTGGGAGCACATTACAATTTACAGATTGATAGGGCAAATGATCACACAGATAGAGGATGAGCCTATTGCCTATGGATGGTATATGATTATAGGAATTCAAAGGCTACATTTGGGAGAAGTAGAGTAAAATAAGAGAGCAATAGATGAGATAGGACATGATCAGATCACCTAGAGGACATATAGGGAGATAGTCTTCCAATGGGCATAAGATGACTTATATATGGACTATATGATGACATAGAGTTACATTATGGGCATTCATGACTATATTAGTGAGAGATATCACAATGACAAGGTGATGAGGTAGTTTTGAGTGAGATATCACATCCCAATAATACCTCATGCATTTTCATGGGTAGTCAAAGAGAGGGCATAGTGGGGGATTAATATTAATCCTATGATAGTAGAGCATAGTTGAACAAGGTTACAAATAATTACATTGAAGGATAGAATGGATGTTATTGGTGTTGTATTTATATATGGATATGCATATTTGTAGGATAGATAGTTTTTGATGAGAATTATAGCTCCTTATATGCCTTCATGCATTTAGAGATAGAGACTAGTGGCTAGTTTGAGTAGACCCCAATGATGCACATGGATTAGAACCTAGATCAGAAGGGGAGTGACAAGCAAGAGGGGAGGGATATAAAAATAAGATATAGAGGATATTTATATATAATATGTGAATATTATAGAGGTGGATCATGTAGAGATACTAAGGGAGGAAGGTGTGGAGATGGGTGGAGATACTAAGTTGAATGTTGATACAGACCAATCGAGTAGAGGGGATAGTCCTTTGGTGGTTATTAATAGTGAAAATGAGGAATATGGGGAGGATATAGTGATGATACTAGCTTATGAGATTCATGTAGACATAGGAGATAGGGTAGGACTATCATAGGTAGGGATATCATAGGATGATCAAACATTTGATCAACATATTATAAGAGGATCTATGTATCCAAAATAGTGAGTTTGTAGGATTACATAGAGAGGTGGCTAGACTTTAGGGTGAAGTTGATAGAAGGGTTAGAAAATAACACTAAGAGTAGAAGATATCAAACATCTATAAAGTGAGGTAGATAGGTTACAAGTGTAAATATAAACTATAAATAAGATTAGTTCAAGAATTAGTCATGAAAAACATAAAAGAATGCATAAGAACTAGAAATATAGGGTAGCCTATTAAATAGGGTTTGAAAATGACAATAATAAATAATTTAAATAAAGCACATATACCTATTACCTTCCCAAAATATTTCACCATCCAAAAATGGCTCCAAGCATGTTTTTCTCCTTGATTTGATGTTTTTATCTTTGTCAACAATGGATGACAAGCTCTTCCATCATCTCAAGATCACCATGAATAATATAATATCATGATATGAAATCACTAATATGCCTATAAAATAAAGCTATTCTAATGCAAATAAAACACAATGATCAACACAAAGAAATATTGTGGAGATAATCTTGCATTATAAGTTTACACATTTTAAGCTTAAAAATGTGAGTGAGATGCCTTTTATTTATAAATTTTTCAAATGGGTCAAGATCAACCATGATCACCCATCTAAATATTGAGATGTGTGGCCATGAATTAATATAAAATTTTATAATAAATTCATAAATACCCTCATAATGATTTGGGAAGAAGGGGCATTAATAAGGCATGAGTTCCCATAAACCTGATATTTGTTGCATTTATGGCTTATGGATGCCATTCCATTGATCATGCCATAAGTTGATGTAGATATTCATAATCAATTTACAATAAAGAAATATTCAATTTAATTCATGGAATTCTTACTTAAGCTCATAATTTGGGTTTAATTTTTCTAAGTAAGATTAATCAATTTTAGTGTAGTTCTTTGGAAATTGGTACACAATTGATCAAAATGGTTAGAAAGTCATATTACTAGGTTATAATTTGACTCAATAAGAATTAGGAGACAATGTTAGTTATATACAAAACATTATCCCATTTAGGATGTTTTTGACACAAAATAACATAGACATGTGACATCTGCTGATGAATTAGAAGAAAAGAGTGATCCAGAGTACAAAAATGTGAAATCATAATTTTGAATCAAAATGATTTAAGAAAGATTAGGAATCACATAAAATGCATTGCCCTATTTAGGGTTACATTAGCCTAAATTGTCACTTTTATATGACAAACTTGAACCATTTAACATGTTTATGTGATTTTGGCCTAAATTGGGCTTTTGAGTGCAATTCAAGTAAGAATGACAATTTCAAAACACAATGGTGTTAGGAATTGGATGTCTACATTTTCCCCCTATTTGAAAAGGTGTAGAGAGACATACAGGTGAAGCAATGTCTTTTCAAAGAAAAGAGTTGTTAAGAAGAAATTATAAATGGCCCATGATGCCCCATCAAGAGGACATACATGGATGAAAGAGAAGGATGGACTCTCAAAAAGAGAGAGACAATGAGATTAACCCATGTAATAGATTAGAACAAGATGAGTTAATAATTGCACGCATTGATTTTATCAATGATCAAAATATAATTACAATAAAATGGGCCCCAAGGTCTAGAGGAATGGGAAGGATACAATCCAAAAATATAAGTGACACTCTTTGAACACAGCCAAAGCTAGGGTGTAAGCTACGTGCTTACAAAATGATCAATCTTGAGACAAGTTACACACTAAAATATTACTAGAATAAGGGCAAAAGTCTATAGAGATTGGAATTATAAGAAAAGGAGAATGTGGTCTCCAATGAGAGGAAAAAATGATGTGATCTATTAGAGTGAATTTGATCATGATAAAGAAAATTTTCCCTAGTAGGGTTGATTTTGATCATTGATAAATAATGGTTTACCCTAGTAGAGCTGATTTAGATTTATGACTGGTTCAAATGTTATGCCTATGTAGGGAAAATTGGAAACCAATAGCTCAAGGATATAACCTATTACATATATTAAATATTAATGGGTACAAACATAGATGTGATGGTGGAATGACTTTGAAAAAGCCAAAAAAAATTAGGCATTTGAGAATACACAAAGTGATGAAAGAGATGAAAAGAAAAGTGAAGATGGTTGAGATGACCTAAGATATGTTATGTATCCAAGTGATACCTACATAGTTGAGATGGACCTCAAGTAAAGGATGAAGCAAACTAACCAAATTTTGATTAGACCCATGATGTATGCTCAGAGATGCATGTCTAAGCATAGATTCAAGTGAAAAACCTATTATGCCTAAATAATGCATGGTGTTCTTGAGAGCTATTCATCAAAGCTATATTGACATTGATACTTGAGTCTACCTAGAATGTGAGAGAGAATGGAATAAAGGATGAAGCAAACTAACCAAATTTTGATTAGACCCATGATGTATGCTAAGAGATGCATGTCTAAGCATAGATTCAAGTGAAAAACCTATTAAGCCTAAATGATGCATGGTGTTCTTGAGAGCTATTCATCAAAGCTATGTTGACATTGATACTTGAGTCCAAAGCATAAAGTGTTTGTTACAGCAAAATAAGTTAGGCATCATAAGAATAATAATTCATAATGACATAGAATTTCAATTGTGTGGAGCTGGTTCAAATGTAAATACCTATAACTAAGGATAATGGTAAAAAATGACAAAGACTAGAGTTACAAATATTTACATTTAAATAAAAAATCAAAGACAAATAACAAAACAAAACATAAATGCACCTAACTTAGCATCAAGATATGAACAATCAAGACTTAATTAGGAACAAAAATGTATAAAATAAAATAAGAACAAATTAATAACTTGAAATGAAGATATAAATAACCAAGATCTATGTAGAGCATCAAGATGTTCCTAAAAAACAAAATAAAATAATAAGATCAAATAGGAAAACACAAGATCAGGAAGAAACAAGAAGAAATATCCAAAGGAATGAAGAAAAAATAAATGAAGAGACAAGAAAGAAAAATAACAAAAAACCAAGAAAATTCAAATAAACACACAAAAATGAAAACCAAGTTAGTGTAGTTTAAAAATAGTTGCTTATAAATGTGTAATAAAGGTGTTACTTTTTACAACAACGTAACAAGAACAAAAACAAAAGGCTGCTTCCAAGTGATAGGGAAACAACATATAAGAAAAATGGGGAAGAGAAGAAAAGGAAGGGGTTGGTTGAGATAACTCCATATGTACAAGATAAGTGGATGATGCCTACATAGTTCCATGGATACATTGTCCAACATGAACTTTAGGCCAAATGTAGTTCTCTCAGGAAGTGAGAGAAGAAAAGATGATGACTAGAAAAAAATGATTAATGTTGTAGAAGAAAAGGGGAATATGGGCTTAAAAAATGATGAGAGCGTATAAATCATAGTGGTCTTGAAAAATATAAAGTGCATGGGATAATTACTTATAAAATGACAAGAACATGGAAGATAAGAATGTACAAAAATCTAAGATAATGTTTTTGTTCTTTTGTGGATCATTTTTTAATGTTTTTGGGATAAAATATGTAAAAGGGGAATCAACTAATCGAGGAGATTCTCATCCAAGAGTAGAAGATCCAATAATAACTAAGCTAGCCACAATGATACTTGTGAATATAAATAATGGCTCAGAGAACTAACTAGGAGCTCTAATAATAGTTAAAGCTAACTACAACAACATGTTCCCAAAATTTGTCACTCCTTTTTGGGACAACACATGAACTATTTTTGGTCCTACAGGCGAAAAATTATCTCTTCCCTTCTCAAAAATTGTTCTAGGCATTCAAATTCTCCATTTTCAAGCTTTTTCAGCTAATGGACTCTGCAGGCTCATTTCTATGAACTCTGTAGGTTGATTTCTATGGACTCTACAAGAAGGAATCTACAGACTCTACAGGCTTAAATCTATAGACTTTACAGGCTTAAATCTATGGACTCTACAAGCTTAAATCTATGGACTCAGTTCTATGGACTTCACAAGAAAGAATCTATGGACTCATTTATATAGAATCCCCCAGTTCTACGAACTCATTTTTATGGACTCTATAGGTTCATTTCTACGGACTCTGCAGGTTCATTTTTATGGACTTTATAGGAAATAAACAAGCTCTCAACACTTGGGAAATTTCAAGGTTGGTTCAACGCCAAGGTTTAATGGGTTCAACACCAAGGTTCAACGATGATGGCAAGCTTAAAGAGTTGAGCGCTTTAGCAAATAGTTTAAAGTTCAACTGCTTCAGCAAGTTCAAACAACTCCAAAAGACTTAGCAAAAAGAAGGCTTGAACCGTTGAACTGTTGAACCTTGAACCAAAATGGTTCAAAGGTTTAATGGGTTCAACAGTTCAAAGGTTCAATGTGGTTGGTTCAAGTGGTCAAGTGAATGAATGGAACAAAAGATTGAACCGTTGAACCGCAATTGGTTCAATCGATCAATTCAATCAGTCAATTCAAAGGAGTGCCCCAAAGTGAAAAGACCAAGTGCCCTTATAGAGGATAGTGAACCAAAGTCCAAGTGCCCTTGTGGAGGGCAGTGAAGAAAAGAAGGCTTTGAAGAACAAAGGAATGAACCGTTTAAACATTGAACCATTGAACCTTGAATCAAATTCGTTCAACAAGTTCAACGGGTTCAACGAGTTCAATGGATTCAAAGAGATCAAGGGACTTAGAAAAATAGAGAAGTGATGGAACGAAGGATGAACCAATGAATTAATTGAACCTTGAACCAAAAGAGTTCAAAGTTTAAAGGTTCACAGGTTCAATGGTTCAAAGGAAGCGGATGATTTCAAAGACTAGTTCAAAGGGATGGTTCAACCAAAGAGCAAAAAAGTGATTGAACTATTGAACCATTGAACCTTGAACCCAAAAAGGTTCAAAGGTTCAAAGTTTCAATGAGATTGGTTCAAAGCAATTTGTTGAAGTGGTTAATTGAATGAGCAAAATGCAAGATTGAACTATTGAATCGTTGAACCAAAGTTGGTTCAATCGGTCAGTTCAAGCGGTTAGTTCAAAGGAGTGCCCCAGTGAACCAAGGCCAAAGTAACCTTGTGGAGGGTAGTGAACTAAGGGCAAGTGCCCTTGCAGAGGATAGGGAACATTGATTCAAAGATAAAAGGAAAAGCTCGAAGGAAAGCGATTGAACCAAAAAGTGATTGAAGCAAGAAAGCGATTGAACCAAGGAGACAAGAAGGCCACTTGAACCATTGAAATAGTCAACCAATGACATCCTCGTGGATGTAAAATTTAAAGTAATGAAATATTTGCTAAATTTAAAGTGTGTCACGAAACTTGAAAATAATCTGAGTGATCGGACAAAGAGATAGCTTGAGAGCTCAGATCGCATAGATAAGAACAAAATACAACAAGGAAAGGGGAAATGATGGAGAAAGATTAGAAATATCTGTGCATGGGATATGCTTCTAGAAGGTGAAGCAGCCCACCAAGTGGACATTAGAGAGTGCGAACATTCAATGGTGTGGCATAATTTTTGGCATTGAGTAAAGTGAATGAATAGATGTGCACACATCAGGAGACACATTAGGTAGCCCATATTTAAAATTGATGCCTGATTCCAGCATAGCCCATGGATAGAATTTAAAATGCATTAAAGGCATTGAATGTATCATAGGCCATTTTTGTGAAACAAATCACCCAAGTATTTCTTGGAGCACTATATATTAGACTCTCTCTTATTATTTTAGGGAGATCTCTCGGTTATCAGAAACAAAACTCTGTCCAAATTGAAAGGCATTAATAAGACTTTGAGCTCAAATTGTTGATCATATTTCATTATTTGAATAAGAAAACAAGTGACTTTTTAGACTTTGTGCTGAAATAGATTGGTTTTTGGGGAAATTATTCTTATGTCTATTTCCTTAATACATTTTTTTGTCCATGTAATTAAATAAGTAGAATTAGTGAAAGTAATCAGGAAGGTGTCCTGAAGCTAGTTGTGGAGAGACTTTGTGCTACCACAATTGTCTTTAGTTTGTCTATTTTTTGTTTCTATGTAAGGGATCTTGGGATGAATTTGTGCCCTCATTATCCTTCGTATTTCACTCTTTGGCAGTTGTGGTGGAGACTTTGTGCTACATTTTATCCTGTTGTGTTACTGTGCCTTGTTACAGTTACTTGTCACTACCTGAAAGGTTCCTGTTGTCTGTTGAACAACACTTTTGAAAGAAGAGGAGTGCCTTCTGTCATTTCATTAGGATTTCCCCTTTGATTTATGAACATCATCTCTAATAAAAGAGAGATGGATAGTGTTATCCTACCCCTGAGTGTTATTTTCAACTTATTTATAGTATATATATATATATATATATATATATATATATATATATATATATATATATATATAAAATACCTTATAGTTATAGGGAACCTCCCCTTGATGAGAAGAGAGATTTTTCCACCTCTGATGTGGTAAACCTACACATTTGTCTGACCAATCTCCCTATGCTATGGTTGAAGAGACATATTTTACTCATCAGTTAACTGATTGACAAAATATTCACCCAACACAACACATGATCACAAATTAGTGAGAGCAAGGATCCTGATAAGGCAATAATGCCTACCAAATAACAACAAAATAATAGAATAGTGTACAACATAAGATATCTATGTAGAACCATCCAGTAGGCAAATATCCTAAGCTGAAGATGAATTCATGTTCACTCATTTGTAGAAGTTACAAAATACTGTCCATACTGATCTACTTTGTAAAATTAGCATCAAATTTGATCATAATGCTAATGACTCATAATTAGGATCATAATTGGTTAAGGGATAAAAGTGTTCAAGTTACAACAACCTTGGGATATGAAAATAATGAGGTTCTTAAAGAGAATGGTCCAAAAGAGGATGGTCTAGGGTGGGATAAAATGTGTTTAGTGTGCCAATGGTTTAAATCTTCCACTATTTATATATGTGAAAGGAATATGGTTTTCAAAAGAACAGTCCAAGAAAGTTCAAAAGAATATGGTCCATGAAAGGAAGCTCTAGGACAAAATGGTAGAATACTTTAGCACAAGTTGTTCTCATGTGAGGGGTGTTGCAAATAATGGTTCAAAGTTATCAATAGAACCTCTTTAGGAGCACAAAATTCATGGTCTATGGAATTTCTTTGTTTCCTAATATTTCTAACTCTACTTCTAACTTTTGGGAAAAAGAAGAAAAACAACAAATGAGGGGTGTGTACTTGGTTAAAAAGTGTGCTTGTTAATGACTAGACAAAGTGAGAGATCCTTTTTGGTGAGGAAGGACTACCTATAATAAGACCACACTAAACCAACTTGTTTGTTAGATAAGTATGAAGTTTAAACTGCCTAACAACATGCTGTATCCAAGAAATAAAATCTCCCTTAGATGGTTGTCAATCCACTCCCCTACTGATAAAAATGTTCTAACAATAGAAATGAAAGATGATAAACTGATAAGAACATAAATGTTTATGCAAGAAAATAAATAATGTGCATATTCAGTAGAAAATGTAGCATGAGAGGTCAATACCATGCACAAGTGTATCAAGGTCAAGTTTAGATGATCTAAGCAGGGTCTATGTGATGCCAAGTAGGTGATATTTGAAACTTGAAGGAAGTTGGGCAACATAACAGTACTCTAGCCTTCAAAAGTCACATGGATAGAGTTTTGGGGTCTTGGATGCCTACACAAAGAAAATAAGAGAGCTTGTATGCAAATTTTATGGATCCAAAACTCTTATAAGAGCCTTGCATTTATAGCACAAAACTACTAAGTAAGGAGAGAGAAATTTACGAAGTTGGTCTAGGATAAAAATGCCAATTCAAAGAGAAGGAATGTTGTAAGGTGTGCATAGGAAAGTTTCAATTTTTCTCATGCAGGTTGGGCTTATAGATATATGTTTTTAGTGTTGCAAGTTTGGGATACCTGACCATCAACAGTCAAACTAACCATCGATGGTCATACCCCTAAGTATAAAAAGGTTAAAATAGGTCTAAGTAAATGTTGCTAAAGTGTCCTAGGTGTGTTAATAAATGTCAAACTTTAGAAAGGTGTTTTAAGGGTGAGTTAACTATGTGGATAGTCAACTGATAGATCTAAGGTGATGCATTATCAAAAACTAGTCGAGGGGACATTTTCAAGTGTCTACATTTTGCCCTTTTTTGTTGTAAAAATTTAGGTCAATAAGCCATAGAATAAAAACAAAGTGTTGACTAGCCAATGTTTGGTTGCCCCAAGTATGGGAAGAGGGTATTCCCACTCAAACTAGAAGTTGATGAGGTAACACTAAAATTAGGTTGTGATTTGATAAAGGGTAAAATAGAGGTCATGAGTTTGGTGAAAAAAGGTGGGGAATTTGAAATGAAAATACACGCATAAAATTTGACTAAGTGTGAGAGTCAAAATCATGTAAAGACTAATAAGTTTGGGTTCTAGGATAAATGATAAGGTAATTGGTCCCCAATGTTGGTCATAACTAATTGGGTCACACATATCAAGTCTCCTAGAGAAGGTTGGTGTTTTGCCTAGGTATCTAGGGTAGGAAGTGCTCCTAAGAAAAACATAAATGGTTGGGTTGCACACAAGGTGGTACATAATGAAAAAGTTCAACATGGAAAAATTGGTCAAGGAGGTCATCATGAACAAAGCAAGGCCATCACAAAGCATGCGAATAAGTTGGTTTTAAAAGATGCCAATGTTGAGGTGGGCATGGAAAAATGGGCTAGGTGGTTGGTTGGGTAAGGCATAGCCAAGCTGACTCCTGATGAACTAGGTAAGAGGACATTGCCTACATAGTCCCATGGATAGTGGATCTAACATGGAATTTAGGCTTAATGTAGTTATTCATTGGTTGGAGGGAGAGGGTGAATTTTGAATAGGTCAAGGTGTGGAAAGAAATAGGTTTACCCATTTAGATGTGATACAAGGTTTAGTTTAGGTAGAAAAGTATGAGAAAGGTGGAGTAAATAAAACATAACCCTAACCTTCAATGGTTAGGTCCAATCAATAATGGTTAGGTAATCATTGATGGTTAGGGTTAACCATATAGGTATATGTAACTATCAAAAATTAGGGTCAATCGTCGATGGTTAGGCAACTATCAAAGGTTGGGTGAAAATCCTAAAATTATGGTAAAAATGAAAATGGTCAAACATTTATCCTAATTTACAAATTTGATGATTTATTATTTCGTCCTATCTAAGCATTGTGTACAAAGAATACTCATGAGTGCTTAGAAGTGCATTGAGGTGTCGAGACTTGATTGGTGGTATAAGTGAGAGTGTGATCAATTAGAGATGAGATAGATGTTGGAGATGCACATGGTTAGGTAGATAGACATGGCTTGAGATGTTTATACTAATCGTGAAATGAGGCAGGTCCCACTTTAAATTGATATAGATTGTAAATTATAAAAATATGATGTGATTGCATGTTAGTGGTAGACTGTGCTGGTAGAAGATGCCCTAAGGTTTGGTTTTATTGGGGTTTTGAGGGTGTATGATAGTGTAAGGGAATGTGGGTAGAAGATGAGAGTGGTAAGGGGTATGTAGGGGTGTAGAGGGAATTTAAAAATTGGTGGGAAGGGAGCTATTGGGTAGATTAGGGTGTTGTAGAGGAGGTTAGGGGTTTGAGGCTCACCATCAATGGTCAATAATAGTAACCATCAGTGATTGACCTGATCGACGATGGTCGACTCAAGGGGTAAAAAATGTCCCAAGGAGACCATGTTGTAGAGGAGGTTGGGGGGTCAAGGTTCACCATCAATGGTCACTAATAGTGACCATCAGTGATTGACTCAATCGGTGACGGTTGACCTAAGGGGTAAAAAATGCCCCAAGGAGACCGTTGATGGTTGGGAGATCCATCAATAGTCGAGAAAAGGTAACTTTGGGTGGGCAAAAAAATGGGATGGACATTGGGGGGTTTGATTTAATTGATAAATAAAAATATAGTTGTATATATGGCTTTGAATGTTAGGTGTATTGTGTTTGGTTTTATAGTTGTTGTTCTAATGTTTGTAAAGAATGGTTGGGTGTGTATGTGAATTTTATGAATAAAAGATTATTAATATTTTCCATTAGTGATTTTTATGTCATGAATAATGTAGATATTTTGTGAAATAATGTTTTGAGGAAGGGTTGAGGGTTTATAGGTTAGTAAGATGGAGATAATAGGTATTTGTTTTTTTTAGAGATGAGATGTAGGTAATTTGGGCATTGATATAATAGTCATCTAGGAAAAGATGTAGGGTATTATATGATGATTACAGAGGTAAACACCAAATTAGGGAATAAAATATGTTTAGGGTGTAGATGGGTATAGGTGAAATAAAAGAAGAATGTTTTAAGGGTAGATAGTCAGCACTCATCTTCAGATGAGAGGTAGGTGGGTGTGTAAATAACCATTTCTAGAAAGAGAGGATGAGTAATTAGGACCTAATAGGTGAGGTGCATGAAATCTATGAAGGGTTGAAATTGTTGTCTGTAGTTTAGGAAAGATGAGATATTATTATAGGTATACTGGTGATTAATAGTCATCATGTAAATAGGGATAGATTATCACATAATTCTTGGTATGATTGTTTTTTAGGCTCAAGAGTAGATCCAACTATGGGATTTAGTGATTGAGATATTTACAGAGGTGAGGGATGCTATGTTCATAGAGGACTAGTGACAGATGGAGGTGGTTGACTTTGGAGGGATGTGACATTACCAGTGCCTTCTTAGGAATGCCATGATCATAGTCATCCTTATCGAGAGATGGGACCTGATGACTAACACATTATGTCAACCACTAGGGGAGATGAGCATCTTGTTAGAGGATGTGCATTGGATCATGCACTTACCTATCTGTAGAGACCCCATCTACCACATAGAGAGTGAGGATATTGATAAGTGCATGGATTTATTATATGGGGATGATAGAGAAGTTGCATAGCTTCATGTAGGTGGATTCAACATTAGGACATTATACCAATGGGACCTAAGAGAGAGGCACCTATTGATGATGATGTAGCTGGCGGTGAATTATTATGCTCTACCAAATTCAGTTGGAGGGAAGTTCCCTTATGTTCTACTAGGGATACTTGTGGAGTTGGTATATGGGAGGATGATCTTTAGATGGGCCCAAGTTCTATTAGTGCATATCTATAGAGTGTTATGGGGCTTCAAAGCACAAAATAATTATGGTATCAATGTGGGGTTTGTACTCCATTACTAGGTGTACAAGCACATTCAGGTGATGAGACCGTTAGGCCTTCCTATAGATGGTTACTTGTCGATGGACTAGAGAGTCAAATTTTATCAGTAGAGGAGGGATGGGGTGATGATAGGGGCTAGTGGTGGTACAAGGGATATTGATTGGTTTCAAGATGCCTTAGATGGATTGGCACTTAGATATATAGTTTGGAGTCCATACATGACTTGACCTATGTGGGTTGGATATAGGTAACATACATATTCACTATAGAGGTGGAGATGGGTATATGGTAGATGGGATGGTGAGATGGAGTGCATCCCATTTGATAGAGTGCAGACGTAGTTCAAACTCAAACAAGGGATCCCACCTAATTTTGCACAATACATGAGGGAGGATACAAAGTTTTTATTTTCAGAGCCATAGTCATAGGAGGAGGAGTTAGATCACGAGGAGGTACCTGATAGAGTGAGAGATGATGAGGGCATCATAATTGATTATCCTACATGGTTTTAGGGTAGATATGTGGTAGCCAATTTTGGTTGGGGTGATGGGGGCCAGAGATCCATGGACATTGATCTAGCATAAGGATCGACATAGGGTAATCCTTAGGTAATGGAAGCACTAACTACGACTTAGGCCCAAATTATAGAATTATAGGGGTAGGTGGCCATGCTATAGGGCCAAATTATAGAGAGGGACTAGACATGGGCCTAGGTCATTACTTTAAAGGGATAGGTAGCTAGTCTGCAAGGCCAAATAGGCACATTACAGGGGTAGATTAGTGTGGGTGTGACAAAAATAGTAGTAGGAGGGCCAAAAGATTGAGTGCCATAGGCACATTATTTAGCCACTATACAAGAGATTCATTATTACGAGGTGATGGTATTTGATCATTTTCCCCATACCATGAGGTTTATTGAGTACAGACCTAACATGGGTGGTGGGGCCATGCTTGGTTCCCTAGGTCATTAGGCTATGACAGTGGGTCAGACAAGGGTCTTAGGGGCACCACCACTAGATATAAGTATAGATGGGGTTAGTGGTAGTGGTATTCCAAGTGTAGGCCCATGATGAGATTGTGTGTGTGTGTGTGTGTGTGTGTGTGTGTGTGTGTGTGTGTGTGTGTGTGTGTGTGTGTGTGTGTGTGTGTGTGTGTGTGTGTGTGTGTGTGTGTGTGTGTGTGTGTGTGTGTGTGTGTGTGTGTGTGTGTGTGTGTGTGTGTGTGTGTGTGTGTGTGTGTGTGTGTGTATTGATACTGGCCTGTGTGTCATCGATGGGAGATGTCTATGAGAAAGAGATATATACATGTATTGACACATATTGATGTATATGATTAAGATGATTTATATGAGATGATTCTAATGTTTTATGGTGATTATGATTTTATGTTTTATGAGATGCATGCATACATTTTTATGATGCGATGATTTATGACTAATGTTGATGTGTCATTTTGATACTTTAGATTTTATGGATGATGATTGCTTATGGACTTATGATTATGATGATTATTTATATTGATGTTCTTAGTATAGGCATGTGATGATATATGGTTTGATGATGATGCAATTTTAATTATATGGATAGATTATAATGTGTGGTTAATGCTTACGATGTACATGCTTTGATATTAAAATAATGTGGGAATGTGATGTAACTTGTAAAAGAAAATGGTCGATATAATGTGTTTATTTTGATTCCATGGTTCATGAGATATTTTTCATTGTGGATTATGTTCTGCTTTAATATTGTTGTGGTGAGTATAGATAGGATTTAATGTTTGAATGAAAACACATAAAGTAAGTGTAGGTAACAAACTAAATGTGGGAAAAAGAATGATGAGAAACAATGTCCTCATGAACCAATATAAGAGAGAGTAAGAAAAAGGCCTATTGGGTTCATTGGCTTGGAACCTATTAAACCTAGGGTGGATTGAATTTAATGAAAATAAACGTTTCATATGCTTCACATTAGCATGCCTTTAGTGAAAAGGTGTCATCATAAATGCAGGATGCCAAGTGAACTCATAGTCTTTTGATTTATAGAGGGTATATAATAAAAGGGGATAATAGGTAAACAAAGGGAAAAGGGATGATGTAGGAACCTAATGTGGATTCACTTCCACTTTTGATAGGTGACTTAAGAACTAGAATAGACAAGTCCATGTCTTTACAAGGTGTAGACTGATTAATATGGGAAGTCTAAATTATAATTTTTTATGAGAGAGCCAATTATAACCCTTTTATGGGATAAATGTCTTTTAATGGGGGTCATTTGCTACTTAATTTTATGGAAAGGGTGAATCTAATCAATGCGAGAAGATTCAAATGATTTTATTGAGCCGATTGTGGCTTATATGAAGAGATTATTTTTGACATTTTTGGCTTATCTATCCTTCAAGGGAGTGGTCTAAGTCTAAATACAAAGAAGTGTTTGATAGCTATCCTTTAAGGGATCAATCTATCTATTTTTGACTTTATTTGTTAGTCATCCTTTAAGGGAACGGTTTGTACTTAATAAAATGGACCCAAATAATATTTAATATCCCTTGTAGAATATTTGAATGTTGTTTTAGACATGGACCCATCTATCCAAGATTAGAGGTTGACATTTATAGGGGTAAGAGTTTTACCAAAAAAGGTGGTTTTAAGGTAATGGAAAGTGGTTTTGGAGAAATAAGTGACCATGGGATTCCATCTGGTTAGAGATGAAAAGTATCCATGAGAACCATGTCATGAGTAGAGCCATGGTACCAATGTTTAATATTGGGCTAAAATTTATGACAGATAATCACATGGGTCTGTTGTAATCAAATGTCCCCAAGAGGAATAGGGTAATAGGGTAAGGGAGGTGAGAATCTCATAAACCAAGGGATGAGCTTAAGTTAGACAACAAGGTTTATTAGATCTTCCTTAATAGTAGAAAGGGCATAGATACGAATAATTGAAAGACTCAGGCTCTAGTTTACCTTTAAGAGAGGACAAACAATAAGATCCTAATCCATACAAATGAGTGATGATATAGGGTCTAAGATAATTGAAAGGAATTTTTCCCTTTTTAATTTTCTCCATACTCATTACATGTTGGTTTTATTTAAGGATGAGGTCTCCAATATTAAATTCCCATTCTTGTAGATGTTTGTTATAAGCACGGGTGATAGGCCTTGGTAGACATGAATATGGCTAAGGGTAGTAAGGTGATGCTCATCAAAAAACTCAAGGCGTGTGAGGCATTCTTGATGATAATCATCACCATAAATGATGTCTTTCAAGGATATGAAAAGAGAGGGGATTAAAAATTTGAGAGGAAAGATGACCTCTACACCAAATACCAAGGAAAAAGGTGTCGTACCCGTGGAGGTTCAAATGCTAGTGTGATAAGCCCATAAAGTTAATGGGATGTGTAGGTGCCAATCCTGACCTGAAGCACTTACAACTTTAGTTAGCATGTTGATGAGGGTTTTGTTGGAGGCTTTTACCTATCTATTTACTTGAGGATGATAAGGTGAGGAATGGCTGAGGTTGATGCTGAAGGCATGATAGAGGGCTTGAAATTTCCTATTTTTGAAGGATTTTCCATTATCAATGATTATTTTGTGAGGGACACTAAAATGATATATGATGTGGTGATTGATGAAATCAATAACTTTTTTGACTTTGATCAAGATAAGGGGAATGTCTTCTACCCATTTAGTGAAATATTCAGTAGTAGTGATGATAAATTGGTGTTGTTGAGATGAGTGAGGATTGATTTCTCCAATGAGATCAAGCCCCCACTGTGAGAAGGGCCAATAATATTTGGATACCTAAAGTTCATGAGTGGGGGTGTGATATAAGTTAGTGTTTTGTTGGCATTTGACACACTTATTTACATAGTCATAACAGTCTTGATTGAGGGTAGGCCAATAGTAGCTAAGGCATAATATTTTTTTAGCGACAATAAAGCCACTAAAGTGTCCCCCATAGACTCCATCATGAGTTTCCTTGATACCATGGGAAATCTCATGACTCTGTAGACAATGACGAAGAAGGCCATTAAAGCCATATTTGCAAAGGATTTGTAATGATCTTGATATTCAATATATGTAGAAATACCCTTAAGGTAGGGAAACACCATAAAATACTCCTTTAGGAAGGAATAACTCCACAATGTCTCTTTGAGGGGACAACCTCCAATATCCTCTTACAATAGAATACTCAATGCTTACTTGATATCCTTACCATGATAATCATCTCCTATATATATAAATCTATCTAACCCATGGATGGGTAACCTCCTAATTCTAATGTAGGCCAACCATTACCCAATGTATTACTTCCACAAGTTACTCTATTATCCTAATATATTGTACCCATATAAATAACTAAGGGGATGTGTGCCACATGTCAGCATCTCCATCAACCTATATACAATAATATATCATATCCCTAGGTACATAGCATTACTTCCCTCCTTGACATGTTTCATCCCCGAAACATAGGAAGAAACCAAATAATGAGTGTGCTTCAAATCATGGCACACTTGTCTCCAATCTTGATCATCTAGCCATCCAAATGTGATTTTGTCAGGTGATAGCTCTCCAAGCTTGTTTCCAAATTCCCTTATGCTCCTCTGATTTCATTCATGATCATAATTATATTGCTTTGGTGTCCCAACATAATTACTCCTCTTTTCATTCCATGTACCATATTCCATTGTGCTTCTCTGATTCCAACCATAACCATAGTAGGTATTCTTCCATGCATAGTCATAATTATTTCCCCATTCATTCCATGTGCCATAGTATTTTTTCTTTGGATTCCGTGCATATCCATAATGATTGGAAATTTTATTTCCTGTATAGACAAAATGATTTTTATTATTACACTTCCTCACCTGGTTCCATGATTGTTTCCTCTCATGATGATGTGGGTGTCTATATACCTTAACCTTTTCCAATAATTTTACCTTATCCACCTTTGCTTCTACCTCTTCCACCTTTTCCTTATTTGTCTCTTTAGTAGATGAAGTTTTAATTTGTAGTGTGTCGTTATCTATATCATCTAAATCTTTATCATGATCTTCATCACCTGTTTTAATCTCATCCTCATGATCTACCTGGATTGTTATTGGTGCCTTTTTCACTATGATATCTTGTAAAGTGATCTTCTTTTTCTTATACCAAAATTTCATAAATTTTTTTTGAACATTAATATTCATTGTTCCCAAAGTCTCTAACCATGGATATCTAAGAACTATATCCATATCATCCACATCCAAAACATAAAAATCTAAATGCAAAATATATTTTTCCATAATGAGCTTCAAATCCTTAAAAATTGAAATATTCTTACCATCTACTTGAACCTCTTTGATATTATTTGCTTGAACATGTAGATGCTTGGACACATTCATGTTGATGAAGTTATACTTACTGGTAGGGTTTATGGACATAATAACCCTTTTATTTTGAATGCATCCATGAAATTGAAAAATTGACTCAGATTTCTTTGGAGCCAAATAATTTGAACCTTTATCATCCAATTCTTCTTCTTCTTCTTCTTCTTCTTTTTCTTCTTCTTCTTCTTCTTCTTATTCTTCATCTGCTTCTTCTTCTATTGCTTCTTCTACTCTTCTTCTTATTCTTCTACTGATTCTTCTATTTATTCTTCTTCTTTTTCTGATTCTTCTTCTTCTACTGATTATTCTTTTTCTACTTCTTGTTTTATATCCCAATGATCTAAAAAGATTTTTTTCATTTCCTTCCATGAAGAAAACCTTTCTGTACATCTCAATTGATCAAACCAATGTAGTGCAGGCCTAGATAAAAAAGGAAGTAATCATCTTTGCCCAAAAGTTTTTGTAAAATGATTCTCCAAAAGGAGCCACCATTCTCTAGCATCAATATCATCTTTCCCTAAAAATTTTTGCAACTCCATGATCCACAAAAAAAATTATGGTTCATGAAACTCTAAAATGTCAAAACTGATCCATAAAATCACAACAAATCACTTAAAACAACTCAAAAAATTCTAAAATATTGACTATACTTCTATTATATCTACTTACATCTCCAGTAAAAATTTAGAATCAAAATTCCTTATATTTTGGAAGATATAGTGAAATTATTATAAACCCTAAAATATCAATAACTCCCTCAAAATGAATTAAAAAATATCGATTTTTTTACTGTGACTTATTTGAAATATTATCCATACCTAGTAAAAAATTTGTGGAAAAATTTGAAACCAATCAAAATTTATTGATTATTAAAAAAAAACTAGGGTTTCACTCCACAAATTGCCCAAATCGAAGCTCTGATACCACTTGATATGATCTTGATATTCAATATATGCATAAATACCCTTAAGGTAGGGAAACACCATATAATACTCCTTTAGGAAGGAATAACTCCATAATGTCTCTTCGAGGGTATAACCTCCAATATCCTCTTACAATAGAAGACTCAATTCTTACTTGATATCCTTACCATGATAATCATCTCCTATATATATACATCTATCTAACCCATGGATGGGTAACCTCCTCATTCCAATGTAGGCTGACCATTACCCAATGTATTACTTCCACAAGTTACTCTATTATCCTAATATATTGTACCCATATAAATAACTAAGGGGATGTGTGCCACATGTCGGCATCTCCATCAACACATATACAATAATATAACATATCCCTAGGTACATAGCAGGATTCCCTCTAGTATGGTATAATGAAAGGTACCCTGAATGAAGGCTTTTTGGGTATTCTTTGAGAGTTCAGGTGGAATGATTTCAAGGTTAAGGTAGTTAAAATTTTGGTCATACCAAATGTCTAAAGGAGACACCTCCACACTAAAAATGGTAGGAAGGTTTGAACTGATATATGAAGGCCTGCTGAAGTGATGGATGGTGACAAATAGTTTAGATTTAACAGGTTGAGAGGGAATTTTAGAGGTAAGGGATGCCACTATATCTATGAATTTTTTAGTAGATCGAAGTACTAACTAGATATGGTAATGTTCAAAATATGCTAATATTTTGTCAATGAAAAGCTTATACTTTTGTAAAATATCATTTTTACATTGATAAAGCCCATTGACTTGGTTGATCATGAGTTGGGAATCACCAAAGATAGAAATTGTTTTGATTCCCAAGGCGAGAGAGATTTGGAGACTAATGACCAAAGCTTCATACTCTATCGTGTTATTAGTACATTCAAAGTTGAGTTTAAAGGAAAGTGGAAGATATTATCCATGAAGGGGAATGAGAATTATGCATGCACCCTAAAAATGTTGGCATTTAAAGCCATCAAAAGATATGGTCATTTGGTAAGGGGGTTTTCTGGAGAAAGAGTTTCAATGGAATCATTTGGAAAGGTCAATGGAATGGGTTTGTTATTTAGGAGGGGAGCTTCAACTAATTAGTTAGTGATGACCTACCCTTTAATATATTTTTATTGAATAAACTCAATATCGAACTCAGCTAGAAGGATGAGCCACTTAGCCATAAGTTGATTTTGGTATGGCTTGGTGTGGATATAATTGAGTGGGTTGATGTTGGTAATAATGCATGTTTTATGATTGAGAAGGTAATGATGGAGTTTAGAGGTGAGAAAAATGAGAGTGATATAAAGTTTTTCATGATGGGTATATTGTGTATCATACTTCAAAAGTGTGTAACTAATATAATAGATGGCTTGCTCTTTGTTTTGTTCATCTTGATGAGCTAGCATTACACCTAAAGAGTGATTAGTGGCAGATATGTAAAGGTAGAAAGGTTGGTCATCCCTATGTGGGATAAGAACTGATAGAGAAATCAGGTACTCCTTGAGTGATAAAAGACTTGTTGAAAATCTTTGGTCCATCTAAAGGAGGTGTTTTTATTTGGGAGATGGTGAAAGGGTTGACATCTATTTGATAACTGGGAGATGAAGTGATGGATAGGTTGGAGTTTCCCTTGTAGACTGTGAAGTTATTTAAGGTTTGTTGGAGGAGACATTTATAGAATGGCCTTGACCTTAGCAGGATAAATTTCAATTCCATAGAGGTAAATGATAAAGCCAAGGAGCTTCTTAGAGAGACCCCAAAAATGCATTTTTTGGGATTGAGATGGACATGGAATTGGATTAGTCAAATGAAAATGATAGAAAGAAAAACTAAATGATCCTTGTGGTGTTTGGATTTCCTGAGGAGATCATCCACATAATATTATACAATCTTAAGGACAAGATCATGGAAGATATAGGTCAAGACTCATTGATAAGTTGCTCCTACATGTTTTAAACCAAAAGGCATGACTTAATAGCAAAATGTTCCCTAAGGAGTAATGAAGGTAGTTTTATGTTGATTTGAGGGGGTGATCAAGATCTGATTATATCTTGAAAAGCTATCCATGAGAGATAACATCTCGTGGCCTGTGGTAAGATCAACTAGCTAATTGATGTTGGGTAAAGGAAATTCATCTTTGGGGCATACAAGGTTAAGGTCATGAAAATCCACACAAAGATGGAGTTCGTTAGTGGGTTTGGTAATAAGAACAATATTAAATACCCATTGTGGATAGTCAATGGTTTGAATGAAGTTGACAGATATAAAACATTGAAGTTCTTCTTTAATGAGAAGAGCTATGCAAGGGTGTATTTTGCAAATTTTTTGCTATACTGGCTTAGCCTCAATATGGGTAAGGATTTTATGGAGAGTGATGGAGGGGTCAATCTTGGGCATATCTTGATAAGACCACATGAATGTAATTCTATGATCTTGAAGGAAGGTAGGATAATCTTGTTGCTCATTTGAGTTTAAGGATTGGCCAAGTTTAATGATATGAGGATCCTCCTTGGTCCCCAAGTTAAAGTTGACAGTTGATTCATTGAGCATGGTTTGGTTTTCAGGAGGGAGATATTTATGGATATAATAATCTCCTACACCAAGATAGGTGAGGATAGAATCATCATCTTGACGTTGAATGGTGGGTGAATCATAGTTGATAATCTCAAGATGGATGAGGGGAAAGGTTTTGGCTTAGCCATCTTGTTGATAGGTCAGTGGGCCTAGACTAAACGTATTGATCAAAACAAAAATTTGGATGGGATGATGTCAGAGTCTTTAGATTGGGAAGATGAACTAGGTGAGGATGGAAACTCTTTCATGGGGGTAGCAATAGGTTTTGGTGAGGTGGGCTCTTCTAGTGGTTCAAACCCAAGCCCAAAGAACTCATGAGGTTTATGATTTGATAATGGGTAATTCATGAGGTCCTTGTTTATAAAGGCCCATACCAAATCATTTCTAAGAACAATGATAAAGATAGGTTTTAGTAAAGGATGGATTAATTAGATAGGAGAAATCAAGAGTGAAAGGCTGAATATATGCAGTGGTGATAGAAGTGGGGAGGGGTTGATCAAGTCCTGCATAGAGAAAATATGTTTGATTTTTGGGAAGTCCAAAGGGGATTATGGTTCTTATGTTGGGGTCATAAGAAGGGTAATTTTGGAGGTTCCCATATTCATGTAGAGTAAGAAAAGCATTTAAGGCTAAAATTAGATATTCCCCAAGGGAGAGACATTGGAAAATTTGTGCCAAGGAATACTCAATAGGAATCTGGGAAGAAGGGATATATGCACTGGTTGAGGCTTCATCATTGTTGATGGTAGAAGCACTTTGGGTTATAGTTGGTGGTGTAGTTGTTTTAATTGGGTTGGTTGACCATATAGGATATGAATGTGGAAGAAGGATATCATTAGGCCTATAGGTCATGTTGCAAGATGTAAAAAGACTAGGATCAACCTTGATGGTTATAACCTATCTTTCATGTTTAAATTTGACATAATGATGTAAAGTAAAGGGGATACAATTCATAGCTATGATCCAAGGGAATCCAAGTAGAATGTTATATTGGAGTTCACCCTCTAAAACATAAAATAGCTCAGGAATAGTGTGAGGCCCCAAGCGTATTTGAAAGACAATGGTGCCAAAGGTAGTAGTCATCATGTCATTAAAAGAGTGAAGAAATGTTGAGCTTTTATCCATGGTGTTCTTTGGTAAACATAGTTGATCAAAATCATGGGAGAATATTATGTTAATGCTAGTGCCACCATCGATCATTACCCTTTTGACATAGGTATGATTAATGTATACTGTGACAAAGATAGGAGGGTTAGAATCCTCAGAATGGGCTAGATGTATCTTAGAATCTTGGAAGGTGATGATGGTAGAATGTCAGAGGGCTCTAATGAAGGACACAAGAGGTTGAGGGTCCTCTAGTTGAACCTCTATGGATTATAGAGCCTCTATCAGCATTTGGTAATGATGAGGTGATGTGTTGATTAACTCATAAATACTCATCTTGATCAGGGTCTAGTGGAGGTACTTCAACACAGGTCGTTGAATAGATTAAGAAGGGTTAGATGGAGGGGCACCAAGGATGGAAACCTTGGGCCTTGGTGATGGTGTAGTTGAAGTAATTGGTGTTGGGGATTGGTTGGAAGGTTGGGAGTTCAAGGGATATGTCCATGGGATGGATACATTGGCTCTTCATTTACCTCTTTATTGAGCTTGAGATAAGGTGATCATGTGGATGGCATAGAAAATGAGATAGGTTAGACCAGGTGATTGCCTTAGTTCCTTCCCCTTACTTTTATGTGAAAGTGGGGAAGCTGATGTAGGTTGGGATGGTGGTTGAATTAGTTGGGTTAGTAGTTGGGCTGGTAAGGGAGGTGATAATGGCTCATCTGATAATAGATCATCATCATATAAGCAGTGAACAAGAGCTTGGAAAGATTTGTAGTTCTCTATGTCATGTCTTAGCATCCTATGGTACGTGTAGATCTAAGTATCATTGAACCAAGAGTGTTTGGTATTAGAGGGGGTGAATAGATTAATAAGTGGAAGTTTAATGGAGGATGTTTGCAAAAACCTCTATAAATAACTAAGTAAGATTCATTTAGAGGTGTTGGGGGTGTTGAAATGATTGTTGAAGAAATAAGAACCTTCTTAGGCATGGTATTGACCTTAGAAAAGGTAGGTGGTTGAGGAAATTTGGTAGATGGTTTGGGTTGGGTCATATTAGCTGTGATTGGGTTATTAGTGGATGGTTTTGAAGTAGAGATGAGGGGTTGATAATAGGTGGGAAAGTGGAGGGGAATAAACTAGTTAAGAATGATGAAGAAGTTGATGGCCTAGGTGGTGGAAGGGTAGGCATAGAAAATGGTGTTGGTTTAATTGAAGTAGAATAGCTGAATGGGATGGTAGATGGGTGGGTCCAAAAATAGATGGTAAATGAGAAGGAGGTGGCATAGGTCAAGCTCGAAGATGAGGTTTAGGTAGCTCCACCCTTTGGTACATCTTGGTTGGTGGTTTTTTAGGTGGACTAGAGGGGGTTATGTCTAATTTGATGGGTGGATGGGTGATGCTAGGTATGAGAAGGATACCTAGAGTCTTGGCTAGTCTAGTGAGAAAATTATGAGATGATCTAGGTGGAGGTGGGTGATACAGTTCTCTAATGTCTTATGAGTAATGAATGTTCAATGATGGGGTGATAATAGGTTTAAGGGTGGATGCCAAAAAGGTTGAAGGTTCATCGACATTTTGGTATGGGATCCCTAGACAGTGCCAAAAGGTGGATATATCTAGGTTAGGTTGTGAGGCAAATTCTAGACTTTACACTAATCAAGAAAAGGGCTTGTAAATGGGTTTGGTTCCTTGATAATTTGTTTCAAATGTTAAGCCCTTAGGTGAGGAAGAAGGTAGGGTTCCTTCATCTTTGCTTGATTTAGAAGGTTTTGAAATCTGTAGTTGAATAAATGAGGTGATGGTTACGTGTGGGTTGATTAAGGGATGAGATGTTTCTTTGATCAGGGGTGTAGGTATGGTCCCAATTCCTTCCTTTTCTAGGGTATCCAAAGGAAAAGAGGGGGGTTCTACCATTTCATTTGGTGGGGGTAGAAGAAGAGGTGGTTAAATCAATAGCTGCTTTCATGAAAGGAGAATTGGGAATGGGCATGGTTTGATCAAGTGAATATATGAGGGCTATAGATTCTCCTATTTGGGTCTTCGAGGGGATAAGAGGTGAACTTGCTTCTTCCATAGGTGAGGTTGGTGAAGGAGCAATATAAATTTGGGGTTCATCCACCATGGGCTCATTTATGATGACATTAATTATGTGTGCCTCATGGGATGATGATGGTTCAAGTTGGTTGTCATGGGGTTGGGTAGGTGGAGCATGGTTAGGAAAAGGTTTGCAAAAAATATCAAGGGAATGATTAAGAGGTGGGTTGGGGTTGTCAAATAAAAATTCACCATTGTCAATTAAGTTTTAGACAAGGATTTTAAAAGTGTTACATTGATTTATGTCATGTCCAATGACTTGATGGAAATCATAATGGTCATTTTAATTATACCACATAGGTATAGGTTGAGAGGGGTCAAATTATTGAGGTGGCTTGATTAGTAGAATTTGGATAAGGTTATGTTTGAGTAGCTTATCTAGTACATAAGCATAATATTCTCCTATAGGTGTGAAATGTTTAGGGGGAACCTAATTTTGATTTTGGTTTGGTGGGTAAGAAGGGTTAAAAGGAATAGTTTGACGCGGTGAGTTAATGGTCGAATGTGAAACAGTTTTAATAAAACCACATTTACATATGTTTTGGATTTTATATTGGTTGGGTTTGATGTTTTGGTGGAAGAGGGGTCATTAGGTTTAAAAATGGAATTCTTATTTCACAATTTCAATTTACCCTCATCTATGGCTTGGTTTTCAAGTTTACATGCCATTGTGAATGCTTCATCAAAAGTTCTAAACATTTGCACCTAAAGGGTGGGAACAATGTGTTTTGTGAAACCCCTAGAGGAAAGTTCAATGATTTATATTTGGGGTAGTGAAAAAGATAGTTGATTAATGAGACTTTGCCATCATGAAATGAAGTCAACAATTAATTCACCATCAAACTTCCTGATAGAATAGAGGTCAGTTATGAAGACCTTCTTGGATATGTTCACCAAAAAATATTCTAAGAAGATTTTGGTGAGTGGGGAGAATGAAAAGATAGAGTGCCTAGGAAGGGCACTGTACCAATCTAAGGCAGGTCCTGATAAAGACATAGTGAAGGTTCAGATAAGGAGGGTGTCATCATATGCAATCAAGTAACAAGAGTGGTGAAATGGCCTTAAATGTTTTTGGGGATCCTCCTTACCCTAGAACTTAGAGAATTTGGGGAGATCCCATTAAGGAGGAAAAACATGAAATATCCTTGCATTTATAACACAAAATTACTAAGGAGAGAGAAAGTTGCTAAGTTGGTCCAGTATAAAAATGCCAATTTGAAGAGAATGAAAGTTGTAAGGTGTGCATGGGAAAGTTTTCATTTTGCTCATGCATGCCTGGCCTACAGTTGGATGTTTTTTGTGTTGCAGGTTTGGGATACTTGACCATCAACGGTTGTACCCCTAAGTATAAAAAGGGTATAATTCAATGTTACTAAAGTGTCCTAGGTGTGTTAATAAATGTCAAAGTTTAGAAAGGTGTTTTAAGGGTGATTTAACTATGTGGATAGTTAACTGATAGGTCCAAGGTGATGTGACATCAAAAACTAGTCAAGGGGACATTTTCAAGTGTCTACATTCTTCACTATTTGGATTAACTAGTTGATATGTCCATGATCTATAGTTTTCCATGATAACATATGGTCCCAACCAATTAGGTTAGATCTTGTGTTCAATGTTTGTGTTCTTCTAGTTCTCTTTCAAGATAAACTCACCAATCTCAAACTCCTAAGGGAGAATACACTTATTTTATCTTCTCCATAATATATTCTAATAGGATTTAAAGTTTTCTAGGCTATCTAAATGTTTACCAAAAAAGTTCTAGTTCTTGCAACTTGGAGACTCTATACTCTTCATCATCTTCAATATGATCCAAAAAAACTCACAATGAAGGTAGTTCAGTATCAATCAGGATAATAGATTCTATGCCATAAATAAAGGATTATGGAGTGGATCCAATAGGGGTTCGATGACTGGTTTGATAAGCTTAAAGGTTAGAAAAGAATTGTAAGTGCCAATTACAACCAATCTTCTTTAAAATGGCTATCATGGTTTTGTTTGATGCCTCAACTTGTCCATTGCCTTGTGGGTTAAATGGCATGGATTTCCTGTGCTTGATTTTGAATTTTACATAAAGGTCTTTAGCATCTTTGTATACAAAGGATATGCCATTATTGAATATAATTCATGTCGGGATGCCATATGGACAAAGGATATGGTAATGAATAAATTTAGCTATCTACTTCTTAGTGACATGAGATACATGGCATAAATCTACTTAGTAAAGTAATAAGTAGTAGTTGAAATGTGTTTATGGCCATCTAAAGATGCTGGGTTTGTTTTCTTGATGAGATCAAAGCCCTAAATAAACAATAACCATGGAGTTGTGATCAAATATAATGGTAAGGAAGGTGCATGTATCAAATTTATATGTTGATGACAAGGAACACACTTCCCCACATAATTGTAAGCATCTATATCCATCTTTGGCCAATAATAGCCTATTATGAGGAGATTTTTAGCTAAGACTACATCGTTAGTGTGCCCCCCACACATTCCTTCATGAAACTCCTTTAACATTAGCCTTGATTCTCTTGAAGATAAACAACTAAGTAGTGTTCCATCATAGCTTTTGTGATAAAGCATGTTTCCAAGGAGGGTATAATAGGCTAGATGGTGATGATAGGTCAGGTAGAAAAACATGATCATAAAATTAATTATAATAGGATTGATACCAAGCCAGTTCAGGTGGGATATTAGAACCAATAATAGCACATACCCTTTCTAAATTTGGCATAATATGTGGTAGCTATAGAATATTCTCAATAAAAAATTGATACTCTTTAGCCCTACCATCAATCTGTATCATTAACCCAATTGTTGCCATTGCATCGATAGATCTGTTATTAACCCTTGGTACTTGTTCAAACTATAGAGATTTAAAAGGAACCTTGAGATTATCAATGATTTTCTTGTAAATAATAAACTTATCTTCTCTATTTTGATATTGATCAGTGGTTTGTTTGATTATCAATTAAGAATCACTGTAAACCATTAAGTGCTTAATATCCCACTGTACGACAAGACACAGTCTAGCAATCAATGCCTCGCACTTGGTCATATTGTTGGTATAATGAAAATTAATATGGAATGATTTAGGAATCAAATTCCCTTATGGTGTAATCAAGAATATGTTCGCTCCATATACATGAGAAATGAAGAAACAATCAAAATAAAACTTTAATTATTCAGGTTCATTTTTTACTTCTTCCACTACCATGATAGAATCATCCAGCAAGTAGAATCTAAGTAGTTGAGTGTCTATAATAGGGGCTTCTACAAGTTGATCAATAATAACCTAGCCCTTGATAGATTTATAATTTTGATACTCAACATCAAATTCACTTAGGACCATGACCCATTTATCCATACGTCCCATGAGATCTACTTTGGATAATAAGAAATTGAGAGGGTCCACCTTAGCGATGACAATGGTTTTATTGTTTAGCATATAATGTTGTAGCTTTTAGGAAGTAAACACCATAGATAAACACACCTTATCAATAGGAATTTAACTATGTTAATAATCCACTATTGGGCATCTCAAATAATAAATTTCATGTTGTTTAACTTGATCATCATGTTGGGCCAAAAGTGCCCCTAATGCATGATTAGTTGTTGATATGTAAAGAAGCACTGGTTGTCCTGGTGTTAACAGTCTCAAAATTGGTGGGTTAGCCAAGTATGTATTTATCTTCTCAAATGATAAATGATAGTCCTCATCCCATTGAAACATAATCCCTTTCTTCAAGAGATGGTTAAATGGGTGGTACTTATCTACCAATTGAGAAATTAACCTGCAGATTGATTGAATTTTTCCTTGCAGGATTCAGAGCTATTTAAGATTTGAGGTGGAGGCATTTCAATAATAGCCTTGACCTTAGTAGGGTCAAATTTGATCCCTCTTTGTGATATAATGAAACCTAAAAATTTACCTAAAGTGACTCCAAAGACACACTTTTTAGGATTCAGGTAGACTTTATATTCACAAAACCTCTCAAAGATTCTTCATAGAATGTTAGGATGTCTAGCACATGTTCTTGATTTTGATAGTATGTCATCAACATAGTCCTCAAAAATATCATTCATCATATCATGGAAGATGATAGTCATGGCATGTTGATATGTGGCTCCAACATTATTCAAGATAAATGACATGACTTGCTAATAGAATGTTCCCCATAGAGTGTTGAATGCAATCTTATGTTGATCTTCTTGGGTTATCTTGATTTGATTGTATCTATAAAATAAATCTATGAGGGGTAGAATCTCATACCTAGTAGTATAATTGATGATCATGTAAATGTTTGGTAGAGTAAAATCATCTTTAGGGCATGGTTTGTTGATATCTCTAAAATCTGTACAATGAAGTATACCATATGGCTTCTTACTGACTGAAACTATGTTTGATATCCAGTTGGAATAGTCCAGTGGTCTGATGAAGCTTGCTCCCAATAATTTTTCCAATTTGGCTTTTACAAAGAGGGTGATGCATGGATGTATCTTTCTCAATTTCATCTTAACTGGTTTGGCATCTAGATAAAAAATTTTAAGCACTACCAAGTGTGGGTCTAAGCCCTGCATGTCTGAATATGCCCATGCAAAAATATCTCTAAAATTCATCAAAATGGATATAATGTGTTCACATTTTACATCAGTAAGGGAATCTCTAAGATAAATAATTTTGGGATCACCATATGTTCCCAAGTTCACTTCAACTTTGTTCTCTATAATAAGTGTGGATCCATCTTCAAGAATAGTAGGCAAGGTCTGATCATGATCATATTCTTCTGCTATAGTTTCTTGATTTTTCTCCCAAAGCTATTGATAATGTGATGAATCAAAATCCCCCATCTCAAGTAATGGCCAAGTAGAAAAAACCTCAGGTAAGTCAAGAGTGAGATGCTTAAATAGTTATTATTATTTTGAAGAGATACTTATAATAGCTATAAAGCTGGGACTTGATGGACCTTCTATGTACTTAGGGGATGAGAAAACTTTCCCACTTGAGAGCACCTAAAACATGTTTTCACTAAAGGTCTTGTATTTTTATTTACTTTTTCCCTAATCAACATGTGCCTCAAAGAGGTTTTCACTTGAAGATATCAATGTTTTATCTTTATTGTGACCAAATTTTTTTGCTTGCTCCCAAAGTAGGTAGAAGGATCAAATGAAAAATCAAATCCTTGTTTGTGATCACTAATAAGCAATCCATCTCTTAGGCCCATGTATTTCTAAATTGATTCTTCATTCTAAAACTCATCAAGGCATATGACCAAGTTTTGTTGGTTCCAATCAATGTGTTTAGGATGGTAAAGGCATGGGGAATATTGAGTTTTTGATTTAGTAAGGAAAGTTCCAATAGTGGAATGGGTTCTTACTTCAGTAAGGGAAGCTCTAATGGGATAATGAGGTGCTATGGTCATAATGTCATTTTGATCAAATAAATCTAAGTTAATGAGCTCATAAAATAGGTTATAATGGGATGCTACATTTCTACCAGGAGTCTTGTCACTAGTTGGTTCAGAAGAATCACTATCGAAAGTCATGAGGTCACCCCTAGGTGGTATAAATCTGAGACCATGATTTAAATTAAGTACTCTAGCTGATAAGGGTTGTAGGATTCCTCAGGCTCATGGGCCAAGGCTATTTCCTATATAATAAGGATGATCCATGATCTAATAGGGATAGGATATTTTGGATTCTAAAAGCAATCATCAAGACCTTCAGAATATAACTAGTCTCTTTCTTTGAAAGCATCTCGATCCTTCTTTGGTGAAGTAGCAGGTAAAAATACCACAAGTGGTTTTTCATTATCTTTCTTCAGTTACCAGATCAATTTGGGTATGTTTGGGCTCTTATAAGGTTTAGGTTTACCAAATGGTTTTGAAGACTTTGGAAATGTTAAAATATGGAAGGCATCCTTTAGATAGTATGTGGAAATATCCACATCTTCAATAACAACCTATTTGGCAAGATTTATAGGGAAGGGATTAGACAAAGTGGACACAAGGTCACTAGGGTTGATATAATTAGATGGAGGTGGATGTGAAACTATCTCCTTATTTTTCTTTGAAATAAATTTAGAACTAGGACAATAGTTATAATTGTGATACCCAGCCTCAAGATGTTTATATTAATGATAAGGTTGTTGATTAGTAGGAATAGTAATCTTGATCCCATCATGGGGAGACTTAAACACTAGTGCAAAGTGGTTAGAATGACCTGTACTTCATGGATCTAAGGAAGACCAAGAAGCATGTTGGAAGGAAACTCAATGTCCATAATATGTAAGAATGTATGGTGGGAAATAGACCCAAAAATGATCGACAACCAAATAATACTAGAAGATTCCCTTTCAGTGTTGTCATAAGCTTTTATTGTGATCATCTCTAGTTGGATGTCTTTCATAGTATAGCCCAATCTATGTACCAATTTGAAGGACACTATGTTTAGCCTTGAGCCATTATTTATAAAAATCTATTTGATCTTATGGTTTTCAATAATTACCTCAATATACAATGGGTTGTTATGACTCAAACCTAGGGTGGACATGTCTTTTTGATCAAACATGAGATGATGAAATGAAGATAAATGTCCCACTAGTATTTGTAACTATTCATGATTTATATCTTTAGGAATAGTTGATTCTTGTAAAAGGCTGTTCAAAATAGTTTTATGAACTTTAGATGTACATAAGATATCCAAAATGGAAATCTGTGTAGGGGTTTTGCTTAGTTGGTATGATAGACTATAAGTCTTCTCAACATTGGGATGAGATGATTTGGCCTTGGTTAGCATAGTAATAGGATTTGGATATGAAGGTATAATTTTCACATTGGGTTTTATAGAAGAAATGAGGAAAAGGCCCTAGAGAGTAACTCTTGAGCATCTAGTTATGACTGCACAACCTAGAGGTGCCAAAGAGCTAGTATAATCAAAAGACAAAGGCAAAGGGACTTGGAGGGTGACTCATGGGTGTTTAGTTGCATTGTTGTAATTTTGAGTCGATGAGGATCAATTATAATTAAAATAAGGGTATCGTCTAAAAATAGTAACTCTTGCAAACAAAGTCACAATAGAATTACATGAAATCAACATGGTATTATTATAAGGAGAGGGTATTGGCCCTATAATATTAGGTCCCATACTATGAGGAACATGAGACAGTTCATGGGATTTGATACTAATAGTGGTAATATGGGCTACAAAAATGCATCCCATGGTGTTGTTATAGTCTTAAGGAATGTTGTTATAACCTAATTTGTTAGCATGGTTATCATGATCCTGATTATGATCATGTTGATTGTGATTTTGACCCTAATTTTGATTCTAATTCTGCCTCTGATTCTATATTTTATTATGTTGGTTGTTCCTTAGTGGTTGTCGATTATGATGAGGAAATAGATCTTGGTAGATTCTCATATCCTGATTAGTGCCTTATGGGGCCAATTTGATCTCAACTTCACCACTATAAATTATATCTTCAATAAGGTGCCACAATTATATCTTGTATTATGTGGAGATAATTATAAATTTGGGGCTATTCAGGAATACACAATTTGTACATGTCTTATTTTACTCACATCATTGCCGATCATGTTCTTTTTCTTGTTAAATCCCTTAATATTTTCTTGTACAATCATTTGAACTAGTGAGTGGGTCAGATTTGATGTTTGACCCTATGTGAAAATATTGATAAGGCCTTTTGAAATAAGCACCTTCTCAATATGTACATCTTTTTCTATGATTTATTTGAAAGTGTTTATGCAAGAAATCCATAGTTTATGTGCCACCTTAGGGTGTAAGCTTTGTGAAAATATATCTTCCAACTGTTTGTCTAGAAAATTATGTTGAAAATGACCAGATAATGCTCTCTACCTTTGTAGGTATGTTGTGAATATTTATCCATCACATTGTTTGGCTTTGCACAAGTCAACAATGGTCAAATAATTTTTGATGTTGGATGAGAAATGGTTGACAAATTTTTCAAATAGGTCATTCCAATCTGCAACTGATCCCTTGGGTAACTTGAGTAGCCAATCTAAAGCTTGTCCCACTAAACTTCACAAAAAAAATAAAAGTAAGAACATGCTATTATAAGCCACCTCTTGGCATAATATAAAAAGTTCTTGAATGTGTTCACAAGGTCACCCTTTCCTTTATATTTATCAAATTTGGGTGCCTTGAAATGATGCAAAAAGGGGACTTGGAGAATGATTAAATCAAATGGATATGGACATATATCATTGAGTTTGTACTTTGTGATCCTTTTTCCAGTCTCTAAACATGACATAATATCTTTCATAGAGTTACACTCTTGCATGTTTGGTGCATTCATGGGTGGAACATAACTATGTTAGGGTGGTATATGCCCCTGCTACTACTGTTGGGATGGAATTCACCCATGTTGTTTCTATTAGGGTGGTATGTGCCCTTATTGATGCATGGATTTAGTAGGGATGTACACCCTATGATCTAGGACTTGGTTTTGATTCACTCCTTGAGTTGAGTAGGTAAGCGATTGATTCCTTATAATCTGTCACCTTGAACTATATTGATTTTGGGGAGTTTGTGGCCTTTTTTTCAAAGTATTTGTTGGTTTAGACGAAATAGACAAATGTTTTTATATGATTTATTCAATGCATATTGAATGTTTGGGTCTTTGACTTTGCAAAGGAACAAGAGTTTCTTGGTGATTGAAAAATGTGTGATTCATGTCTAATGAAGCATGTTGTAGAACCTCTTGAGATTTGGGTTATTTTATTGAGACATTTTGATCTATCATTGTTGTGTTATCAACTAGATTTTGCATTGTTTCAACCACATTTCCCTATTTCTTTGAAGCATCATTGTGGATTGTCATAGCTACTAAAGATTTTGTCAAGGCCATGATAATTTGGTCTACATATTGCTGACTTATATTATTAATCTTATTAACAAGATATTGATATTTGGGTTTTGACTCTATAAGTATTTCCTTACACATTCTATAAGTAGGTATGTTAGTTTATGCAATGTTTACAAAAACTTGCTCTCATTTTTTCTCTCCTTCTCTAACTAAGGTATGTAATTGTTCCATGGGAAAATAAGAGGGTAGTCTAGCACTAGATTTTATCAACCTTAGAAGGGATTCATCTTTGTCCTCTTTGGGTTGATATTCTATAAAGTATTCCTCATATCCTTTTAGTTGTTGGAATGTCCTCAAAGACCACATAATTGTCTTGACCATCACATTAATTCTCCTCCTCATAGATAGGGCCGTAAGAGACCCCACTATGAGTGTATATTTGAGTAATGTCTAAAAAAATTTCTCGTACATTTTACTAGATTTGGAAATGTTTTGAAAATATTTGAACAAGGTATGTGTTTTGATATTTTCTAAACAAGGTGACTAGGTAACTAAAGAGACTATAATAAGGAGGGTGGTGTAGTACCACACACAATTAGAATAACGGTGTTCACAAATTTACTCAATCTTGGGTAGATTGAAATTGTATGAATTGGAAGAGGGTATGATAACTCAAAAAGCCTAGAGTATAGCTAGTACACTAAAATTTAGACTTTTGAGATACATCAATAACATAAAAACTAGTTCAAATTTGATAAGTTACTACTAGGAAACTAGAAGAAAGCCCTTTAGATTAGGAAAGATATAATATGAACCAAGAAAATCAAGATGCAAAAATATGCAATATTCCTAAGTATAAAACTAGAACCAAATGGGTAGCACAACGTCACCACATGGTAATAGGAATGGTAGTATAAAATGTTATTCTATAACTTAGAGTGCAAGCAATGTACAAGATGACCTAAGTTCACCAATGATGAAAATGGATGATGACCTAAGTGAAATTTTGAATTTTAAATATCAATGAAAGAATTAAAATATTTGGACAAGTGGCTTAGACTCAAATGGGAAGCTTAACTACACTAATTTAGACAAGACAAAACATAATGTTTAAGATGACAAATTTGAACAAGGCAAAGATGATTTGGATTTGACTAGCGTAATGCCTCCTTATTCAAGAAATTGTGGACAATGTGTTTGGTTATGATGTGTGTTTTCAAGAAAGTTTTGACTCAAATCAAAGACCAAGTAAGCTAATACCAAAAGATAAATACAACTAAGTAATCATCTTAAGCCCTAAATTAACAAGGTTTATTTTATATTATTGAAATTTGTCTATATAAGTATACTTTGAAGGAATTTTAAGTGTCCATCCCAAATAAAATAAAATTAATTGGTAGGGTATTTTATACCCCACCTTCTTCTAAGTGACAATATGGTGACATGGACCTTTGGGCACACCCTACATCAATAATACTTCACAACAAGTCAGGCTTTCTAAAACTTATAATTTACGACTGTCTAGATGGTCCCAAGTGTGGTTAACACAAGAGATAAAACATGTCAATTGAGTTCATACCGATCAACTTATCATGCAAGGTTCTATTCTTTGCATGATGATTCCATCTATGAACTTCTTTGTGGAAGCCCCTAGTTGACTAGAGATGACTCAAGATTTCATTATTAAAGGAGAGTTTAGCCACTCAATCCCCTGAATATTGAAATATATGTACCCTAATTTATATACCCCACCATGGAATAGGGTTGAAATACTATTGAAAGATGAAACCCTGGGTCAATGCTTCCCTAGAGAACCCATGGGATGTAATGACATCCCACTCACAAGCCAAATTGCATGAAATAAAATATAAGTAAAAATACTTTAGGGTTATTTTTAGATCACTCAAACCATAAGAATTTTTGGGAGATCCCTAGACAACTTCCTTATTACACCTTGGACAAAGGTATAATTTAAATTAAAATGCACTTTTGATCACTTAAGTTCTGTATAGGAGATGGGGGGAGAACATACACATGTAATTGTTTTTTATTAAACAATCTAACAATCAAGTGATAGATGATTTACATAAAAAAAACTTCAATAAATTTGAAATTTTTAAGTGAAAGTTGAGTTTTATAACACCAAATTTGAAATGTGAAGTGAAGTTCTTGGCCCCTTGGTCTTATTTTTCAAACACTTTGAAAAAAATCCACTAAACATTCAAATAAACCATCCAATTTTCCTTTTAAACACCAAAGGGAAGGTTCCTTATTCTTTTTAAACACTAAATTAAATGTTAAAAAGACTTAATTATGCTCAAATAAACACTTTTCCTCGTAGATCCTACAAGAAAAAATAGAGAGTCTTGTTTAACTTTGAAGCATATTTACAAATGAAAGAAGCAAGTTTGGATTTATTACTCTTGGGTTTGTGTTTTTTCAAAAAAACACAGAGATATACGTCGGTCACTATTGATCGATATCATTTGTTGCAAGATTGATGTCGGTTGTATCTTAACCATGGCTGGTCAAAACCAATAAATAAAAATCACCTATGATCCCGAAGGAAAAAATGTTATACTAAAAAATACTTTTTAGCTTAATCGTTAGGATAAAATATCCAAAAGAAAAACTTTTAGATCAAGAAATGTTCAGACTAGAGACTTATAAAATTTAATTTGACCATTATAAACTTGAATAAAGATCTAAAATTGAAAAAAATAGCCATATTTTCCCCTTCAACCTAACCGATGCCGGTTGGCCTTGATTGATGCTGGTCACAAAGAACCGATATTGGTCACTATGTAACTAGTGTATGCACAAAAAAGTTAGAAACGTGGGAAAATGAGAATAAAAATTGTTGTTAAAGGACTTTTTAATGACTTTAATGGAAATTTGAGAGTCCTAAGATGTCTTCCTTGCTTGAATAGATGCTATGGTCTTATTGGGTATGCCAAAATTTAGAGATGGATTACAAAGAAGATTAGTTCAAGCATTAGTCATGAAAAACACAATAAATTGCATAAGAATTACTAATCTAGGACAACCTATTCAACAGATTTTACAAGTGATAATAATAAATAATTGAAATAAGTCACATATAACTATTATTTTCCCAAAGGCCTCCACCATCCAAAAGTGGCTCCAAGTGTGTTTTTCCCCTTGATTTGGTGTTCTTGTCTTTATCAACAATGGATGCCAAGCTCTTCCATCATCTCAAGATCACAATGCATAATCTAAGCTCTTGATATGAAATCATTAATATTCCTATCAAATGAATATATCCTATTACAAATAAAACACAATGATTAACACAAAGAAAGATTGTGGAGATAATCTTGCATTATAAGTTTACATAATTTAAGCTTAAAAATGTGAGTGAGAGGCCTTCTATTTATAGTTCTTTTAAATGGGTCAGGATCAACCATGACCTTCCATCTAAATATTGAGATGTGTGACCATGAATTAATCTAATATTACACAATAAATACATAAATACCCTCATAATGATTTGGGAAGAAGGGGCATTAATAAGGTATGGGTGCCCACAAAACTGATATTTATTGCATTTATAGATTATGGATGCCACCCTATTGATCATGTCATAAGGTGATGTAGATATTCAAAATCAATTTTTAATAAATAAATATTCAATTTACTCTAAGGAATTCTTACTTAAGTTCATAATTTGGTTTAATTTGCCTAAGTAAGATTAATCAATTTTAGTGCAATTATTTGGAAATTAGTGCACAATTAATCATAATGGTGAGAAAGTCATATTACTGGGTCATAACTTGACTTGAGAAGAATTAGGAGGTGATTTTATTTATTTATGGACTATTATCCCATTTAGGATATTACCGACATAAAATAACATAGGCATGTGATGTGTGCTTACAAATTAGAAGAACAGAGTGATCTATATCAAAAAAAAGTGAAATCATCATTTTAACTCAAAATGATTTAAGAAAAGTTAGGAATACATAAAATTCATTTCTCCATTTAGGGATACATTAGCCTAAATTGGTACTTTTATATAACAAGCTCAAACCATTTAGTGTGTTTACATGATTTTGGGCTAAATTAGGCATTTGAGTATTCGATTAATATTGACAATTTAAAAACATAATGGGGTTAGTAATTGGATGTATAAAATAGGATGAGGTATAGAGGCTAAAGAGATATGGCATGGTTTTAGCATTCAAAGTGGTTACACATGAGGTAGAGACTCAGACATATAATGATACAACTCTAACATAATGATATAGATAAGAGAGACACTACATATATAGAGAAATTAGAGGCTAGGTTTTGCTAGTAGGTCATGGATAGTTATCTATATTATACAGATTTATTTGTGCCATAGATCAATCTACATACTATAGGAGCTTATACGAGGAAGTTATTCTATGCACACAACAAGCACCATTATATACAGAGTACTTACCTAGGCGATTGATGCCAGAGAGATCGATATAGTAGAGTTAGAGAGGTCATTAGGGTAGGTATAATATTACATTAAGGGTCTACCATAGAGTACACCATAATTTCATGAGATGAGTCTTGGGACAAACGTTGCATTTGAGGGTTAGGGGGAGACTTGACATAATCTTGATCATGATGTATCAAAGTATATATATTTTTAAGATGTATCTTTATATAGACACTTGTATTTTTTATATACTACATTATGGATTGTATTATTATTTTCTACTTTATGTATAGTTAATGATATAAATGGATAGACTAGTACTGTTATATTTCTTACTTTTTGATGCATAGTAGCACATGTTAGTTTCTTCAAACATTTGATTATGGTATATGAAAAGTATGATTTATTATGGAATCATGGATAATGTAATAGATAGATACCTTACCTTTAATTCTAGTTTTCATTAAATTTTCATCATGAATAAGGATTGAGCAACTTAAATTTTAATGTAGCATAAAACAAAATATCACCAATGACATAAAATAATCATGATGAATATTTATCTTTTAGGTATAAGGATTGTAAAAGAATAATTTTTTTAATACAAAGTGCATCATGATATAGAAAAATAATAACCACACTATAATGAAATACAAAAAATAATCTTGCCACACACACAAACAAATAACAAACAAGTCAGAGTTTAGGATGTATAGTATATAGGGCATCATGAGATATGAAGTCATAATTATTATTAATTATAATAAATAGAGTTATTTTGAGAATAAAACTATTAAATTGAACACAAATGATATATAAACAAAAAATTAGACAAATAAATAAAAATTATTTAAGACAAACAAATTAAAACAAAAGAGCACACAATAAATCAAGACAAACAAGATTTAAACAAAAGGAATAAAAAAAGTTCAAACAATAAGATGTAAACAAGATTAGTATGAGTGGTTAAGATAAAAATATTTTATATCCAAAAATGGTTAAGGTAATAAAATAAAATAGACAAATGGTTTAGGATAAGGGCAAAAAAAACCCAATCAATGGTAAATGATAAGAAAAGAAAATAACCAATCAATGGTTAAGGATAAGAAAAGAAAACAACCAATCAATGGTTAAGTATAAAAGGATAACTAGAAATTGTTAGGATAATAATATTTGATTGAGAAATAATCAAATATGGATAAATTAAAATATGAAAAAGATGACAACTAAACATAGATGAACACATCAAACAATTAATCAACACCTAAAAGACACAACAAAAAGACTTGACATCCTAAGTGAGGGTTGGGACATTTGGTAGTCAAGACCTAGGATAATAGTTGAAAAATAGATGAATAAGTAGGAAAAATAACACATTAATTTAAAATAAATCCATGTTCAAGGAAATAGATTATGGGGCCTATGTATGAGGTTACCATGCTTTTAAATAGGAAATATTTGGTAGCCAAGATCCATGTTCAAGGAAATAGATGATGGGGTATAATTACTTGGAAATATAGACCTCATAATAGGGATATGTATGATTTCACCATGATTTTGAAAAGTTATAAATTTTTTTAAATAAGCACATGAATCAGATTTCATGGTAGGCCAATAAAAACCTATACGTAAAAGATTTTTGGCTAGGACTATGCCACTAGAATGTGCACCATAGATTTTGTCATTAACTTCCCTAATGGCCAAAGTATATTGTTTAGATTTTAAATAAAGTATAATTTTTCCATTATATCCTCTTATATATATAGTATTACCAAGGATTGTGTATCTAGAGGTGTATTGGATAAATGATTCTCGATGATTGTGGGATAAGTTAGGCATAAGGGTGTTATCATGAAAATAGGTGTATATATTATAATACCAAGGAGAATTGGGACCAACCACCTCATAAACCATTTTAGAATCATCTATGTCATAATCTAGGTAATAAACAAGGAATTTATTACATTTTTTGTTAAGATCAAACAACAAACCAATGGTTACCATGGCATCTATTGTCCCTTTATTTATTCGTGGGACTTGTTCAAATTAGATAAATGAAAAAGAAAAATTTAAGATACCCACCGTGAATTAATATGGGATGAAATTATCATAATTAGCTTATAATTTATTATTTACTTTATTTATAATAAGTTTGGAATCAACAAAGATGAGAATATGTTAGATACCCCATTAAATAACAAGTTTGAGAACAACTATGAGATCTTCATTCTCCACAATGTTGTTAGTACAAGGGAACTCAATTTTGAATGTTTTAATAATACAAACCCATTTTATGTGACTATAAACAAACATCCATGATCCATGGTTTATGAAGGAACCATTAAAGAATAATTTCCAAACTAGAGATTCATCGATAGACATTATTACTTCATCCATGAATTCTACACAATATGTGCTTTATATTTGAGAGGTGCTTATACTAATAATTATCCCTTAATTGATTTTTTATTAACATACTGAAGATAAAACTTAATGAGAATCATAACCCACTTATCCATCTTACATGTTAAATTTATTTTGGATAGAAGATATTTGAGAGGGTTGATTAGTATAATGATTTTAATTTGATTATTGAGCTTGTGATGTCAGACTTTTATGAAGGAAAAAAAAAACTATGATACATGAATTTTCCATTTGAAAATAATTAATTTCATAATATACCAAGGTCCTACTTAGATAATAAACTTCCCTTTCTTTCCCACTATCATCATGTTGCACTAACAATGCCCTCAATACAAATTGAGTAGATGGAATTAATACTAGTGGATTAAGAAGATATTGTTTAAGGTGATCAAATATTGTAGAACAATTATCATTCTAATTGAAAAGAGTGTCCTTATTTAATAAAAATATAAAAGGGTGACAAATATTTAAAATTTATGATATGAAGAACTTGATTATTTGGATTTTATCTTGTAGACTTCAGATCCATTTGATATTTTTTTGTTGTGGGATATCCATGATAGTTGAAACTTTAGAATGATCAACCTCTATCCCCCATTATGAAATAATGAATTCAATTTTTTTTTAAGATGTCATGCCAGACACACACATTGTGGGATTTAATCTTAGCATATATTTTTTCATACTTTTAAAAATGTGATGAAGTAATTTAGGATGTTCTTCTCTAGATTTTTATTTTTCAAGTATGTCGTCAACATAATCCTTCATAATATTTTGAAGCATAGCATGAAATATGATATTCATTACTATTTATTATGTAGCTATGACATTATTTAAACCAAAAGTTGTAACTTGGTACCAAAATGTTCCCCATGGAGTTGTGAATATTATTTTATATTTGCGTTTAGTATAAATTTTGATTTGATTGTACCCTAAAAATTTGTCCATTAAAGATAACATTTCTTGGCCTACAGTAGAATCCATGACTATGTCAATATTGGGCAATGGTAAATCATCTTTTGGACATAGTTTATTGATTTCATAAAAAATGTGTATAGAATCTGAAACCTTATAGATTTTTTGACATAGGTACTATGTTGGATATCCAATATAAATAGTCTATATGGATATGGAACCAACTTCCAATTGTTTATTAAAATCTTATTTCACTAACAATTCTATCTTGGGATGCATATTACAAAGTTTTTGTTTGATGGGTTTTACATCTAGACGTACAACAATATTATGCACTACTAGTGATGGATCAAGCCCTAGCATATCCGCATAAGACAATGCAAATACATCATAAAATTATTGAAGCAAAATAGTGAGTATTTCTCTTTCTTCTTGAGTAAGGGAGACTACAAGTTTGATGTTTTTTGGGATCTTCTTCTATTCTAATTCTGATAGAAATAATATCCTCAACTAGGAGAGTTGACTCTTATTTATAGTTTATGGGTGGTGGAGTAAGAATTAATTTCTCCTCTAGGTCCACTTGATTTGAAGTAGATGCTGAATTGATGTGTTGATATGATTGTTGTTCTATAAAGTATGAAAAATTATCCAACTGGATAGAAAACCCCTTCTTATGATTCCCTGCTGGAATGTGGTCTCATGTTCTCAATAATATTAAGTCTGCCTCATCAATTTGGAAATTATCAAGTGGAGTTGTTACATATTGGTCCCACTTTATTAATAATGCATATGTGAGCTATAGTGTTAAAAAAGTATTTTCATGGAAAAGATTAGTGAGGTCAAGGTCTTCTAAGTTGATAATAACTAAACCCATTCCACTATCTGAAGAATCATCCTTTGAATCAATAGAAGAGTCACTTTGGAAAAGTGTGATATGTACGTTCAGTGGATTAAACCCTATGCCATGAGTGGTTTCATTTACTTTTAACACTATTGGTTCAATTGACCCTTGTTCAAGAAGACTGAGGCCTTTACATTTACAGTTCATAATATTTCACATAATCATTTTTGTGATAAGGTATTTATTATTGGTGAAGTAAGTAGCTAATTCACTTGGAAGGATTTGAATCTTTAATATGTTCATATGAAAGTAAACAACCTATGATGGTAGGGCCTATGATAATTATGTGGTGTTATATGGATTTTTTTTGCATAATTAAAATCTTGGATTATGTATTCACTCATGCCTTTATCAATGATATTGAAATGAGATAAAGAGGATGAAGGTGATTTGGAAGTGAATGGTTGATTGGAATCCTATTTAGATAATGTTTGATTGGAAGCTTATTTAGCAAATGGTTGATTGGAAGATTGACTAGTGGAAGGTGTTTCTATGGAAATGAAATTAGTTGTTATGGTTATCCAACCACAAAGATGGGGTGTTTGAAATAATAGTTATCAAGTGTAGGTTATTCCTTAATGAGATTCAAGTTATCATCAGTAAATGAGATATAATTAGATTTTTGATATTGACCTTCTAATAGTATATAATATTGGAAGGGTTGAGGATCACTTTGAAATGGTTACTTTCATATCTTCATGTGAGAATTTCAAACATTGGTGTAGTATAGAGGGTATAACATTCATTAAATGTATTCATGGACATCCAAGAAGTAGGTTATATGGTAAATAAATATCAAGCACATGTACTAGTGTTTATTTTATAACATACCCCACCATCAAAGGAAGATAAATTGTACCCATGGATTATCATTCATTATTATCATATCCATTTTTTATGATAATGTTTTTTTCCAATGTTATTGTTGAATATCCTAAGTGTTTTATTAGCCTTAATGTACAAAAATTTATCATTGATACATTGTTTATAAATACCCTCTTTACCTTATGCCTATAGATAATAACCACTATGTAAAATAGAATATTATGAATAATGGTCAAATGTTACCTAGTTATTAGTGGAAAAATTTCCTACTAACGCTTGGAAGATTAAGGGGTTGATGTCTTTTGGGACAATAGACTCTTGAAGGGATTCATAAAAAATGTCTTTATATACAAGTGAATTCTTGAGAATATCTAATATGGAAATGTTTATGGTTGTCTTCTCAAGATGATCAATAATGTTGTATCTGCATTCAACTTTTGATGATAATACACTAAGAATGGTAAGTTTTGCATGCCTTGTAATAACAATTCGCTATTGAGATTGAAAATTAATGACATTAACATGATTGTACATTTAAATCAACTCTATTAACTATAGATTTGAAAGGATGACTATGTTGGTTGTCATTACTAGCTTCATGTTGTTATTGTTTTTACTTACCTTTTACTTTGTCATGGTTGGGGAATGGATCTTAACATATCCCCAAATTTTTGTTGTTTGACATCTTGGTTGATTAGTTTTCAATGGATATGTCCCCTTGATCAATTAGGTATTAAACATAGTTCTTGAGGTGCATACACCAATTGGTAGAATGTCCATTTATCCTACAATATTCACAATGTTCATCTTCCTTATACCAACCAATTTTAGGAATGTTCTCATCAAAATATTTGGTCCTTGGCCTAGTGATCATGTTATCATGGTCCAACCTAAAAAATAGGTTTTCATGTGTATCACCCAATTGTGTGAACTTATGTTTAGGTCTTCCTTGTTGGGGTTAACCATCAAGAATGGTTATGTTATAAATGGGTTGGGTATAAGTTTATTGTTTATTTTGTGGGTTTTACATTTGTTTAATATCAGTTACACCATCTCCAATAATTTTTTTATTCTTTGCAAAGAACTTAGGATTTTTAGTTTGTTTGGAGGTATTATTTTTGGGATTAAATATATTGATAACACATTTATTGATTAATGTTCATTCAACTTGGACCCCCTTTTCAATAATTTCATCAAATGACCTTGGGAAATGGAGTAATAAGTGACTTTCCAAGTATGACTTGAGACTCTTCATAAATATATCCACAAGTTATGTTTCATAAAATGACCATGAAAAATGACTTGCCATTGATTGCCATCATGTAAGAAGGAATCAAAGGTTTTGCCATTGTGTAAGTATAATGTTGTCAAGTATTTTTCAATATTATAAGAAAAGTGAAAAAAAAACTTCTCAGAAAGGTCCTCAAAAGTGAATATCGATCCTTTAGGAAGGCATGAAAATTATTCAAGGGTTTGAACCCTGAGACTCCATGGAAATGATAGTAACATATACTCATTTCTATAAGAAATGTTTGCACATGCATGATAGAATACTATAAGGTGTTCCTTAGGATCTCCTTTACCTTTGTATTTGTAATTTCTTGGGAGTTCAAAGTACTTAGTAAAAGGCTTTGTCATGGTACCTAGTTCATAGAGGTATAAATAAAATTACTCATATTTAAATGGTTTTTATTTAGAATAAGAATTGTCTTACAAACCTAAAACCTTATCTTTAATTTTTTGGAATTCTTGTATAAAGTATGGTGATATTTGGTTCATTTGACTTGAGGAATTATAAAATTTGGATATCTGACCTATGAATGAATTTATGTTAGTTTGATTTTGTGTAAATTGGTTAAGTGGTGGGTTGAAGTTATTAGGAGGTTGGTTGGAAAATTCAATGTTTTGTGGGTTTGCAAAGGCATTGGAATTAGAGTTAAAACCAATGTTCTATGGATTAGTATTAGTGTTGAAGTTTGATGTTGTTGGATTGGGATTTTTTGTAAAGTGAATGTTTGGGTTTTGTTGATTTGGGTTTGTTCTAACTTTAAATTTTGTTGGTGTAGGATTGGTATTAAAGTTTGTGGGGTTTGTGTTAGTATTATAAACTGTTGTCTCTTGTCTTTTCTACCTACTTGTTTTTGTGTCTCTCCCTTTTTTTTTCTCACCTACCTTCCTACTTTCTTGCTCAATTATATAAGTTCAAAAATCAAAATTGCTCATTAAATGTTTTTCGGTAAGTTAGGGAGTATGATTAAATATTTTAATTCTTACATTTTGATTCCTCACTAAGTAAACTATTTGATTATACATGGATATTTATAGTTGACACATTTGATTTGCTTATTTTTGACTAAGCTTTAAATATATGCTATTATGGAACAATAGGATATTTCGTAGGGTACATTACTATATTGATATAAGTTAGCTATAGTGTATATGTTTATATTATGATCATGTTGGTTTGTTATGTCAAATATATTTTTATGATGTATATATATTATGATGTAATGATCTCACTACTTGCTTATTGTGAGGTTGACGTATGAGAACTCATCCCTGAAAGCATGATAAAGGGAATATATCATCGGAGAGAGTGATGTGCATGAAGATGTCAAAAGATGATCAATAAATAGACTAGAAACCTGCATACATCACATTAAGTAGCACATATTACAATGTATAATAAAATAGTTAGCACAATATATTTATTTTTGCTTTCATTAGATAATTGTTTGCTCATGATTTGATAGCATAACTTTAAATGGTTATTTAAAAATTTATTTTGCATGATATTTGTGTATTAATGTTTTGGAGACTAAGGTAATTAGATTAGATTCATATTTTTTTACTTAATTATCATTAATCGATCATGGCATTAAAGGATGTTAATTAAATTAGTGAATTTACTAGTCTTTATAATTAATGTTAAAATGAATAAAATTTAAGAATTTCTAATTGTGAGAAAAAAATAGGGAAAAAAAAAGAAATTAAAAAGCAATAAATAAATAAAAGTGAATGATCTAAAATTAAAAAAAAACTGAAATATATATATATATATATATATATATATATATATATATATATATATATATATATATATATATATATATATATATATGTCCTTTTTCATCTTGTTATAGAATATGAAAGAAGATGATAAGTGAGATGGAGAGGAGAGTAAAAAGCGGGGCATAACACACAGAGGAGAAGAAGAAAGAAATGATATAGTGTGAGGAGAAAAAGGATAAGCAATCTAATAGAACAATTTTTTTTTTTAGGTAGGTAATGTTTTTAAATTCTATATATTTATCTTAATTTTAAACATAGGAGTATACTCAAATTTTTAAATTGCTTATAGGTTGGATGTGTTCATACATCAGTTTACAAGCTATATAAAAGATTATGTAAATACTAATATATGTAAGAATACAAATTAATATTAAATCGGTTGTATTTTATTTACATGGTAGAGATTGTGGCAATTTGCATAATTATACAATAGGAATTTTAAATACAACGATTCTATATAAACATAAATTCAGCAAACCAAGAGTAGGCATAGGCAGTAATTTAGACATAACAGTCTTGATAGTTTTAGTGGGATGATTGATATAATAGTCTATATGTTATTCCATACTTTATACATCCTAGGTGTTTTATAGAAAAGATTAGAATATGCTAAACTAGGTGACTTCCAATATTTATACATTTGTTGAAGCTTCAATTTCCATACCACATAGGGTTGATTTGCATTAACATAAACATTTTTATATATTGATTCACCTTCAACAGTGGAATGAATTATATTAAGTTGCATCCTCATTCAGGGGTAGATTTTATTTATAGGAGTCAAATTTAAACATCCCTATCACCACATATAGTCGCATAGAAGTAAAATGATATATATATATATATATATATATATATATATATATATATATATATATATATCATTTTACTTCTATGCGACTATATGTGGTGATAGGGATGTTTAAATTTGACTCCTATAAATAAAATCTACCCTATATTTGTTCTCTATATATGCATTAGCTTGGACACACCAGGCATTGTAATTTTGTGACTATATAAATATCTCTTAAAATTCATCACTACATATATACAGTAGCTAAAATCATGGTTGTATGTCCTTAGCTTGTAAAAGTAAATGTTTCATATTTTTACAACTTACTGTGAAGTCTTATAAAGGTAAGGTTTTATAAGTATTGAAAACTAGAAAGGAAGGGTTCATAATGTTTATGCAAAGGATTACTCAATCTATTACAGCTTATTGTTGATTCATCAACCCTTATTTAGTGATTATATATTTTTTTCAGGAAATATATTTTTTGGAGTGATTTAGCAATGAATTTATGACATAGAAAATGAGTGAAAAAATCCTTAACACCTTAATTCCTATGAGTTTATACAAAGGGATTATTTATTTATTAAATGATTATATAACTAGGGTAATTGATATATAATACTAATCAGGATAAGATTTTATTAGATTAAAAACATGATTTTACATTAAATGAGCTGACTTACTCTTGCATTGGTTAATAAACCTAAAGAATTGCCAATTTTGTAAATAATAATAAGATGTGAGTTATTATATATATAGTTCTATATTTATGTAATTTTAACATAAGTATATATAAATTTAAATAGAGTACATTGTCAAAAGAGACAATACTAAATTGATCTTATAGCAAGACTGAAGAGAATATACACAGTCGATAGCCATAATTAAATGATGATTTGACAAAAATATATATAAACTTCAAAATTGACTATGGATAATTATTTAGACTTATAAATCATAGTCAATCTATTTGGTATTATGACTATTGAAAAACATTATGGAAACCGTATTTGGGAATATTAATAACTATAGGTGTATATATGTGCTTAGTATATCGAGATTCTTACAATTATTTTAATGAGGCATGTGAAGGATAAAGAGCTCAACATAGTCTTCATTATGATATCCATGAGTTTACTTATCATATATGGGGTGTGAATCAAAACCCGTTGTATAGTTATAAAATTGTAAAAATCTACGTATTTATGAATTATTAATGCTATACTTAAAAAATATAGGTATACATGTGCCAATTATATTATAATTGAATGTAGAGGTGTGTTATTCTAAATATAGTTTTATTAGTGGTTTAAATCTATATTCTGTACAATAAAAAATAATGTATGCATGCATACAACCCCTGAGAATAAAAAATGCTAAAATGAAATATTATGTGTTAATAAAAATTGAGACTTTTTTGCTATGTCTAGTTATTTGAATATAAACTTATGTCTCCATGTATTTATGATTAATTTATAATTACTTATTGTGAAAATTAGTAGTTATATTTTATAACACTTGATTATGGTAATATATGTTATCATAGGATGTAATATGTTTGAAAACTAATTATTGTAATTATAATCTGTAGTTAAATGTATAATTTACTTGGGGGTATAACTTATACTCATTATTTATATTATGGGATAGATAATAATGTGAGGTTTATTTATACATTTGATGAATAAATGTATGCTATTGAATTATCCTATGCTTAACATGTTATGTGATATGATTGATTGTAGGATATAAATTGTTGTCTCCCAGAAAATACAATCATTTTTGGAACAACATTTGAATTATTTTGGTTTTACAGACCAAAATTGTATCTTCCATTTTCAAAAATTTGTTTTAGATATTCAAATTTCCCATTTTCAGAGCTTCTGAAAAAATCTACAGACTTTGCAAGTCAAGTTCAATGGATTTTACATGTTGATTTCTACGGACTTTGTATTTTCAATTTCTATAGGCAGGTTCATTTATACAGGTTCAAAGACTTCTGCAGGCGGTTTTCAGTCAAAAGAATTGATTTTCAACATTTATTCATTTTATGGGATTGGTTCAGAGTTTTGGTTCAAGTGAAAATCTCCATCGGCAAACATCTGAGTGCAAAAAGAGACTTGAACCATTGAACCGTTAAACCATTGAACCATTTTGGTTCAAAGGTTCAACGGGTTCAAGGTTCAACAAGTTCATTCCCTTCAATTGGTTCATCAGCTTCAAGGATGTTTGGTCAAATCATTCAATTGAACCATTGAACTATTGAACCATTGAACCATTTTGGTTCAAAGGTTCAACGGGTTCAAGGTTCAATGACAGGTTCAACTAAAAGAACAATTCAATGGTTTAGTTCAACCAAGCAGTTCAATGCTTTATTTCATTCAATTGGTTCATTCTTTTAGTTCATATTTTGGTTCAATGTCTATAGGTTCAACAATAGGGGCTCAGCCCCCTTCATTGAACCATTGAACCAGTTCAACAGATTGGTTCAATCTTTTGGTTCAACATCAAATTCCTGTTGGTTCAAAGGCAAGTTCATTTAAAAACTGCTTGGTTCAATATTTAGTTCATCGGCTTGTTTTATTCATTGAACCATCAGCTTGAACCATTGGCTTGAACCATTTTGGTTCAAATCCTTGGTTCAACTGATTGGTTCAATGTCAAAGTTCATTCAATGGTTCATTGGCTTTTTGGTTCAAAGGGACTTGGCGTGCTTCATTGAACCTTTGAACCGGTTTAACTAATGGTTCATCGGCCAAGTTCAAAGGGGAGGTTCAATGCTGAAAGGAAATTTTTCGAAGGACAAATGCCCTTTCAGAGGACACTTAATCGACTAAAACACCCTTTGAAAGGGTTATTTTCAAAAGAAATCTAAAGACTTGTTCAAATATTTGGCGAAACAAATTTCTGCAGACTTTTTGTTCATGGGAATTTTCCCCAGACTTTTTGTCCACGAGAATTTTTCGTGGGACAAATGTCTACAGAATTACCTACGGGGAGCTTTCAAATCAAACACTCGAGAATAATCCCTGGGGAAAAATCTATGGGGAACATTTACCCGAAGGATTTATCCGCGAGGACTGCCAAAGCAAAAGGGGCTACCAAAGGACCCCGAAGGGTAGGTGCCCTTGCGGGGGACTCTTGGCAGCCAAAATAAAGGACTATTCAAACATAGGTCATTTCTCAAAGCCCGAAAGGGTAAGTCTAAGTCAAATGGGTAATGCCAAAAGCCAAAAGAAGACCAAGGGATGATGCCCACAAAGACGTCAAATTCAACATAGCTGACTAGCCGTTGGGAGCATATTGACGGGCATGTAAATGTCAATTTTAAAGACAGTGAAATAACCATTGATCCTTTGATCCATAGACCTGAAGGCATTTCCAGAATTCAAGACAAAAACTAGCTGAAAGCGAGGAAAGATAGAATAATGGATGAATTCAAGACCCGATTCAATTAATCTGGAGAGGAGGAACGATGAAGACAAGATCAGACCGATAGCTGGACATTGAAAGTTATAATCTTTCAATTGCATAGCTTGTTCATCTACATTGAAAAGATCAAATGGGTAAAAGGCCCCAAAGTTCTAGCTGGTCTTCCTAACATTTCCCAATGCATCATGATGTATTACTGTTCCTGAGTCCTTGAAGTGGCTATATAAGGGACTTTCTTTCATTGTAAAATCATCTTCTTTTTGACAATCTGAACGAAACTCTACCAAAATTGAGAGGCATCATTGAGACTTTGTGCTCAGTCTATTGATCATATTCTGTTAATGAAAACAAGGGACTTTTTTAGACTTTGTGCTGTAATATCTTTTCTGTTTCATTAATTTAATAAGTGGGATTAGTAAAGTAGTCAGGAAGGCATCCTAAAGAATCAACTGTGGAGTGACTTTGTGCCCCCATAACTAACTTCAGTGTGTTTGCTTTTTCATTGCTGTGTAAAGGACTTTGAAAAGACTTTGAGCTTTCATTGCCCTTCGTATATTACTCTTAAGCATTTCATGATAGAGACTTTGTGTTCTATTTCGATTTGCTGGTTACCATACTTCAGTTACATTCTGCTTTTATTTCCAAGGGTATTCTTGTGGCTGACTGAATAGTTTTTCCTGAAAGAAGAGGAGAACTGTCTGTCATTCCTTGAGTTTTTCCTTTTTTTGTATACATCATCTCTGAAGAAAGAGAGATGGATGCCTGGTCCTACCCTTGAGTATTATTTTCTATTTATACATATACATAGCATATCCACAAGGAACCTCCCCTTGATGAGAGGAAAGAGCAGTCTCCTTCTGATGTGATAAACTTACACATTAGGACGACTAATCTTCTTGCTTTGGTTGATAAGACCTATTTTGTTTACCAGTACGTTGATAGACAAAATATTCAACCAACATAAATTATATGAAGCTTTTGGTTATATTATTTTAAACAATTTTGTATTTTTGATATTTTAGTGAGATGGACTTCACTGACTTACTAGCATCATAATCCCAGATGAGGGCAATCTGATTAAGTATTATGTATAAATTTTGATTGGTCTATAAATCATTATTATTTATTTTTAAAAAAATTTAACCAAAATAATATTTATTAAGATATTATCATTTTATAAGTATGATTTACATATTTGTGAAATATCTTACAATAGAACATGTTTTTTATTATGCATCACATGTTTAGTTTTAGAAATCATACAACATGCGAGTACTAGCTTGTCTCTCTAGATTCTCACATCATCACTATCTACTCATTCATGAAGGGAGGTTCATTCTCTAATAAGATTAATATGGGCAATAGTTGGTCTATGATTGGTATGAAAAAGTGCTCAAATTATGATCTCCCTCCCCACATTATACTTAGAGATGACACTTGAGATTATCATATATACTATCAATCAAAAAATTATATATATATATATATATATATATATATATATATATATATATATATATATATATATATATATATATATATATATATGTAAAATCTTGGAGAGCTTTAATTACTTATTTATTGTATATTAACATTAGTGGGTATAGACATGTATTAGTCATGGCTAGTTTATTATAAATACTTCTTATATTTGTATTATGATGTGTTTCTTATGATGATAGTTATTAAAAATATATGATGTGGTATACACTATTTACATTTATTTCACATAAAATATTTTATATGATCATTGTTTATATTATCCAGGTGTAATCTATTTATATTATGTGTTTAAATTTAAAAAAAAATCACATATTTTTAGGTTGATCTTAGTGGGGATGTTACATGTGGTATTAGATATATGGATTGAAATCTAGGACTTAATGAGTCCAATAATATTTTTATATCCTCTTGTTGATATAAAGATGGTGCAATATAATGTTTTTGGTGAGGGTTTATCAAATACCAATGATAGTAACCCTCCATTTTATCCTAGCCAATTTACTATCGATTAATCAAAAAATATGAATTAGATATTTATAACCATGAACGAGACCATAGATCTAATCACAACTCTTGAGTAGGTGGTTCATGGCCATAAAGAGGAAGAATAGTAAGACATACTTGAAGAGCATCCCGTTGAGTATAAAAACCTTTAGGATGCTAGAGCTTAGGTAGTAGTAGAGTTGGATAGAGACATGAAGAAGGTGAACCCACCTAAGTTTGATGGGACTATTCTAGGTGATGGGCCTGAGGTATGGTTGACTGAGAAGAAGAAATATTTCAATATTTAAAAATAGTTCAAAGTCATTAAAATAGTATGTGGATCATACCAGTTGGCTGGTATGGTAGCTATATGGTGGGCCAACAAAATATTGGAAATGAATTTTAACTTGACCACCACTACTTGAGATCAATTTATGGCATTATTTAGGTCATGGTAGCTTTCATAGCATTATTTTGATAAAAAATTCATAGATTTCCAAAATATGAAGCATGGATTTTTATCGATGAATGAGTAGTATGTACCTCAATACCAAGAGATAATAAGAATGAAATCAAAAAGTTTATCATGGAATTGAGAATCTAGATCAGTGGAGAGGTGGGTGTTCATGGACCTTATACCATGAATTATTTCTCTGAGAAGGTGATCAAATAGGAATATAAGATGAAGTTTATTTCACAGTCTAAGGACACGTTTGAAAATTCTAAGTCAGCCTTCAAAAATAAGAATTGAAAACAGAGGAGTAGAGACTTCAAGAAGTAGTTTAAAGGTCAAAATACCAAGTTCAATAATGGTTTAGGTAATAAAAAATAAGGTAATCGATCAAAAGGTTTTTTCAAGGGAAACCAATAGAAGGAAAAGAAAGGAACACAGGGAGGTTGTTTTATTTATGGATATGACCATTATTATTGTGATTTACCTCAGGATAAGTCAAAGGTCAAAGGTATTAATCCTCATGAGGATAGTTTTTAGTAGCAAATTTATGCAATAGTTGAAATTGACAAACTAAATTTTAGGAATTACCCATAAAGCTATTAGGTATTTTATTTGATCATCTAGTTTCTACTTTGATAGATACAAAATCCACATAATGTTTTATAGCTCCTAAGATACTTATTAAGTTAACTAGAAGAATTAGAGTAATGACAAAATCATGGTCAATACAGTATGGGAATGACTTAAAAGTCATGGTTGACAAGTGTTTAGTTGGAACAAAGATTAAGTTTTTCAAATTCATAATAGTTGTGGATCTCTATGTGTAGACATCTAAATTTGGCCATCGATAACCTTCAATCAGGGTTTTGACCAATTTTCATCAAAACACAAAATTTGGTCTAAAAACATTAAAACATATTAAATGTATTAAAATTGATATCTTCAAGTGTTGATTTTGGCTAGGGTATCACTAAATGAGATAATGCAATTTATAGGCAAGCTAACTTTGATAAGAGCATTTCAAATCAAAATATTAGTTTTGCACTTAGGTGCCCTGGATTTCTCTTTTCTATAAAATCTCTTACATGAGACATATGCATTTGTTATTTGATATTGACAACATCCTAAATGGGATAATGGTTCCAAGGCATCTAACATCAACTTCCAATTTCAATCTAGTCAAATTTTAGACTAATAATAAGACATTCTGATCAATTTGAGTAATTTATACACAAAGTGCTTAATCATGCTTAAGAGCTAATTAAACTAAATTAGAACATAATTAATAATTCCATGAAACTTTATAAATAATTCTAAAAAAAAAATGAATATTAAATATTTGTATCATTAGGTGACCTCATTTTTTGGGAAAACATCCCTAAACCATAAAATATCACAAATATCAAAGATTAAGCCACCCTATGCCTCATCAATACCCTCCATGCCTCTTAATTTCCTCTCTATCCCAAATATTGATGAACCTATTTATGAATTTTAATTACATAATTGAATTAATCTTTAGCCACACATCTCCATCTTGAGATGGATGGTTTAGATTGATTCTATCTATTTGAAAAATCTATAAATAAGAGGCCTTGCTTATTGATTTTGAAGCCCTTATATGTCCACATTATAATGACCAAATGCATTCAAGAATCATTGCATCTTAGTGTTATAATACCAAAATATTAAACCAAAGCCAAGCCAAGCCAAGCCAAAGCAACATAAGGTGCCAAGGAGAGATGGAGGTAGCCAAGCTTCCATTGATGCAAACTTTATGAGTATAAATTGAGTAAGCCATTAAAATAAGCATTTTGGATCATCCAAAGAAGGTGAAAGGAAGGTTTTTTTTAATTTTTAGTTGTATTTTCTATTCATGTTTTGTTAACTAAGATCCCTCTAGTAACTAGGTCTAGAGATGTTATGCTAGCGTGTTTATTTCAATTTCAATTTTATTTTTGGAACTAGCACTAAACTAGCCATCCTCTCTTGAGTCAAATTTCTAGTTCATATAACAAGATATTCTGATCAATTTGAGTAATTTGTGCGCAAAGTGCTTAATCATATTTAAGAGCTAATTAGACCAAATTATAATGTAATTAAGAATTTCATGAAACTTATTAAATAATTTCTTTCTAAAAATGAGTATTGAATATCTACATCATCAGCTGACCTCATTTGTTGGGAAGACATCTTTAAGCCATAAATACCATAAATATCAAAGATTAAGCCACCCCATGCCTCATCAATGCCTTTCATACCTCTTACTTTACCCTCTATCCCAAATATTGATGATCATATTTATGAATTTTAATTTCATAATTGAATTAATCCTTAGCCACACATTTTTATCTTGAGATGGATGATTCAGGTTAATTATATCCATTTGGAAAAATCTATAAATGGGAGGCCGTACCTATTGATTTTAAAGCTCTCATCTACCAAACTTATAATGCCTAAATGAATTAGAGAATCATTTCATCTTAGTGATATAATTCCAAAATATTAAACCAAAGCCAAGCCAAGTCAAAGCCACACAAGGTGCCAAAGAGAGATGGAGGTAGCCAAGCTTCCACTGATGTAGACTTCATGAGCAAAAATTGAACAAACCACTAAAACAAGTAGTTTGGATCATCTAAGGAAGGTGAAAGGAAGGCTTATTTTACTTTTTAGTATTTTTTTCATTCACATTTTGTTGACTAAGCTCTTCCTAGTAACGAGGCCTATAGATGTTATGATAGTGTGTTTATTTCAATTTTGATTTCATTTTTGAAACTAGCACTAAACTAACCATCCTCTATTGAGTCAAATTCATAGTTCACATAATGGCATGCCCGATGGGATGTTATCCCCACAAAGTTGATCATAAGGCTCCTAAAAGTAAATTAATAACCCTTGTTATGCAGAATCTTAGAGTGGGAGGCCCAAAAGAGTAATTTTTTAAAGAAAAACGTATTTTTCTAGGAGTTGGGGGTTTACTTGGACTCAATTATAGGATTATCCTACAACTCATGGGGTTTCCTAACTAAATCATGGTATTGTTTAACCACTATCAGTTAAGAAACAATACCTCTACTCATAAAATTATGGGATTGACCTACAACTAGTAGGATTGCCTTTTAGAGTCACAACATTGTGACTAAAATGTTAGTGGTTAAGTTGTAATACCAAAAATCACAAAGTTATGTGATTGCCTTGCAACTAATGGTATTGCCGAATATAGTCACAGTATTGTGATTAAACTATTGGTGGTTAAGTTATAATACCACAACTTATCAAGTTGTGATATTTCCCTACAACTAACAAGATTGCTTTGTGGAGTCATGGTATTGCACTGTGTGAACTTGAGAGCTAGTTTTTCAAAAAAAAATTATTTCATCTTCAAAAGTGATTCAAAGCTAAGCTACTTCCTAACATTTTTATTGTAAGATATACATGAAAATTCATCTAAGAAAACTAAATCAGTGCCTTTCACACATCATTTGAGTGTTTTAAAATAAATTAGGAACTTTTTTTTTGTGCTTAATAAAAAATTTAGATGCTTAAGTGAATGATTTGATAATTGTGCTTTCAAAATTATAACTTAAGACCAAGGGGCCAAAAACATACTACCTAATCTTTGTTTTGGTGCTTAAAATTGAACACACTTGTTAATTTTTGTTTTCAATATTTGTTTAGTTAGAACTTGATTGGCAAAAAGAAGGTTTGTGCATGTATAATCTTATATTTTTTCCCTTTAGAAAACCCTTGGAATCAAAAGAACCATCCTTGTTGCAAACATGCCTAGTCTAAGGTGTAGAAAGAATGTAATTTAAAACACTCCCTAAAAATTCATTATAGTTTAGGTGACCTTGAAAATGACCGTAAAGTCTTTCTATTAGTCATTTATTTTTTATGAAAACTTGGCTTGCGAGGGGGACTTAATTACCTCCCATGAGTTCTTTAGGGAAAATTTGACCTGATGTTTCATCTTCCAACACTCACTTCATCCACTCCTACTAGGATCAGAGGTTTGAGTGATTAAACCACTTTATAGTATTGGAGTTGCACACAGGACGTATCTACACTTTAGACATTATACTATATTAATCAAGCGATGGATGTAGTGGTTGCAAAAAGGATAAGACCTTTTTACAACAAGCTAAGTGATGCAGATACCCAATTATGTGATTTTATTTTACATCATAATTTAGATGTCATTGTGTAATTGATTCCCTTAGAAAATTTTGAAAACTTGTAGATCTTAGATAAATCCCCACTTGTCATAGAATTGCTATTGGTGTAAGGTACACCTCAAGGTCCATGTCATAGTAATATCATTTGAGAGAAGGGGATGTAAAAAATCTAATATATAATGTGCATTTTACTTTTTGGATGAACACTAAAATCCTCTTAAATGATGTATATTAATGAATTCTAATAATACCAAGCAACTTTGTCAGCTTAGAATCAAAGAATGACTAATTAGTTGGTTTTGTCCTAGATTAAAATATTGTTTGGAGTCAAAACTTGGTGTGAAAAAATGATACAAACCAAAAACATAGTCCTCATTTTCCTTTTAACAAAGAGGTGTTATGCTGCCCACATCAATCATTAATTTAGTTTGTTCGAATTTCATCAAAACTTAGAGTCATATCATCCATTTTGGCAGAGTTATGCTGCCTAATTGAGTCTAGACTTCTACCAAACATTGTTTCAGTCTTTCATCTATAAATTAAATTCAAAATTACACCATCATAAGTTTATAGGGTTGATGTGTTAAGTGGGTTCACTATTTGTACTAAATTTGAAGGAACTTAGGTTCAATTTCCAATTTGGATTGAAGGTCGTTAAAGACTCATAATAACTATCACCACTTGATAGACTTAAGTCATTTTTTGCTAAACACTTGCACTTTGAGTCTATGCTCCAAACATTTTTGTGTTACCATCCTATTTCAATTAAGCTCATTTGAATACATACCTTTTTACCCTAGAGATGTTGTCAAAACATTCAAAGTATGTATGTCATTTGAGTTAAAAAATGTAGTGTTACATTTCTAAATTTGTGAGAAACCATCTTTTCCTTAGACATTTTTTGAAGCAAACATATTGTCACATCTTTTGAGTAGGATATCATTGTTACGCTACCCAAAGCATTTCAAGAATTATTTCATAGACCATTTTTCATAAATTTCACATTTATGCACATTTTTCAAGCCAATATAAGTATACGTTTGTCTAGCACAGTCACGTCATTCACATTTTTCTAGTCTATTTGTGAAAGGAACCAAGTTTTATACCATAATTTGTGAAAAAATAAACTATATCTAAAGTGCCTTTTGTTTCATATCTTATACCTATTTTATTGAGTTCATGTCCAAGAGTCCAATGCTTAGTTTTTGTTAGAAGTGTTTCAAATCCATTAGATTCAAATCTCATCTTTTTTCAAACTCTAGTTTTTGACATTGTTCGGCCAAGAGTCTTAGCACATGCCTTGTTTGAGCCTAGATTTTGAAGTCGCATTTGGTAAAAAAACCTAGAAACTATTTATTTCCTAGATTAGACTAATTTGGAACACTTCAACCTTAGAGTTTGACATTTCAATTTTCAATCTATTTACTTAATCTCTTTTGTATAAGATGTGTAAAGTTAGATACTTAATGTTAACTTATTTTATTACAAATCATTACACAAACCTTTTCCATCCTTTTGATGAATCTAGACTAAGTTTGAACATCATCTTCTAGACATTGTCTTTTTAGAGTTTGTAGAACTCCCTTTGTAGTAAAGCATTTACTATGGATCCCAACATGTCTTTGTACACTTGTAATTGATTGATGTATAATATAGGGTTTAGTAATGCGGTTGTGCAAGAAGAAATGGTGCAAGACCCCTATATAGATAATATTGCTTATGAGATGGATCCTTATCCCTCTTATAATACTCAAATAAGGGCACAAAACCAAGATCCATTATATAACTATTTGGTTAATATGCCACCATATTCAAAACAAGATCAAGAATAAATCATGCAATACCTAGCTATGGTACCTACAATTAAGGAACATTTTAATTAACAACCATACTCAATTAATGCACCATCTATGTATGATCCATTTTTATTTAAACATCAATTTTTGGCAAAAAAGAATGAGATTTTGGTTAGATCCATAGAGGTAGGGGCCACGTATCTGGTTGACTACCCCCATGAGAATTCACCAAGCCTAGTAAGAATTCCCCATAACATAATTTACAATCAACAGGCTTCTTCTATAAATCCTTTGGCTCTAGTCCAAATAATGTATCAAGACCCTAGCATGTTTGCCAAAGGAAAGGACCCCATAGAGGACCACTTTATACAAATGTAGATAGCATACCAAACATACTTGAACCTAGCACATAATTTTATCTAGATGAACATGGTTAATAAACCTCTAATTGACTTAGTTCCTTCAACAAGAGTTTTGATAGAGTTAACTAATTAAGATAATCAAAGTTTTAACCTATTCACACAAAACACTTCGGTAGACAACTTACTACATATGCTAATTATTGAAGAAGTATCTTCTATATTTATGTAGATTAATGAACTAAACATAGTGGATAATGCATAAACAACATCCAATCCAAATCAAAGTGGTACTAACACATAAATAATTAGTTAACAACATGTGCCTATAGTTAATACCATGAGCGTATCTGCATACCAAGGAATGAACGCTTCTGTACCCCAACCTTCACCACCTACTTCCTATCCTCAACTAGATGCTTTGTCAAACATACAAACAATAGGATTAGGTAGTCAACCAGTAACCAATGCCATGCCTCAACAATAAAATGTGATAAATCCTATTCCTCCTCAACAAGTGATGAATAGTTTTCCACAACAATGGGCACAATCTAGTGAACCAATGCAATAGAGGCCAAATATATTACTGTATCAATAGGGAGAAACTAATTTTTCACCTTATTAGGTAATAACAAATATAACTCTTCAGTCATAGGCTAATATGCCAATTCAAAACCAACCAATGTCTAACCAACAACATATAAATATTGGTTAACAATAGATGTTGAATTTTCAACATGCATTTACTTCCCAACAGGGATTAATATAACAAGGAGGTTCTAATATTTTTGAAGTACCTACTAGGTAACAATTGATTTTTGTTTAAAATGTGCCACAAGTTCAGAGATAGGGTCTTAGTTCACAAGTTCCTACTCAATAACAAGGTTTGATTAGTTGACAACATGTCCCTTTTCAACCACAATAGGCACAATATGGTTATATCACTCCATCCCAATATCAAAATCCTCAACATCAAATGTTCATAACCAACCCTAACTAGAATATTATATAAAAATATGCATAATTCCAATAAATGGACCTGAATCTATGTATACATATTCCTGGTCCATTTCCTAACCAAACCAACATTACCCAAAAAATTCCTCCATCATACCCGGGTCAAAGTATTCTACTTATGACTGCTTAATCATATATTCAAGCTAATATTATGCCTCAAGCCAATGTTCCCTCCAGTTTCCTAGCCCAAAAACTACAATAGATGAAGGATGTGATTGCTACCATCTAAGCTGGGAAACATGATAAAATGTTTAAGTTGGATGATGTGTGTTCTTATCTATTCAACATGGAGTACTTATAAATACCATTTCCTCTAGGATATGAGCCACCAAAATTTGAAAAATACAAAGGGAAGTGACCCTAAGGCCCATTTAACCAAGTTATGTTTTGCATGCCAGCTAGTGGCATATAACAACATATACCTTTTTTTGTTGTTCCTAACGAGTCTAGTAGGACAAGCCTTGTAGTGGGTTTTAAAGTTTCCCTAGAATTCAGTAATATATTTTGGTGACCTTTTAAAAAAAATTATACAACACTTTTCCTATAATCTTGAGCATGAGATTTCATTAGTTGATTTGATGCAAGCTAAATAAAAAACTGGTGAGGGTTTTGCAAGCTATCTATAATGATGGAGAGCACTTGCAAGCCAATTCACTGATAGTTTACTAGATAAACAATTAGCTGTTGTATTCACTAAAAACTTGCATAGTGAGATATCCTATCATTTGGAACTACAATGTGCACATACCTTTAAAGAAATGATTGAAAAAGGTTTGTTGATTGAGCAAGCACTCATTAATAAAGGATTCATCAAACTTAACTCAATAAATCAAAACTGAGGTACTTATCATGGAGACTACAATTTTGATGTTTTTGGGATCTTCCTCTATTCTAATTCTGATAGAAATAATATCCTCAACTAGGAGAGTTGACTCTTATTTATAGTTTAGGGGTGGCGGATTAAGAATTAATTTCTCCTCTAGGTCCACTTGATTTGAAGTAGATGTTGAATTGATGTGTTGATATGATTATTGTTCTATAAAGTATGAAAAATTATCCAACTGGATAGAAAACCCCTTCTTATGATTCCCTGCTAGAATGTGGTCTCATGTTCTCAATAATATTGAATTTGTCTCATCAATTTGGAAATGATCAAGTGGAGTTATTGCATATTGGTCCCACTTTATTAATAATGCATATGTGAGTTATAGTGTTAAAAAAGTATTTTTATGGAGAAGATTAGTGAGGTCAAGGTCTTCTAAGTGGATAATAACTAAACCCATTCCACTATCTGAAGAATCATCATTTTAATCAATAGAAGAGTCACTTTGGAAAAGTGTGATATGTACATTCAGTGGATTAAATCCTATGCCATTAGTGGTTTAATTTACTTTTAACACTATTGGTTCAATTGACCCTTGTTCAAGAAGACTAAGGCCTTTACATTTACAGTTCATAATATTTCACATAATCATTTTTGTGATAAGGTATTTATTAGTGGTGGAGTAAGTATCTAATTCACTTGGAAGGATTTGAATCTTTAATATGTTCATATGAAAGTAAACAACCTATGATGGTAGGGCCTATGATAATTATTTGGTGTTATATGGATTTTTCTTGCATAATTAAAATCTTGGATTACATATTTAGTCATGCCTTTATCAATGATATTGAAATGAGATAAAGAAGATGAAGGTGATTTGGAAGTGAATGGTTGATTGGAATCCTATTTAGATAATGTTTGATTGGAAGCTTGTTTAGCAGATGGTTGATTGGAAGATTGACTGGTGGAAGGTGATTCAAATGAAATTAGTTGTTATGTTTATCCAACCACCAAGATGGGGTTTGAAATAATAGTTATCAAGTGTAGGTTATTCCTCAATGAGATTCAAGGTATCATCAATAAATGAGATATAATTGGATTTTTGATATTGACCTTCTAATAGCTTATAATATTGGAAAGGCTAAGGATCACTTTGAAATGGTTTCTTTCATACCTTCATGTGAGAATTTCAAACACTAGTGTAGGATAGAGGATATAGAATTCATTAAATTTATTCATAGACATCCAAGAAGTAGGTTATATGGTAAATAAATATCAAGCACATGTACTAGTGTTTCTTTTATAACATACCCCACCATCAAAAGAAGATAAATTGTACCCATGGATTATCATTCATTATTACCATATCCCTTTATTATGATAATTTTTGTTTCCAATGTTGTTGTTGAATATCCTAAGTGTTTTATTAGCCTTAATGTACACAAATTTATCATTGATACATTGTTTATAAATACCCTCTTTACCTTATGCCTATAGATAATAACCTCTATATAAAATATAATATTATGAATAATGGTCAAATGTTACCTAGTTATTAGTGGAAAAATTTCCTACTAACGCTTGGAAGATTAAGGGGTTGATGTCTTGTGGGAAAATAGACTCTTGAAGGGATTCATAAAAAATGTCTTTATATAAAGGTGAAGTCTTGAGAATATCTAATATGGAAATTTTTATGGTTGTCTTCTCAAGATGATCAATAATGTTGTATCTACATTCAACATTTGATGACAATAAACTAGGAATGGTAAGTTTTGCATGCCTTATAATAACGATTGACTATTGATATTGAAAATTAATGACATTAACATGATTGTAAATTTAAATCAAATCTATTAACTATATATTTAAAAGGATGACTATGTTGGTTGTCATTACTAGCTTCAGGTTGTTATTTTTTTTGCTTACCTTTTCCTTTCTCATGGTTGGGGAATGTATCTTAACATATCCCCAAATTTTTGTTTTTTGACATCTTGGTTGATTAGTTTTCAATGGATATGTCCCCTTGATCAATTATGTATTAAACATAGTTCTTGAGGGGCATACACCAATTGGTAGAATGTCCATTTATCCTACAATATTCACAATGTTCATCTTCCTTATACCAACTAGGTTTAGGAATGTTCTCATCAAAATATTTGGTTCTTGGCCTAATGATCATGTTAGCATGGTCCAACCTAAAAAATAGGTTTTCATGTGTATCACCCCATTGTGTGAACTTACGTTTAGGTCTTCCTTGTCGAGGTTAACCATCAGGAATGGTTATGTTATTAATGGGTTGGGTATAAGTTTATTGTTTATTTGGTGGGTTTCGTATTTGTTTAATATCAGTTACACCATCTCCAATAATGTTTTTATTCTTTGTAAAGAACTTAGGGTTTTTAGTTTGTTTGTAGGTATTCTTTTTGGGATTAAATATATTGATAACACATTTATTGATTAATGTTCATTTAACTTGGACCCACTTTTCAATAATTTCATCAAATGACCTTGGGAAATGGAGTAATAAGTGACTTTCCAAGTCTGACTTGAGATTATTCATAAATATATCCACAAGTTATGTTTCATAAAATGACCATAAAAAATGACTTGCCATTGCTTGCCATCATGTAAGAAGGAATCAATGGTTTTGCCATTGTGTAAGTCTAATGTGGTCAAGTATTTTTCAATATTGTAAGAAAAGTGAAAAAAAAACTTCTTAGAAAGGTCCTCAAAAGTGAATATCGATCCTTTAGGAAAGCACAAAAATTATTCAAGGGTTTGAACCCTGAGACCCCATGGAAATAGTAATAACATATACTCATTTCTATAAGAAATGTTTTCACATGCATGATAGAATACTATAAGGTATTCCTTAAGATCTTTTTTACATTTGTATTTTTAATTTTTTTGGAGTTTGAAGTACTTAGTAAAAGGTTTTGTCATGGTACCTAATTCATAGAGGTATAAACAAAATTACTCATATTTAAATGGTTTTTGTTTAGAATAAGAATTGTCTTACAAACCTAAAACCTTATCTTTAATTTCTTAGTATTCTTCTATAAAGTATGGTGATATTTGGTTCATTTGACTTGAGGAATTATAATTTGGATAACTGACCTATGAATGAATTTATGTTAGTTTGATTTTGTGTAAACAGGTTAAGTGTTGGGTTGAAGTTATTAGGAGGTTGGTTGGAAAAGTTAATGTTTTGTGGGTTTGCAAAGGCATTGCAACTAGATTTAAAACCAAATTTTTATGGATTAGTATTAGTGTTGAAGTTTGATGTTGTTGGTTTGGTATTTTTTGTAAAGTGAATGTTTGTGTTTTGTTGATTTGGGTTTGTTCTAACTTTAAATTTTGTTGGTGTAGGATTGGTATTAAAGTTTGTGGGGTTTGTGTTAGTATTATAACTAAATTTGGTTTGTTTAAACAAATTGGGGATAAGTTATTGTGGATTCATGTTATAGTTTAATTTGGATGGGTTATAACTCATGTTTAAGTTAGAGTTAGTTTGACTTGGGTGAAGTTGGTTTTGGTTTTCAAATTAAACTAGGTTGTGTTTGGGTTATATTGATTTTAGTTTGGGTTAAGATTATAGTTAATTGAGTTAGGAATTGTGTTTAATTTTATGTTATTTGGTTTAGGGTTTTTGTTTAGTTTGAGTTTATTCGAATTATTCTGGGTTATGTTTTGGTTTGGATGTGAACTAGTCATATGCTTCACATGGGTATTGGGGTTAAAGTAATGGTTTGAATTGGATTTAAGTAAATTAACATTAGGTTGTGTTGGATTTAGGTTATATTGATCTAATCCAAGAGAATTGGAATGACAATATTAATTTAAAAAAATAATATTTGGATTAGGATTGTTGAACATACATGAAGTAATTCTCAAATTTAGATTGGATGGTTGGATTGGTGAGCTAAAATGATTGTTCAAGATTATATTTTTATTCAGATTGAAAATGATTGGTGAGCCTTGGAGACTTGGATTGGGGTTCATTTATGAGCTTGAATGATCATTCAAACTTAGATTTGTTTGGTCATGGATTTGTGAACTTGAATGCACATTCAAGTTTAGGGTGATCAGATTTGGGATTATTAAACTTGAATCCATGTTCAAGTTTGAATTATTTTGATGTGTGATTGGAAAACTTGAATGAAGATTCAAGCTTTGCTTAGTTTTAATTATTGTTGGTGAATTTGAATGAATGTTTAAACTTGAATTGGTTGGATTTATATGTAAATACAAATTAGTGTTCACACTCAAATTAAGCAGATTAGGATTTGTATTACTAAAAGGATTAATATTGGTATTCACACTCGCTTGTCTAAGTACTCAGTTCCAACATACTATTTCAAGGCACTAATCATGGAGGATCCTATCATTCCCATGGCCCATTAAGTCTGGTCTTAATAGTTTATGGAAGGTAACATCTTGGTACTAACCACTAACAAATGCACCAATGTTAAATGGAAAATAACCTTTCCTAGGGTTAAGGTTTTCACAAGTTTATCTAAAGGGGAGTCTTTTGATATACCTTTTTGTACCTTGAGGCCCAATTTCATAAAATAAGTTGATTGAGTAGATGCACACTATTGGGTCTTATCCCAATGTGTCAAACACAATCATAGGGGTTTTAATATGTTGAAAGTAATTAAAATCATACTTCAAGAAAGCTATTAAAACCCTAGGTATTAGAACATGAAATCCCCTTATGTCGCAGTTTGATTAAAACAAACAAATGCTTAGGCCTTTAATATAGTTAGATCTTAATTTATATACACCACAAGTTAACGAGGTTTGTCCTACTGCATGGTGGTAAAATCCATGGTTGATAGAGCCCATATAAAAATAAAAATAAAAAGTTAATGCTTGTCTCTAATTTTCATGTATCATCATCAATGTGATGCCAAGGGAAGAGCATACACACAAGCACAACTTGGGTAACGCAAAAGTTATGAAATTTATTTTGATTCTCGAGTATCATCACTAATGTGATGCCAAGAGAAGAGTATATGTAAATTCACAACACACATAAAATGATGGAAAACATAAATGAATTAACTCAAATAAAATTAAATTATGAGCTAATTAATAGAAATAAAATGAAATTTAAATGTTAGTAACAAAGATGGAAAGTTTTATGTTTTTTTAGGCTTTTTACAACTTTTCTTTGAATAATATTCTACAAACAATTTGATTGAAAGTTTATTTTGGCTTAAAGTTAAGGCAACTTAAAACAAAGTGAGAAAAAACATAAAAATAATAGAAAAGTAAGCCTCTGTTATAGATTCATAAATACATAGTCAAATAAAAATGCAAAATTATTAATGGTTACAAACAAAAAACAAACAAAATGTAGAAAATAGACACATAATGAATTCATAGTTATGAAATGATTTTGTAGTTTAACTCATAGATTTTTATATTAATGTCTTTGATTTCATAGTTAGAAGTAGTGATTACATAACTGACATAAATAATTTCACTATTATGCAAAAAATTAAAAGAACACAAAAAATGATTTCATAGTTTGAAAATTATTTCATAATTGATTTAATTGATTTCATAGTTAAATGCTTCAAATGCATAGTCAGACTCACTAATTTCATAGTTAAGTAAAAATAGAGTTTTTAAAAAAATAACAAACAAAGACAAAATCATAAATGAAGAAAAAATATGATGGAAAAAAGAAAACTATCAAATGACTATAAGCATAGGGGTTATGCTTATGATTTAGTTTCCTATTACAATTTTACTATCCAATTCCCCAAATTTGTAGTTAAGCATAAAATGCATACAACTGAATGAAAAACATCTAAAAATAACCTGTAAATAAAAAAACTACCAAGATCAAGATTAAATGTATATGCAAAATAAAAATAGCAAGAATCAATTGAAAAATGCTTCTAAATACACCTATGATGACTATTAGATTAAAAAGATGAGAGAGGGTCGCATTGGGCATCCCAAATGTATGAATCAAAAACTAGATGTAATTAAATTGATAAAACCAAATGGTCCTAATCCTTATCTAAACTCAAATAATATCAAGATAGAGCAATCATAAATAGAATAACAGAGAACTACTTACAAACATATGAAAAATTTGTCACTTTCTCTATTGTGTGATCAATGGTAGATTTGTTCTTTGTGTGGAATGTGGATGCTCAATCCTTGCACCAATGCAGTTTATAAATTGGTAGTGTTTTGATAAGCAAATGACCTCTTGATGGATTTAATTTGCTTAGAATTTTGATGGCACTTTATTAGCTTGAATTTTGGTGAATGAAAATGATGGCTTGCATGCCTATTTATAGGTTTTTGGAGGAAATATTAAACAATGGAGGATTATTGGAATATTTAAAATTATCTAAATAATTTATAATGGTTAATGAGTCCTCATCCATGAGAATAATGATCATTTAAAATGTTTGATGGAAATAATAAGATAATTAGCTACATTTTCAATAATGGGTCAAGGTTTTTTACTAGTCAAGGGATGACTCAAGGGTGTTAAATAATGTAAAGACTTAACTGTATATTAGTTAAGTCTAATTGATAACCTATGTAAACTACCAAACCATAACTGCTACAACCATTTTTTGGATTGCATAAATAAGATAGATGTACTAATCAAAATACATCTAATGCTTTCACATTCATATATTCATTTGATAACAGTGGTATTACAACCACCACTCAAGGAAGCCAATAGATGATATGAGTGATTCATCATTTAAATAAACCCTGGTGTTAGGGTATGAATGGGAGGAGGAAGATAAATCCATGAAAAAAATTGTGAGTTGTAGATAAGAGAAAAATAACAAGGGGTTTTCATGGATCAAGGAAGGTAGTCTCATGGAAGAGAAACACAATCCCATAGAAGAGAAATGTAGTCAAATTTTGAGGATTGAAGACATACATAAGGTCATGACATCTCCTAGTAGGGTTCATGAGATTTTGAAGATGCAATAGAATAATAATAGAAGATTTGTGAGGATGCATCAGATGTGTGGAATAACATATCATGTTTGTGGGTCATCAATAGGAATCCCACGGAGAAGGGAAAATAGTAGAATTATGGAAAGAAGGGTTGTACAAAATGCTATAGTCAAGGGAAAAAAAAAAGGAAGGCATAGATGGAAGGTAGGTTCATATAAAAATGACACTATAAGTGTTTTCATGAGTCTTCGATGCTGCAGAAGATAAACAACAAAATGTGAGGGTTTTCCTTCACATATCATAGGAAGGGCTCGACGATACTACAATAGAGACAACAGAACATAGGCTATAAGAAAATTGAAGACATAGGATACAAAATATTCATTGAGGGTTTATTTATAGACCCATGGATACATTGTTAAAAGGGGGAATGAAAATAGAGGTTGCACACAAAATGCCAAGGGCTAAAAAATTGTCATGAAGGCTAGGCATGATTTTGCAATCATCAAGCATAAATTCCTATGAGTTCATTTATTTTTCATATTTTTTAAAAAACAAATATTTTTTTTGAATGGGTGAAAGCTGAATTGAATGGAATTAGGAAAAAAAATAGTTCAATTTTTTTGGAATTTTGTTTTATTGGTTAAAATATTTTTTGAAGTGAAAAATGGCCAACATTCAAAATATCATCCTTCTTGAGGCCCAAAAACTAAATGGGAAAAATTATAATGTATGGAGTCATAAAATCTTGATGATTGTAGAATTCTATGATTATGACAAGATCATACTTGACATAGAACATAGATGGATAATGAATTTTTTCAATTATGATAAATGTCATAAAGAAACCCTTCTATTCTTGAAACTTTTTGTGTCAGATGACATGATTCTAGAGGTTCAAAATGCTACACAGGGAGGTGCACTATGGACCAATCTTAAGAACAAGTACCAGAATTCAAAAAAGAGTCACATATTTTATTTGAAAAATATACTATTTTCTACAAAAATGTTGAAAGGTGGGTCTTTATTAGAGTATTTATTATGGATGAAAATCTTTGTGACTAGTTGTTAGCCATCAACATAAAGGTGGATGATGATGATATAGTGGATATTATTATGAATAGCCTAACACCTTTGTATGAATCATTCATGGAAGCTTTGAACATGACGACATAGAGTAACACTCTCACTGTTGATCAGGTGAGTTCATATTTGATACAAAAATAATGTAGGTAGACACACTTTAGTGAGTCTAGTTCTAGCCAATTGGAAATTTCATTTTCTACCCAATCCAAAGAGAAATGGAAAATCCATTCAGATACATCTTAATTTACCCCAAAATTCAAGGTAAAATTTAATTACTATAAAAAATTTGGTCATATTAAGAAAGAATGCAGAAAATGACAATACAATCTAGCACATAATAAGAAGGCAAAAAGACATGACAATGTGGTAGTAATTGAAGCTGAATTTGAGGAGGAATATGCTCTCATGGCATCATGTTCCAATGAGAGGACTACTAGTGATTTATTTTTTTATTCTGGTGCATCATGACATTTTACATGTCGAAAAGATTGGTATGTAAATTTCACTATAAAAGAAAGTTTTTCAAATTCAATTTCCTTGGGTGATGGTAGAACACATGCTATAGAAGGGATAAAAGATATATGCATTATATTGAATAATACTACAAATTTCATAATCAATAATGTTAGGTATGAACCTAAGATGAACAAAAATCTTCTATTAATTAGTTAGTTAACTGAAAACCCTCACATTACAGTCAATTTCTAGGAAAGAAATGTATTGTGTTTAATATCAAAATGACAAAGTCATAGTTGTAGGCATTAGGAAAAATGGCTTGTATAGAGTTGTTGATCCTATCACTATTAGTTTTAATTCATTAAATATGGAGGACAATAATATCTTTGTATGGCATGAGAGATTTGGACATTTCAATCTTCAGTATTTGGCCAAACTCCAAAAATCAAATAGTGTTCTTGGATTGCCTAATATCTAGGTCAAGTAGGATATATGTGTAAGTTGTTTGGCTATCAAACAAAAGTGGGACTTTTTCCACTGAAGGTGCCTGGAGAGCAACGAAACTCCTTGATCTTGTTCATGTAGATCTATGCGACTCATCTACCATTCTTGGTGCAAGGTATTTCTTGGTATTTGTAGATGATTTTTATAGAAAAATGTGGGTCTAATTCTTGAAAATGAAGTCTAACTATTTTGTTGAATTTGTAAAATTAAAAGCACTAGTATAAAATGAGACAAGTCAATAGATCAAAGCCTTAAGATCTAACAATGGGGGAGAATTCACTTCAAAGAAATTTCATAACTATTGTGCCAAGGAAGGAATTCATTAGAAACTAACAACCCCATGCATTCCTTAATAGAATAGAGTGGTTGAAAGGTAGAATCACAAAATCATGGAGATGGCTCGATCTATGATGCATAGTAGAGGCACACCATATAAATACTGGGGAGAAGTAGTAAATATGACAATCCACATACCAAATAGAAGTCCCTACAAGGCTTTGAAGAACATTACTCCAGAAGAAGCCTAGTCCAACATCAAACTAGAGGTTAAGAATTTTTGTGTTTTTGGCTCTATTACATATGCTCTCATTCCTAAGAAATAAAGAGTAAACTAGATTATAAATGTCCATGATATTTCTTTACTGGTTATAATACTCAATCTAAGGCATAGATGCTAATTGATGTGTCTACTAATAAGATCGTCATTAGTCAGGGTGTTGATGTAAAATAAATAAAATAATTCTTTATTTTTAATCAAAAAGCTATCTTTGTTAAACCAAAGGTTTTTAGCATTATATTTCCTCTGAAAGATGAAGAACCACATGTTTTGGAGACACCCTCATAGTCTTTAGTGCAACAATCTAAAACTAACACTCCATAAGTATATCAACATCATCAACCTGAGTCGACTACTCCTCCATCTGATGATCAATAGGTATAGGAATCATTGATATAAAAGAGACCCAAGTGGTATTACACCACTCTAAAAGATGTGCGAGAGGGGGATCTTCCTCAATCTCATATATGGTCTTGACAACCAAGAAAGTCTATTATGGATTTAAATGATGATGAAAAACTTATGTATTTTTCTCTTTCTTTTGATATTTTTAGCATTTTAGATCCCCAATGATATTTTGATGCATAGGGCGAACCCGAGTGGGATAAAGTGATGCAATCAGAATATGATGCCTTAATGAGAAATAATACTTGGATATTGGTAGATTTACCCACAAAGAATAACCCATTGGCTGTAAATGGGTGTACAATGTCAAATAAAAGCTTGATGGTACTTTGGACAAGTATAAATCCCATATTTTTGTGAAATGGTTTTTACAATAGAAGGGAATAGACTGTGAGGAGACTTTTGCTCATACTATAAAAATGGTCACATTTCGGTTAATTTTTCTATTGCATCTCAATTTCGTTGGAAAGTATTTCAAATGGATGTCAAAAGTGTTTTACTTAATGGTGATCGAGATGAATAAGTATACATGATGTAACCTAAAGGAATTTAGTAACTTGTTCATGATCATTTGGTTTGCAAATTGGAGAAGTCTCTTTATGGGATGAAATAGGCTTCTTGAGCCTAGTACATCAAGATTGATCAGCATCTATGAGATTCTAGATTTAGATGGAGTCCTCCTGATCCAAATATATATATATATATATATATATATATATATATATATATATATATATATATATCAAAATCACTGATGATGACATTTTGATACTCATTATGTATATTTTTGACCTTTCCATCACAAGCAGTGGAGACACAACACTTCAGAAATTCAAATCAAATTTGTGCACTACTTTTGATATGACTAGTTTAAGCCTCTTACACTATTGTTTGGGTGTATAATTATGCAACATGACCACTCCATTTTCATTTATTAGGTCAAGTATGCAACTAATATGTTGAAGAAGTTTAGAATGATGCATTATAATTATGCTTCTACAGCTATGGAGGTAGGGCAGAAATGATCATCTCATGATCATTCATCACTAGTCAATGAATCATTATATAGAAAATTGGTGGGAAAATTGATTTCTTACCACCACTCAACCAGATTTTTTTTTATGTTAGCTATCTTTCTTGATTTTTATCTCAATTGAAGCTAGTACACTAGACAACAACAAAACAGGTTTTGCGACATGTCAAAATTACTCTTGACTTTGGCATTCTCTATTAGAGGAAATCATATTTTAGATTGATTGGTTATATAGAATTTAATTGGGGAGGATCGGTTGATACTCAAAAATCCACCACCAGGTATATGCTTTATTTTGTTTCAAGAGTTGTTTCATGGCAAAGCAAGCTTCAACATATTGTTGCTCTCTCTTCCATGAAGTAGAATAAAAATTAGTAGTTAGTGCTAGTTATGAAGTAGTTTGGCTACATTAGATTATTGCTAATTTGTAACTTCCTTCATATACACCTACTCCACTATTTTGTGATAATCAAAGTGTATTGATGTTAGTAAATAATCATGTTTTTCATGCTCGTACCAAACACATCAAGATACATCATCATTACATTCAATAGTTGGTTGATTATAGTGATGTTTCTCTTCACTTTTATGCTTCTATAGAGCAGTTGATAGATCTAATGACTAAACTTATTGGTTATATTCTCTTTGTAAAGTTTCGAGACAAACTTGGAGTTTTTTCAAGTTTAGTCATTATGAGTGGGTGTTAAATAATGTAAAGACTTAACTACATATTAGTTAAGTCTAACTAATAACCTCTTTAACTACCATAATGATAACTTTTATAACCATTTTTTGGACTACATAAATAAGATAGATGCACTAATCACAATACGTCCAGTGCTTTCACATTCATCTCTTCATTTGCTAACAAAGGGTAGTTAAGGAAGTTATATGATTGCTTGGGTGAATCAACATGTGTGGGAGATGTAGGTGAAAGATGTTAGATGAAGTGAAAAAATTATATTTCATAATTAAATCTAGATTAAAAGTGTGTCCAATTGATTAAATTTGATTTATTCAATTATTTAAAAAAAGAGGGAAATGACATGAATTTGAATATAAATTTAGGAATAAAAATTAGTAGGTTTTACATGTATTTTGATACTAAATAAAATTTAGGTGTCTATAGGTATAAATATAGATACACCATATAAATAATTAGGAATCCTCATCTACTCTGACATAGCATATTCAGTTACATAAAACATATAAACATGTTCCAATTATTGCTAATCCAAAGAAACCACAAATCACTAAACTATGGGTTCCATGAACCCTTACTCATGTTATTTATTCACAACCACATAGTCCTATTATATATATACAGAGTATCATAAATTTTAAAAATCTAAATATCATACGTATGCATGTTCCTTAATAGTACCACCAATTTAATGTATCATATTCTAAGTTTCAAGCTACTTATGAGCATTCTTTGGATTGGATCATATGTTAGACTTTTATTTTCAAATATTACAAAAATAAAAAAAACAAAAAATTTCAAAAATATAAATACATTCAAATAAATTAAAAAATACAAAAAAATTTGGTATTTTGATGTTTTAATAGCTTCTTGGAATTTATGCTATTTATTTTATGTTAGTAGTTAATAGATAGCATATCATTTCTTTCCTATATACACATATGTTTCATGCATCTTTAAGTGTTATACAAGCATGACAAGACACATGATATATGCACTTATAGATGATGGACCTCTTATCTACTCGTGTTATGTAGTATGTTGGACGCATCTACTTCTTTGATTATGATTGATACAAGTTACATATCATTTATGAAAATTTATATATTATCATGTTTGATCTTATATACTAATGCTTACACATGTCTATATCCATGCTCATACTTTTCATAGAGTACTTGATATGCTATGTTATATTATGTTGTTTGTAACACATATATGCAGGGACTAGGATGATATGCTTATGCTAGTTACTTATACTTTATTTATCAACATTGTCACTTCATTGAGTGTATTCCATTGATTTCTATTGTCTTTTTTGCAAATTTTTGAATATGTTCCTTTCTTATTGGCCCTTGTGTCATTGTAAGTTGTTTAAAAATTTAAGTATGTCATTCTATGTTGATTGGACATTCAAATGTGCCATCCCTCTATATTGTGTGGCATTTGAACATGCCCCTTATATGAGGTATCCTTGGACCATTATTTTGAATTAAGTTTAGTGCTCTTGTTTGTGTGTTTAATTATCTTATGAGATTATATTATTACTCTCTAGATGTTGTCATGATCTATATCATTAATATTAGGGCTTGATGTGATCACATACTACAAGATTCATTAATATATCTACTTAGACATGTTATACCTATATGATACATGTTTCATATATAGCTTATACAACTCCCTGATTCTCTTGAGTTAAGGTACCTACTATATTATATTTCCCTCACTTGAAAATGGAGCATATCATTTGAGGCTTGTCATAGAAGAATGACCTCCACATTTTTCATAGTTGCCAAATTTTAATGGGTAAAAATAATAGAATGACATACACATTTTTAAAATTACTAATTATCTTCAAATTTTAGTGGGGGCATGTCATAAAGACATGACCTCCACACTTGCATAATCTTTACTTCAATTTCATGATTCATAAATACACTTGTCTCATAATCCCATACATTTCACCAATTTATCATAGATTTGAAATAAAGTATTTTCAAAATTATGACACATATAATATAGTTTATACATATTAGAGGTGCATGTCCCATGCTATTTCACAAAAAATTATAAAATTTACCAATTATATTATTCACTAGGACACACTAATTACACCAGGATGTATTGGTATTGAGTCTTTTTTTCTGCATTAGTTAGTTTATTTTATAGATTGAAATGATTAATTCATTAAACCTCACTAGATTTATAGGTTGGAATGATTACATCATCTAGTCTCACCATATTTATAAGATGAATTGATTAAATCACTAAACCTCACTAGATTGCATGCTCACTCTTGAGTTATGTGACTGAGATACAATGATCTCAATGGCCATGTCAAAACTTGTCCTTGCACCAGATTGGGGGCATAGCACATTACAATATCCCTCTTTAATTATTTTAGGTTTAGGCCTGAACCTCTTCCAAATACATTGCTTCATAAACAAGTATCTTTACCAAGTTAAAGCATCAAGAGGAAACATGGTTGCATCAACACACGTTTACTCTTTCCCTACTCCCTTTCTTTTCAATAATTTAAATTATTTCAAAATTTATATTTTATATGCACTAATTTATACTATAACATGTTCTTGGTTACAGGTCATACACCAACAAAGGACTCAAAGTGGACTCAAATAAAATCAAGGTGTGTTATTCACACCCAGATATACAATTATTTATTTTAAATTAATAATTTCATCCTTATGCATTACTATGTTAAGGAGAAAATTTAGATAATAAAAATAAATATTTCTAGCATCTCAGTGTTTTATATTTGACAAATATAAATCATGTCTCTACCCTTCAATTTTAGGACTCTTTACTATCAAAAGGTTTGTATTTTCCATATTATTGTGTCTAAATGATTATCTCTTAGTTTGATACATATCATTATGACTACCTAGGTCCATTTCACTAAACAAAAATCTTAAAACTTGATCAAAATTCTTCACTATCAGTTTCAGATCCACACTTATTTTCTAGCCTTCTAGACACTACCAGACATAGAGGGACACTATCACCAATGATAGTGTCTATATCTTATCTAGTATCTAGATTCTAAATAAACATTCAAATTGAAAATAATTCTAAATCTATTGGTTGGCCCATTTATCTTATTGAACCTTACTATGAGATATTTTAAAAATGTGTGGTATAAATACAAGTATAAACATTCTCATTGTTCATCTAGAAAATACTAAGAAAACACCTACTAAAGTTAAATTAATCAATTTCTGCAATAATTTTCTTCACTGATGCAAGGAATATTCCCATTGCTACAACACTTGACTCCCTAAATTATGTTTGACTACCATGCCTCTCATTCTCCCTTGTCTAGTTAGTCTCATGGAGGTTATTATTTTTATTTATTTATTCATTTTATAAAAAGAATCTAATAAATGAACAAAAGAGTTTTATTTATTTTTAAATAATTATTAAAAAATATTACTATTAGAAAAAGAAAATAAATTATTTTGCATACAAATATGTGTAAATGTTTACAATTTTTAAAGGTGCAAGATTTTGAAGTAAATTTATAAAATAAAAGAAGCTATAATTTCTTCCACATGCTCACACACAAGAATTTGAAGAAATATTTAAAAAAAATAGAAGTTAGTAAAGTGAAACTTGACTTACCTTCCTTGATTCTTCAAATTCATTCCTTCATCATATTAGGACACGTATTTTACAAAGAGGTAATTATTTTTGAAAAATAAATAAATGTCCAGTTGAAGAAATAATAATGGAAGCATCACAAAATCTTTGAATGACCTTTTTATTTGAAGAAGCTATAAAGAAGAGAAGAAATCTTAAATGCCTCCAAAAAGCTGTGAAGAAGTGGAGAAATAAATGGATAAACCATAAATAGTTTGAAAATATCATTCAAGACCACAAAATTACTTCAAGATCTTTTAAAACAAGAAAATATGCATGCATCTATATTTTCAAAAATCTTCAAATCTCTCACTATGCATCTCATTTTAAGAGTTGAGAATAAATTTAATGGTTTTTAAAAATTACACTTCATTCTTGACAAGCTTCAAAGGTGGTTTTCAAGTTTTATAAATTAGTTTGAAATATGCATAATAAAATATAAAAATGATGAAAAATAGATGTCTTACCATTCTCAAGTCTTGATTTTAAATTTTTAGAATATTTAGAATATTTTTGTATTTGTGAATATATATATATATATATATATATATATATATATATATATATATATATATGTTTAAATTTTAAAATAGAATAAAAGAAACTAGTGATAAACCATAGGTCCAAAATTAAATAGAAGGGAAGGGATCTAAAAAATCTATCACATGTGTTAATGTAAAGTATACACTGAATATGATGACATGGCCATGTAGGAGTAAAATACCTCAACTTTATATGTGAATATGATTGAAAACATGTGGGAGATTAAAAAGATATGTGAATAAATGATTATACATTCTCATCTCATTGAATGCACACTTGTAAAAGTACTTAAGGCACATGTGTGATTAATATAACACATAAAATATTTTTGCATGAATAAGTATTGTTCTGTACACTAGGATTGAGTGTAATATCAAAAAATTAGATGAGTTAAGGATTTATTTTCTCATATTTTGATTTAGTTGTGTAAAACTACTACATGAAATAATTGACTGGCTCAAGTCAGTAATGGCAGTTGAAACTAATTATTACTGGTTGATAATTTTTGTGATGGAAAAATGCAAGTTGTTTTGTTAAAAATTTGAAAAAAATAAGCTAATTGATAAATGATGGCATTATAGATCAATATGTATAACTTTGCATATTTGAAAAGTAAAAAATTAAGAGCTAAGTGACTAAAAATTAACTAAGATCTAAGGTGTAGGCATCACTAGGTTAGAATATTTTCCCCATAACATGTATATTATGTTTAGGCATCACTTACATAGCCAAAGGTGTAGAAACATGGATAGTTGCAATAGGAATAGTGATCTAAACACATATTGTAGTCCATCTAATCATCTATAAGATAGATTGGAACCATTAAAATTTTCATCATGTTGTTCCTCAAGGGTTGTTTCCTTAGAAAATGTTGCATTCTTAACAGGTTCAAGATAGTATCAGTGTCTTTACCTTTCTTATTGACTATGTTTTGAAAATTTAAAAGTGCTTCTATTTATTTAGTATCTACAATTTTAAGCTCACCAAGATTTATTTTACTGTGATATTCATTATTATATTTCATATGATCTTCATAAGCATTTTCTATATCAGGTGCAACATCATTGATAGCACATTCATCTACGGTTATGTGTTCCTTATCAATGTTTGTATCACTAGAAGAAGAAACATGTATATCATTTATTTCCACCATTTTAGTTGTAAAACAAACATAGAATTGACCTAAAGGATTATGAATGTGATCAATCACAATCACACTTAATTGAGTGGTTTCACCTATAGGTAAAACATACTTAACCTTTTTAGATGGCATACAATGTATGTATATAAGTACTAAGAAAACTTAGGGAAAAGAGAATAAAATCAGTTTTTCTAATGTTATAATGGAAAATCATAAATTAGATCTAAAATTAAAACCCTAATAGGAAACAAATTTGAAACCCTAAGAGAATTAAAGCCTTAATTTATGAGGAAAACAAAGGTTTTTTGTGCTCAATTCAACGATTGTGTTCACCAATTTTTTTAATTTTTTTTTACCTATTTTGGATTAATATGCCCTAAATAGTGCAGAACTAGGAGAGATCTTATTTTATAAAATATAGTAATAAATACACAAATATGAACTTAAATTGATAGATAGATATTGCATTTAAAATATTTAAAAATGAAAAATCAGAGGGTAAAAGAGTACTTAACATATTATAACATTATATCACTTAGAGAAGAAATCATTGAATCTATAATTTTCATGTATATGCTTCATCTCTACTTAAATTATAAAAAATGGGTTACACCCTACCTCAATGTTGTCAACATTATTTAATGCCAATGTTAGCCGATACTATCCATACTTTTTTAGAAGTGTTGATGTATGCTATGAAATTTTTTAAGTTATATAAATTTTGAACTTGTGCCTTTGATGCATTATACATGTTGATTGCCTTCAATCATGTGGACTAATATCTATTTTTATTCTCTTTCCATCTAACCCTATATGTGCTTTTCAAATAATATGAATCCTAAAAAGGGGGTTAGTATTTTGGGTTGGATAACCCCAACCATTACTTACTAAATGGATAAACATTTTCTATGCTCTAATACTCTGAAGAGGCTTTAAATTATATATAGTTTTCCCACATGTATGTGTGTGTAGAACACTATGATCAATCTAGAACATAATGCAGTGTTTTCCTTTTGACACCTGGCACCTTACAACTTTGAATTTGGTGTATATTGAGACTTTGCTCAAGGGATAATCCTTTGAAGGGTTTTTAGATATGCATTCCTTTTTAATATTGTCTAAAGATAGTGATAATTTATTGCTCAAGTTTTTAATTATTTCTCAAGACCGTGCTACCAAGTGAGTATAAATTTAGGATTCATTTGTATATATAGCTAACTCTTAATTAATTTTTGATATGATTGATCTATGAAATATGTTTATATAGACCTAATGGGGATATCTCAATTTGAAAAATAACAATTTAGTATTCCTAGACATTATTGGAAAAATTAGACACTTATGGTAACCACAATTATCTATCTGTTACTAGTAATGTCCTAGAAGTAAAAAATTAGTGATATGAGATATAGATAATGCATGCTTCAAATTATCAAAGTTTATTATATTAAATAGGATGATATTGAATAGGTGTATATAGTAAATAGAGTTGGATAGAACAACATGTTTGGTAGATGGAAAGTGTAAACAAGAGTCAAATGTGTATGCAATATCTAAGTATGTCAAAGTGTGTCATTGCTAATGTTTCCAAAGTGTCAAATTCCAAATTTATGTGTCTACAATTTATTATAAAATCGAATAAAATGTTTTACACTAGGGTAGAGGATAAATATTTGATGAATATCACCCAATAGTAAAACAAGAATAAGGCCAGTGCCTATTTGACATTGAAGGTGTTTTTGAATATGAGACAACTATTAAAGATTTGGAAAAGTGTTAGTGGAAAATTGAGAGTAACAAGTTGAAAGCATTGTCTTTATAGTTATAGTTATGACATGTGAATATTTTTTAAGTGTTGATGTAATTAGATAGGACAAACATAATATCAAATGCCTCCCATGATTAAAAGGGAGAGTAAATGAAGATTCAATAAATTAAGAGTCATATTGACTCTGAAAAATAGTGTATAGTTACATTATAAAAATAATTATTCATAATTTCGATAAAATTTAATATAAAGTAGCATTTTGCTTTGTCTATGGTTGTATGCTATATCCCTAGACAATATACTATGCTGAAATACATGCACACACATGTATTCTTAATCATAAGAATATGTATCTATCGCATATATAAATTTTTTGTAATTCTTCATACCTTGTTGAGTGCATTATGGTGCTAAGTTAGGATTAATCTGAGATAAAATGCTTTACAAGCATAACTTTCTATAGCTTCTACCTTGCTAGAGTGTAATAATTATAATAGACTACAACCTTAACATGTCCTAAAAAAAATTTCCATGAACTACTGCTAATATTATTTAAGAAAGTTATTTGTATTTTTCAAGATCTTATCTCTTCTCAAGGTTGTATTCCATGGGTTATTAATTTATAATATGATTTATTTTATGATGCAAAACTTAGTTGTTCAACTGCGAATGGCTTATGGAAACATTGGTTTTAGGAATCGGGACACATCATTGAAGAATTATTTTCCAAAAGTTTTGTATCAAATTATGAGTTATTTTTCTTCACTCTTGAAAAGTTAAATAGTCAATGGAGTCTAAACTCTTCACCTTAAAATTAGCCATCTCATCTTAACCAAATTTGAGAAGCAAAACTTGAGCCCAAGCTTAGTTTTTAATTTCTAGTATTTAGTCTACCAATGCCTTTCACTTAAAGAGATACTACGTCACATTGGGATTTTAAATCCTAAGTGACCCACATGTATTATTATGAAGACATTTAAGCATTTATTTTGGACCTACCCATATGTATGTGGGGCTTGGAAGTGGATTCATAAAATTTTAATTCCATTTCACTCAAAGTCAAATAATTAAAGGATGGCTTTTTATTGAAACTTTATTTAGTGACTGACATACATTGCTCTTATTTGAAATTTTTTCAGAACTTCTCTTTTTTTAGCATTAGATCATTAAGAAATTTTCTGTTTTCAATAATGAGATTATTTCAGATTTATTTTCCACTAATGATAATATTCATATGCTCACCTCTACATTCTTTTAGCTTAAAAAATAGGCCAAAAAAGATGAAATTAAACATTAGGACTTGAAATTTTTCCTCAACAACTAGGGGAGTGCTCATTTTAATATTATCAAGGTTCCTCCTAATATTTCATTTTAGAGTTCTCACTCACTAGCACCAAGGTGACAGTGGATTTGGTCATGTAGTTACTTCTCCACCCCTCTAGTCCTAATCAGAGAGGTTAGAGTCTACAACCCCATGACAAATCTATCATTGGGTCTTTATGTTGGACCTTCCCTGCTCATGATGGTATGGATATTGTGATGCTCATTCGTTTGCTACCTAGGTGAGGAGTGTTTGTAACTCTAGTTGTATAAGATAATACTTAGGATGATTTGGTGGTGTTAAATCTGCTATTGGGGGAGCCCTCTTCTTGAGTTAGCATCCCTCCCAAGGATGATACATCACATCCTTCATTTGATGTTGTTGCTTGTGCTTAAAATTTATCACTATTAACTATATGTTTTAAGACTTGGTATTCCATCCTAATTTTTACAAATATAAATTTACTTTAAACCATATTGTACGCTTATCTCTATATTTATTGTAATAAATATAATAATATGTTTCTAATTCATTTTCTTTGTTTTATTAATAATTATAATGCATAAATAATCAAGTGTAGATGTATTCTAAAATATATAATCAAAATTTTTACAAATATAAATTTAAAATTGTATGTCATGATAAATAGTTTTCAAAACTTGTTCTTGAACAATTTTCATGGCAATAACTAACACATAAACCTAATCATGAAAAGTTTCTAAAATAGACAATAAAAATAAAAACATGAAGTCCAATCTTAATCTTCTTCCCATATGATTATTTTGATTGATTTAAAAAATCAATTAGAAGACACCCGTGCAGCCAACCCGTTCTCTTCGCCTTCCCCTCGCCTCCCCCAACGAAAAAAGAAGCCAACAAAAAATAAACAGGAAAAAAATGAAAATAAAAAATAATTGAGCTGAAAAAAAAAAAAACATTTGATAGGATAATCAATATATAAAGAAATTAATTACATTGATAAAATGGTTTCACATATCACCGTGTTCAAAAAATGGAAACTATACACAAGAAGACTAAGATCACATATAAGCCATAAAATATTGTTCAAGCAATACTTGTCCTTATTGTTATAGTAGTTATATAGCGCGTAGCTCTGTGTACATATTATTAATACAGCTTGTGGAGGCTCTCGATCTAAAACATTGTTCCAGTCATCCTTGTCCTCAGCTAGGCGTAATTCATGCCATGGCGAAGCTGACCGCTCCTGAACCCTTGTACTCAATTGTGTCATCATGCAGCTCATGTTGCTGTTATTTTTAGCATTATTGTTATCAGAAAAGTGTAGGAGCAGGTCTGCCAATTTCTGTATGTCAGGATTATGATCATCATGACCATGGGACATGTGAAAGCCTTGCACTTTCCCACTTTGACATGTGCCTCGTCAGTGTTTGTCTCAGATTTGGGTGCAACAGCTTTTTCTTCAGGTTGGTGTTCCAGAAGTTCTTGATCTCATTGTCGGTTCTCCCTGGCAGCTGGGAAGTTATTACAGACCATCTGCAGAATTCAAACATATTAAAAGAAGAGTGCAATTGTTTCAACCGCTATTTAGTTACGGACAATAGTTAAACAAGAGCGCCTTTTGGTACAATTGTTAAATAGTAGATGACTGTAAACAGTTCATGCTGATATACTTTTCGCAATCAATCTTCATTGATTCTTAACTTCATAGTATATTTTGTGATACCTGTTGCCTAGAATTGCATGTAGCTGCAAAATACTTCTTTCTTCTTCAGGGGCAAATCGACCTCGCTTAATATCTGGTCTTAGGTAATTAGTCCAACGCAGGTGGCAACTCTTCCCACACCTCAAAAGCCCTGTCCACATTCATATTTTCTATATTCACAACGTAGATACATAAATTCCATTATTGAACAGAGATAGAAAGCAATAGAACCAATTAAAAAAGATATTGCATATTCAACTAACATATCTTTTCCAATATTGAACAGAGATAGAAAGCAATATAACATAACCAACAGAGCCCTATGCGTAGAGCTTCCAAGGTCTAATGCAAGCTACGTATGATGCACAAAGCCCATTCAATTACAACCAATTTCATAGGCAATTTGATTTTTATAATTCATTGTTGAATTCTAGAGAAAGGCCAACAATGGATAAGGACAAAGAAAATATTTTGTAATTATCAATGGTAGGGTGTTTGCCTATATCACATGGAATGCAGCTTCCTCTAAAGTTTATAGGTTTGGAACTTTGTTTGTGAACAAATCAAAATTTTAATTAAGGAAAATTCTGAACTATATAATGTAAGAGTTTGATTCACAAATGATAGGAAGTCCAATATTTTTTTAATTGAAAAGTATATTTTCATTAATATAATAAGATATAATATATCATTAATTATACAAAAAAGATAGGTGGAAAAGTGACACCTCAAATAATCAAATCAAGATAAATAAGTTTTGAGAAGAGAAAAGTTTAGAAAATGCCACTATGTGACCAAACAAACTATAGTTAAACTAACTTGAGTGCACATCAATCAAAAAAGAGAAAGATAAAAGCACAATCAACAAAGAGTCCATTAAGCAGCAACAATGAACATGGAAGTTGGTAGAGGAGGAAGAGTTGGAGGATCCTGAGTGTTCCTCCCACCCCTTGAGTCACGGGATCTTCATCAACCAAGATGGGGTTCTAACCATCAGTTTGTTGGTTATTTTTAGTTTCATTATGTTGCTTAGAATTCTATTTGGAAGGAAAAATGACCAATGCCAACCGTGAGAACTTATCCTATGAAGGGGACCTTGAATTGCCTCCCCGCCAACATTATCTTGATTGCCTCTATCATATCTTTGGGGAGGATATGGACAATGAGAGAAAGAAGAGGCAATCATCTAGCTTCGAGATTGCCAACTGTGAGAATAGTGACACCTTCCCCTATGCCCACGTTCCTAGGAGGAATGGTGGAGAGGGGGATCCAAAGGCTCATGGATGACCACATAAGGAGCATTCCCCCAATGGTCTAGGAGGACATGTAGATGGTAAAACTTGAGCTGAACCTTATCTGTTTGACTTTGAATATGAAGGGTAACATTAGCAATCAAAATGACTTTATTAGTTACAAAAAATCCTTTTTTCACATCTTCAATATTAAAACATGTTTTATTGAACTAGTTTTCCAAATATGAAAAAGAATATTAGTATGAGAAATATGTCATAATCTATTATATCTTTCATGAAATAGGGTGGAAACCCCCAAGAGATCTATTTTCCATTTGAACATCTCACGCTTGAAGGGTTTGAAAAGGGTATGAATCCATCTCCAGGTAGATTGGGCATGAAGGCAAAACCAAAAGAGATATTTAATGGATTTAGGGTGGTTATAGGCTGAACATGTGGGATTTGAGACCCCCATGTGTTTGAGTCGGTCCACCATAGGCAGAACTTGTTAAATAACAAATCAAAGTAAATGAGATTTTTCAGGCTCAATACAAGTCGCCTAATCATTATCAAACATCCAAGTAAAACACAATGGATAGATTTAAGAGCCCATTGATGATTAAGGGTTTTAGTATCAATACGCTGAGGGGCCAAAATATTATAACCCCACCTATAAAAATAGTGATAGAATGACGTATCTATAGGCCGTGCGCAGTCCTTCCACGTAGTTGTAGGCCTTAGGGGAAAAAATTTGATGTTACCAAGATTAATGAGATGGTCCAAAGGGTTGGACAAAATAAATCCAATGTAGAATTTATGAAGATTGGGTCCAATCATATCCTAGAGGGTTTGATATAATTCATAGGGAAACCCATCAACTCTTGGGGCCTTATTAGAGGCCATCTGCATGACTGCTTCTTTAAGGTCACTGAGGTTGAGTGGCTTATCATAGGAAATTTTTTGTGCTTCAACAATATTAGAGGGGACCACTTCAAGGCAATGAGAGAGAACAAATTCACAAGTAGGGAGGAAGGTTTCATAGTAGACACTTTATGATCGTGATGCAAAAAAGCTTGTAAGATGTTAGGTAATTTGGTAAACCTATTTTAAGCACATCTAATGGCTTTAATTTTATTTAGAGCTTGTCTTGATCAAAGGAGAGAGAAAAATTCTTTGGTCACTTTGTCTTCATCCTTCAACCAATGCATTTATGCTCTAAGAAGTGATACTATAGCCTTCTAAGCCTTGGTCAACTAGAGCTTATGTCTCCATATGGTAGCTTGAGTCTACAAATAAGCACTTAAAGGTATGGATTCTAACTCCTATAAAAACCTAAGGTATTCAAAGTTTGTATCATGATGAATATGTTTCCTAAATAGAGTCACTTATTTACCTATAAATATAGAGAAAAAAGGTGGTGTAGGAATTGCATCATCCCACTACTCAATCTAGCTAGTATCCCATGTGGGTTTCAGAACCAAGTTCTATATTTTAAGGATATGCCCAACAGTCTGCTCATGATTGAGATGGGAAATATTGAGATAAAATTAAGAATTATGCGATTTATCTTGGGTGTAGTCCACTCAATACATAAGCAAATATAGCGATGGTCACAAAAGAAAGTGTTTAGGATCATAAAAATTACCCGATCATGAATAGGATCAAAGAATAAAAGGTCTTGTTCTACTAATAAAGCATGATTAAGAGGCTTAAGAACTTGATCTTCTTGTTGATTAAAAATTAGACCATGTGAACCAAGGAGAATGATTCTCTCCTCCTGCAGTGGTTGGGATAAAAAAAACACCAAGTTTATTTGTGCATGTAAAACTATGGCTCCCATTACCCTACACACCATCTCATGGGGAGACATCCTTGTTTGTCTTCAATGAACTCAATCGCATTGAAGTCAACATGAAAAATCCAATGTGCATCTATAAGAGAGTATGCCAACCATTTCTAGAGAAAGGTGTGTTTCAAAGTATCATTAGAGGAATGCAAGTTGACAAGGCTAATGATGTGATTACCAAAGTCAAAACGAGTCCAAACCATTCAATGGGTGGGGTCAGAACCCCATTACATAATATTTTGAGATAGCTCAGGTTCCAAAAAGGTGACAACCCCTCCATAGATAGGCTCATGATAGGTGGCCTAATAAAGGGCCCCAGGCTAGATAATGTGAACAGTAGATTGAATCAAGAAATTATAAATTTTGACTTCTTACATACAAAATATTTTTATTTTGAAAAAATGATGACAAATGTTCTTGACCATATACATACATGTCAGATTAGTTATCCATATAACATTCCATGAATAAAATATCATTGGGAATCATTAAGGTTCATATCATTTCCCTTTGTAAGACCTAATAGGGTCACAAACTAATTGAAATCTAAGCCATGAAGGGCATAGTCTCCAATTTGGAAAGGTTGTCTTTTGTCTTGAACATAATCCTAATCTATAGAAGGTGAGGTATTAAGAGATTTATACATAATAGTTTTATGGTTGAGGGTCACAAGACCAATAATATGAGTCATTTATCCCTAAATGGGGTTGAAAAGATGGAGTTGTAGGAGTAGGAGATGGAGAGGAAAAAAATGGGTGATTCCCTGAGAAGAAAAAGAGATAGGAGGTAGGGGTTTGACTTTCATAGGCATAAGTACTTTACCATTAGAGATTGACAAGATTCACCACTATGGTCTGGTAAATGGTTGGCTCACATTTGGCACTTCCATCGATTACATTATTCTTCATATTAGACTATGTTGTCCACACATCAATGTAATTATGAGGTTTTCAATCAGACCAACTTTTTTCTTGAGTCACAGAAGGTGTGGGGACCGTTATAGGGCATTCTCTAATCATATAGTTTCAAGCATGTCATCAGAAAAAAGTGTTTTGGAGATTGATATAGAACACACGCTATGTGAAATGATTATTAACTACATGAATCTCAATTGACTCTCTGAGGTATTTGGTAAGGTCTATTTCTACATAGACCCTTATTTGAAGACATGTTATATATAAATTTTGTTGTTCAAGACTAAAAAAGTGGTAGCAAGGCTTGAGAAGTCAGTCAAAAAAACCCACAGAGGAAGAGGCAACCCTATAAATTCTACCCAAACTAGGATTTTAAGTTTATCTTGTTCTGAGACTTGAAAGTATCGGGTCCAATGGGAGAAAAAAACCAAACTTTTTCCAATAAACTAGGGGCCATGGTTAACAATAACTATGGAATGTTTAGGGTTTGTGAAACAAAATAGGAAGAAACCGCTAGTGAGGTTTTTAACCCCTTCTAGTTTCACCCCATGGCTTTGCTAATGGTTGTGAAATCATTGCTTTAATAAGATCTCTGAAGGAACTCAATCCATAAAATAAGCACCCAAGGTAAATTTTTAAAAATAATTAGAGGCTTTATCAAACTCTAATAAATACAGAACTGCATATGGTAAATGATTTTCAAGGTCATAGTCAATACCTCATGGTAGACCTTCAAGACAAACTTATAAGCTTATTTTGGTCCCATTGCTTCTCAGGATCCTACCATCTATCCCTCTATTAAATGATGTAGAAATTGTAGTGATGACCATTTAATAAAGAGAAGACAGAACTGCCCCCAAAGGTTTGAAGGCTAGTTTGACTCAACACAATAAATGCATTGTAAAAATAGAATTCATATCACCTAGATTGATGACAGATCAATGTTGTGATGGATGGAGAAAAAACATTAAAAGCTCATAGACATCTAGCACTCTGTATGGCTCTGACTCAAAAATCTTATTTTTCAATATTTAAGAATTTCAAAGTGAACCCGCAATCCAAGTATAATATTTTTGAATTCATAGTTAAGAAGTTAAAACATTATTTTTTAAAACTAATGTTTAAATATATATTTTGTGCTTTGTTTGATTAACTAAAAACATAATTTTTCTAAACATAAATAGTAGTTTTATTTTTTAACAATAAATCCAATTGTAAATAATTTTATAAGCGTGTAGTGTAAAACATTCTTAATAAATTGATTAGAAGATGCATAACTTATTGCTTGAGAGTGAACATGGGCTCCAACAACTGTAAATGCATTTTAAATATTTACGCTAAAAATAATTAAAAAGCTTAGTGTTTGTGATTATATACATATACATAGATAAATGCTTTTACTTTGGAAATGTTAAAATGTGAAGCACTTGCATAGCTTCATCTTTGGTTTTGGTAATAATATGTCTAATGGTATTATATTTTTTAATTGTAAAATCCCTTTGTAATGAAAATTTTTATAAAAACTACATTAAATTTTCTTTGAATTCAACTTATTCTATATGTGTTTTTTTTTAATAAAAGCATTAGTTCATCCAATATCTAATTTTTAGAAATGCATTGGATACTGGTATTAACTGTAGTTTTTATATTGCATAATAGGTAGTGGGAGTACAAATATGTGCATTCACTTAAAAAAAAATTGTAGAAAGATGTTTCATGCAAGGGATCGAAGCATTTTATGGTGAAATTATAAATTTTGCATAAGGTTCAAATGGGATGGAATATACTTTGTAATTGAAAATATGCAATGTGCCTATTTTTACAAAAGGAAAAATTATTTGGTCAATATTTATTTTATTTAAATAATAAATTATACATTTTGACATTTGAAACATATTTCAAGTGTTGTATCTAGTAGTGTATGTAAATGTTGGAAAGGTTTTTTAGAATTTACAAAAGTGATAAATGTTGATTGAATATTAAACAATGTTTTTTTAGTTATTTGAATTTGTTTTTATAAGTTTTTGAAAAGAAAAATTGTAGGTTTTTTTTTTTTTCATTTTTTATTTCTATTGCATTGTACTTACACGCAAGTGTGTGAAAGAGATAAAGCTCTAATTTTAAAAAAAAAAGATAAATATTTAATTTTTTTTAAATAAAATAATTTTTGTTTGTAATATTTATAGAAAACTAGCTACTTATTTTTGTTATGGATATGCAAATGGTTGTTATAGTACTAGTGATATAGAGTTCTACTGGGCTCAAAATTTATTGAATTGGTGAGTTTGGAGTAAATATGTATTTCAAGAAAACTTGATCAGTGGATTATATTATATTGGATTCATTTAATAATAATATGAAATCAAAACCATTAAGATTGTAATCATATTTTGGAGCAATAATTTTTTTTGTTACATGTATTCTTTTATTTTGAAGAAGGTTATGTTCATGGATTAATGGATCTGCTACATTGAGTGTTATTTTTAGTTCACCTTTGACATCTATCAATTTTATATGTGACAAGGATGTCTCCTTCAAAATTTTCTCCAATATTTTAGTTGTTAATGTTATCAATTGTTAATAACATTTTATCTAGGATTTTATCTTTTCAATTTATTTTGAGATTAAAATTACTTTATATTTAATATAAACATGACATCAAAATAATAGATTTTCAAATACATAACTTTCAAATATATTTCTAGTTCCATATTTCCATGTTTTGATTGAATAATTTTCTACATGCTTTCTTCAATGAAGTGTCAGTAAAAAAAGCAGCATCAAAGTTATGAAATCCTTTTATGAACTCTCATGCTTAAAGATATCAAATGTATGGAATTAACATACATATAGACATTGATAATGTAATTAAGGTTATTTCATACTAGTAAATAATGCAACACATTATTATTTAACATATCATTGAGAATACAAATAACATTGCTATTTAAAATAGTCTTCTTTAATTTGACGGAACAGATTAAAATTCTTATTAATATGTAAATAAATATATAATTATTTTCAAAATATGTGATTGATAGATTAATGGAGATATTATTGACTTAAAATAATATGTTTTCATTATGTTATGTGTTTTGGCTTTGATAAAAATAGGTAAATACCATTTTCCCACCATAAATATCTATTGGTAGGGACCATACCTATCATGGAACTTTGGGATGATATTTATTTATTAAATGTTTGGCCTTTAAATATTAGTATAATTGATAATATAATAAACAAATATTAAAACTAAGTTATATATTCATTATAATTATTTAAAATTTTTGATGATGTGTATAAAATTTTATTTTCCATGTGATATGATCTATGAAAAACATGATAATATTTTACAATTAAAAATACAAATATATCATATGACCATCAAATTTAACCCATATGATCTATGAAAAACATGATAATATTTTACAATTAAAAATACAAATATATCATATGACCATCAAATTTAACCCATTCACAGTAAAAATTAAAAGAAATAATAATATAGAAAAAGAAATCCCCTTAATTTATTATGCAGTTGGCTCAACAATCACTCGATCTACCTTCCCCTCCGCCTCTCTCTACCATGGCCCCCCTTTGCGTTTGTCACATCTCTTCACTAACTGGGTTATGTGTTGACTATATTGATGGTGTATATCCATGCTCATAGTCATTTTAATTTTTTTGTTCCCCACCATTTATCGTTATTCATTTTCAATGTCGCTGATACTAATGGAAATGAGTTTAAAATAAATTAGCGCAAAGATGAAGAGTAGGACAATTGAAACCAAAAGAGATGTCAAACCTAGGGGAGATAGAAAGGTTGTGACAAACGATGGATGAGCTTCATAAAAAATGAAATAAATGATATTTTATAAAATTAAGAATATCAATTTACATATATCAATAAATTTTTAATAATAAAAAAGCAAAGTGACCGTTTAACCATAATACCCTAATGTTAAATAAACATCTATCAAAAGTGCGAACAATGAAATCAACCTTGCATGGATAAGTCATACAACCCCATTTTTTATATATTGTGTGAATTCTTAATTTTAATCCTTCTTAGGTTGTGTTAATTGGCACCATTATTACCCTAATCACCATTTACATTTGTCATATTCAGTTATAAAGGATTCATCCCCTTGACATTTGTCATATTCAGTTATAAAGGATTCATCCCCTTGAGAACAAGAGTAACAATGCATTAAGGAGGCGGTAGACGTTGGTGGTTTTAATGGCACATTTGATATATTTTTAATATGCAATAGATAATATTTTTGTCTATACAAAGGTTGTATAGAATTAAATTTTTTTATTTTTTAACTATGGGTTAAGTGGGGTTTATAGGGCTAAATTTTAGAGATTAATAATTTTACAATTCTAAAAATAAATTTTACATCGAGAAGATTATTTTGACGTTAAATATTTTAGGGTTTGATTGAAATAATTTTATCAGGCATAGTCGTTGGGATAGAGTCACCAAAATGGTTCTATAATGTTTGACATACTAGTTTGAATTTTAGAAATTATTTTTCATATTTATTGGATCTTTGTGCTAGAGTGTGAAATCAATTCGACTATTTTTTGTGCAATGACCATCTCTTTATATTTTAAATAACATTTTGAGTAAATATTTTACACAAAAAATTAATACCTCTACCAATAAATCAAATTAATCATCTTATTGCCTTAGTCCATGTTCATAATCAATTCAATGTGAAAAGATATTTCCTTATGAAAAAAATTACTAAATTTTCCCTTTTATGCCTTGTAATACCATGTCTTTCATTAGTTTGTTTCATAAAATGCTTGGGTATGTGTGTTTTTACACCCTAAAATTACTTAAACTCATTTTTTTAAAGCATAAAATGCAAAAAATACCCAAATGTGACTTGCCGCCAAACTATGATTATAATACTACAAATTATTTTAGTTGGGTTTTTCGTGGAAAGGATGGGAAAATTCTGACACCCAAATATGGGACAGGGAAGCAAAGCTTTTTATGAATGTGCAATGCATTCATATCAAGAAACCCAAATACCTTAGGTATGCATGAACATTGTTTATATGATAGTTTATTTCTTTTCCTGTGTTGATATTTTATCTACATAAATGAATGGTCTTTTAAGGGGGTTTTTATTTGTAAATGGAATTTCATAGAATTTATGCATGAACATTGTTTATATGACAGTTTTTTAATCTTTTCTTTGTGTTAATATTTTATTTACATGATTGAATGGTCCTTTAATAAAAGTTTTTATTGGTAAACGGAATTTTATAAAATGGTTTGATAATGGTATTTTTATTGGTTTCAAATTTCACAGTATGGTCTATTAATGGTGTTGTTTTAGATTAGGTATCATTTTTATCCTCTGATTGGGTATAAATGAGGTATAGTGCAATGGACTCACACATCTGTTTATGGAGCTCTAAAACTTGTATAATTTTTTTTTAGTAAACTTGTAAGTATATTTGAACTTTCTCAATAACTCCGAGTCCACTTCTAATATCTAAATTATTGTAATAAAAATGCTTTCAATCTAATTCTATATCTTATAGCATATAAGAATTGAACATAAATTTACATGTACAATACACATGATAAAAAACTTACGAATAGATAAAAGAGATACCTGTTAATATATTTTGTTCTTTGATTTTTAACGAGTATTTTCATATAAATAAAAAATAACTGCTTCTAGAATGTACAAATCCTGCAACATCTATTTAATATTCGGATGGTTATAGTGGTGTAGGTGATGGGGCGATAGCAATGCAGTTTATTTTGGTGCAGGTAATTTTAAAAACTGGGAACTGTTTAATAAAAGAACGTATTGAACGTATGCTCCCGTCTCCTACTTTAATCTACTTAATTTGTATTTTTTGTCCATTATTATTTCTTTTGTATTCTTAAGAATTATTTTTTAATTTTTCTAACTTATTCAAAATTTATCTTAAATAAATTGGTCGGTAATAGTGCGGAAATTTGTCACTAAGTAACAACTATTACAAGTACTACTAGTGGTAATAGCGGATAATTGTCATTAGTTACTATTTATGCATACCAATTTTTTTTTAAATGTTATCAAAGACATGAGGACAATGCATTTCAAAGATTATAATAAAATTCATACAACACAAAATTTACAAATTGATTTATTAATTTTTATTTTTCATATTTTTGTGATTGAAAATAAACATAATTGAAAATATAATCACATCTAACCTAACTTACTAGTAAAATATTTAAATATTATATTTTCTAAATAAAAATATTATTTAATATTTATAATAATGGACACAAAGTGGAATACAAATTATTTACTTTGAGGGAAAATAATAGTACTACTACCTTCAATGGGTACTATTAAAATAAAAAAGTGTGTGGCAAATTTAGACTCAAAGAAAGATAAAATACCTTAAACGAGTAATAAACTAGACTCCATAAAACAACGAAAATATCAATAGAGTGAGAGAATGGTCATATGATAATTTCAATTGTAAATTCTGTAAATTGTGGTGTGTGTTTTATACGTAAATAATGTGTAACTTAAACAATGTGTCTTATCCGATGATACGAATCATCATTGATATACGTTTTCCATACATTTTATAAAGAGCTATGATGCTTAGATCATACACAGACAAATACAATCGACTTATATTCTCAGTCCAACAGAGCTACAGTGCTCAATTTCTCATCTTATATATTCAAATGACTATTGTTATTGTTTTCGATTATCCCTAAAACTTCTATTTTTTGTTGTTGCACATTCCTTTTGTCCTCTAATTTGCTATGTATTCTATGTTGGCAGATTGGAGAGAGAGCCGAATAAATTGCACACGCAGAAATTATATTGATTTATTGACAGACACGGAGCAGCATATATATAATATAGTTAACCTGAAATAGCTAACCGAATAGCACCAAAGGAGGGATCTGGAAAATTCTTCCAGCTGTATCGGTATTATCTAATAGTGATAAATAATGTAATGTTAACATTCTCCGTTTTATTACATTATTTTTTATAAACATCATATTCCTGAAAGTTGACCCCCATTTATTTCAAAAATTGTAAAAATATTTTCACTCTTTGTGTAGTTTGCTCACTTTCTAAAGTGGTATGTCATTTTTGTGGTTTTATGGTTTTGGTGGCACCTTGGTTTTTCGTTGCAGACACGAGTACATCTCTTTGCTTAATACCTTCGGTAGTTTTTTGGATTACTACAAATCCATATGGTTTTCTATTGCAGATTGACCATGAAGTTGGAGGTAGCAGGAGGTCTCGACCACTTTGATGGTTTTTCGAATTACCACAAACCCTTTTCCAAGAACTAAACGCTACTTTAGTGCTTTTGCTCCCCACAATGTTCTTTATCAAGAGGTACCAAACTGGAAAATAATGCTCAATATTTATTAAAAAACAAAAAATGTAGAAAAGCAAAAAATGACAACTAAGTCCTCATCACCTTCTATAGCCTCTATACGTGTTCGTGCCACTCAATCTCGCACAACATAGATATTCATCATTGCCACTGGCAATCATCCTCGACATAGTCGTTTTGGCATAGAGTATACCACATTGAAAAAAGATAAAACATATCACACCACACAAACTGTCACCATAACAATGACGTGACCTCATCATAGTTGACTCACGAGAGGATGCTAATTGTCCTCCAGCCTCCGTGTATCCTTCAGCGTTCAGTGCATGATATTGATTACTCAACAAAATAGATTTTGAAGCTCATATCATTTTTGATGACGAAATTCTCCTACATACATAACTGACGCTTTTGACTCAGGGCGTCAGATTTGCTCAAAAATATGTCATTTACATAAAATGGAACTAAATTTAATATCTTTAACTTTTTAAGGCTTGACATTTGTTTTAAAAATTTTTGTATAGGAACATAATACTAAAATGACTCGAAAATTTTCAAAACTCACTAATTGACTCCACTAAAACTAATAAACTAAATCTAATGGACTTTAAATTAAAAATTAAAAATTCACCATTATTATAAAACTAACTAATACCTAAATACATTGCACGATCCGAGGGAAGTTGGCGAACTTCGTGGCAAATATTTATAACATGGCAGCTTGGGAGATAGTTGCTGAGAATATTTGGCAACTTTATGGCTTCAATGAATGGATCTATTTCAAAAATCGAAACTGATCTTCAACAGACACGCTGGTCTATGCATAGGCAGGTCTGTTTATTGAATTGATGGAAAGTGACCGTACAGGTAGAACTAAACCTTGACTCTGTATAGAAAACTATAGATTATATTTGCTTGGCAATTTCAAAGGAGAAAGACATGGGCTTACGATCAGATGGCGGTCTAAGATAAAACGGTGGGAGAAAACCGTTGATTGTCGAAAAAAAGGCATATACTTCAATGTAAGCTTCGACCACTACAAATGAAATATCTATTTTTTTTAATGCGATCCAAACGAACTAGTTACAATGTCCGCATCTACAAGGAGAACGCCAGGGAGAACGCAAGAAGCATGAGCGGTATGTATGATGTGAACGGATGGAATTAGGAAGGATGGCTTTACCAAAAATCGACAGTGTGGAGACTTTGTCTACACGTGCGCTGGAGCACACCAGTCACTATATATTCCGCCTTTCTGCTTGTCAGGATTAAAACTAAAGGCTGAGAGAAAAATTGGACAGAATATACACACACACCAAAAAAAAAGAGCTAATAAAATTGAATTAAGCTATATTCTGATCTGTTACATAAGAACTTACATTCTTTAAACTTTTTTCATAAATCGGAGTAATCAAAAAAATATTTGTAGATGGCCCTAGCAATACTCAGACTCCCATATCACTCTGATACCAGAATTGTTGGCAGATTGGAGAGAGAGCCGAATAAATTGCACACGTAGAAATTACATTGATTTATTCATAGACACGGAGCAACTTATATACACTATAGTTACCCTGAAATAACTAATCAAATAGCATCAAAAGAGGAATCTGTAAAAATTCTTCCAGCTGTATCGGTATTATTTAATACTGATAAATAATGTAATGCTAACATTCTACAATATTTTATAGCTTATAATCCCACGCTCACATTCTTTTTAAACTGTTGTCTCTTACCTTTTCTACCTAGTTTTTGTCTCTCCCTTTTTTGTTCTCACCTACCTTCCTACTTTCTTGCTCAATTATATAAGTTCAAAAATCAAAATTTCTCATTAAATGTTTTTCGGTAAGTTATGGAGTATGATTAAATATTTTAATTGTTACATTTTGATTCTTCACAAAGTAAATTATTTAATTATACATGAATATTTATAGTTGACACATTTGATTTGGTTAATTTTGACTAAGCTTTAAATATAAGTTATTATGAAACAATGGGATATTTCGTAGGTTACATTACTATATTGATACAAGTTAGTTATAGTGTATATGTTTATATTATGATTATGTTGGTTTGTTATTTCAAATATATTTTATGATGTATATATATATATATTATGATGTAATGATCTAACTACTTGCTTATTGTGAGATTGACGTATGAGAACTCATTCCTCAAAGCATGATAGAGGGAATATATCATCTAGCACATATTATAATGCATAATAAAATAGTTAGCAAAATGTATTTATTTTTGCTTCCATTAGATAATTGTTTGCTCATGATTTGGTAGCATAACATTAATTGGTTATTTAAAAAATTATTTTGCATGATATTTGTGTATTAATGTTTTGGAGACTAAGGTAATTAGATTACATTCATATTTTTTTATTTAATTATCATTAATCGATCATGGCATTAAGGGATGCTAATTAAATTAGTGAATTTACCAGTCTTTATAATTAATGTTAAAATGAATAAAATTTAAGAATTTTTAATTGTGAGAAAAAAATAAGGAAAAAAGAAAGAAATTAGAAAACAATAAATAAATAAAAGTGAATGATCTAAAATTTAAAAAAAACTAAAAGAAATATATATATATATATATATATATATATATAATTCATATTTTTTTATTTAATTATCATTAATCAATCATGGCATTAAGGGATGCTAATTAAATTAGTGAATTTACTAGTCTTTATAATTAATGTTAAAATGAATAAAATTTAAGAATGTTTAATTGTAAGAAAAAAATAGGAAAAAATGAAAGAAATTAGAAAGCAATAAATAAATAAATAAAAATGAATGATCTAAAATTTAAAAAAAAACTAAAAGAAATAAATAATAATAATATATATATATATATATATATATATATATATATATATATATATATATATATATATATCTTGTTATAGAATATGAAAGAAGATGATAAGTGAGATGGAGAGAACAAAAAGAGGGGCATAAAACACAGAGGAGAAGAAGAAAGAAATGACATAGTGTGAGGAGAAAAAAGATAAGCAATCCAATAGAACAACAACTTTTTTTAGGTAGGTAATGTTTTTAAATTCTGTATATTTATCTTAATTATAACATAGTTTATACTCAAATTTTTAAATTGCTTATAGGTTGGATATGTTCATACATCGGTTTAGAAGCTATATAAAAGATTATGTAAATACTAATATATGTAAGAATACAAATTAAGATCAAATCAGTTGTATTTTATTTACGTGGTAGAGATTGTGGCAATTTGCATAATTATACAATAGGAATTTTAAATACAACGATTCTATATAAATATAAATTCAGCGAACCAAGAGTAGGCATAGGCAGCAATTTAGACATAAAAGTCTTGATAGTTTTAGTGGGATGATTGATATAATAGTCTATATGTTATTCCATACTTTATACATCCTAGGTGTTCTATAGAAAAGATCTGAATATGCTAAACTAGGTGACTTCCAATATTTATACATTTGTTGAAGCTTCAATTTCCATACCACATAGGGTTGATTTGTATTAACATAAACATTTTTGTATACTGATTCACCTTCAACAGTGGAATGAATTATATTAAGTTGCATCCTCATTCAGGGGTAGAATTTATTTATAGGAGTCAAATTTAAACATCCCTATCACCACATACAGCCACATAGAAGTAAAATAACAACTTACCTATGAGAGGCATCCTACTAGAAAAAACACACACACACACACACACACACACACACACACACACACACACACACACACACACATACTAGGTTATTTTTGGTCTCTATATATGCATTAGCTTGGACACACCAAGTATTGTAATTTTGTGACTATATAAATATCTCTTAAAATTCATCACTACATATATACAGTAGATAAAATCATGGTTGTATGTCCTTAGCTTGTAAAATTAAATGTTTTATATTTTTAGAACTTACTGTGAAGTCTTATAAAGGTAAGGTTTTATAAGTATTGAAAACTAGAAAGGAAGGGTTCATAATGTTTATGCAAAGGATTACTCAATCTATTACAGCTTATTGTTGAGTAATCATCCCTTATTTAGTGATTATATATATTTTTTAGGAAATATATTTGTTGGAGTGATTTAGCAATGACTTTATGACTTAGCAAATGAATGAAAAAATCCTTAACACCTTAATTCCCATGAGTTTATACAAAGGGATTATTTATATATTAAATGATTATATAAGTAGGGTAATTGATATATAATACTAATCAAGATAAGATTTTATTAGATTAAAAACATGATTTTACATTAAATGAGTTGACTTACTCTTGCATTGGTTAATAAACCTAAAGAATTGCCAATTTTGTAAATAACAATAAGATGTTAGTTATTATATATATAGTTCTATATTTATGAAATTTTAACATAAGTATATATAAATTTAAATAGAGTACATTGTCAAAAGAGACAATACTAAATTGATCTTATTGCAATACTGAAGAGAATATACATAGTCGATAGCCATAATTAAATGATGATTTGACAAAAATATATATAAACTTCAAAATTGACTATGGATAATTATTTAGACTTATAAATCATAGTCAATCTATTTGATATTATGACTATTGAAAAACATTATGGAAACCTTATTTGGGAATATTAATAACTATAGGTGTATATATGTGCTTAGTATATCCAGATTCTTACAATTATTTTAATGAGGCATGTGAAGGATAAAGAGCTCAACATAGTCTTCATTATGATAGCCATGAGTTTACTTATCACATATGGGGTGTGAATCAAAACCCGTTGTATGGATATAAAATTATAAAAATCTACATATTTATGAATTATTAATGCTATACTTAAAAAAAAAAAAGAGGTATACATGTGCCTATTATCTTATACTTGAATGTAGAGGTGTGTTATTCTAAATATAGTTCTATTAGTGGTTTAAATGTATATTCTGTATAATAAAAAATAATGTATGCATGCATACAACCCCTGAGAATAAAAAATGCTAAAATAAAATATTATGTGTTCATAAAAACTGAGACTTTTTTGCTATGTCTAGTTATTTGAATAGAAACTTATGTTTCCATGTATTTATGATTAATTTATAATGACTGATTGTGAAAATTAGTAGTTATGTTTTATAAAACTTGATTATGGTAATATATGTTATCATAGGATGTAGTATGTTTGAAAATTAATTATTGTAATTATAATGTGTAATTAAATGTATATTTTACTTCAGGATATAACTTATACTCATTATTTATATTATGGGACAGATAATAATGTGAGATTCATTTATACATTTGATGAATAAATGTATGCTATTGAATTATTCTATGCTTAACATGTTATGTGATATGATTGATAGTAGGATATAGATTATATGAATCTTTTGATTATATTATTTTAACCAATTTTGTATTGTTGATATTGAGTAAGTAGTGATATGGACTTCAATGACTTACTAGCATCATAATCTCAGATGAGGGCAATTTGATTAAGTATTATGTATAAATTTTAACTGATTTAGAAATCATTATTATTTAATTTTGTTTAAATTTTACCAAAATAATATTTAGTAAGATATTATCATTTTATAAGTATGATTTACATGTTTGTGAAATATCTTACAATAGAACATATTTTTTATTATACATCACATGTTTAGTTTTAGAAATCATACAACATGTGGGTACTAGCTTGTCTCTCTAAATTCTCGCATCATCACTATCTACTCATTCATGAAGGGAAGTTCATTCTCTAATAAGATTAATATGAGAAATAGTTGGTCTATGATTGGTATGAAAAAGTGCTCAAATTATGATCTCCCTCCCCACATTAACACTTAGAGATGACACTTAAGATTATCATAGTTACTATCATTCAGAAAACTATGCTCTAAATAGATATATATTATATATATACATTATATTATATTATAGTTATATTAAAATATTATCATGGAGAGCTTTAATTACTTATTTATTGTATATTAACATCAATGGGTATAGGCATATATTAGTCATGGCTAGTTTATTGTAAATACTTCCTACATTTGTATTATGATGTGTTTTTTATGATGATAGTTATTAAAAATATATGATGTGGTATACACTATTTACATTTATTTCACGTAAAATATTTTATATGATCATTAGTTATATTCTCATGGTGTAATCTATTTATAGTATGCATTTTTTTCTTAAAATCACATATTTCTAAGTTGATCTTAGTGGGGATGTTACATGTGGTATTAGAGATATGGATTGAAATCTAGGACTTAATGAGTCCACTAATATTTTCATATCCTCTTGTTGATATAAAGATGGTGAAATATAAATTTTTTGGTGAGGGTTTATCAAATACCAATGATAGTAACCCTCCATTTTATCCTAGCCAATTTACTGACGATTAATCAAAAAATATGAATTAGATGTTTATAACAATGAATGAGACCATAGATCTAATTACAGCTCTTGAGTAGCTGGTTCATGGCCATGAACATGAAGAATAGTAAGGCATGCTTGAATAGCATCCCATTGAGCATAAAAACCTTTAGGATGCTAGAGCTTAGGTAGTAGTAGAGTTGGATAGAGACATGAAGAAGGTGAACCCACCTAAGTTTAATGGGACTGTTCTAGGTGATGGAGCTGAAGTATGGTTGATTGAGAAGAAGAAATATTTTAATATTTAAAAATACTTTAAAGTCATTAAAATAGTATGTGGATCATACTAGTTGGCTGGTGAGGTAGCTATATGGTGGGCCAACAAAATATTATAAATTAATTTTAACTTGACCACCACTACTTGAGATCAATATGTGGCATTATTTAGGTCATGGTGGCTTTCATAGCATTATTTTGATCAAAAAATTATAGATTTATAAAATATGAAGCATGCATTTTTATCGATGAATGAGTAGTATGTACCTCAGTAGCAAGGGATAAGAGGTTTGAAATCAACAAGTTTATCATAGGATTGAAAATCTAGATTGGTAGAGAGGTGGGTGTTCATGGACCTTCTAACATGGATTACTTCTTTGAGAAGGTGATCAAATAGGAATATAAGATGAAGTTTATTTCACAGTCTAAGGACAAGTTTGAAAAAAAGTTTGGAAATTCTAAGTCAGCCTTCAAAAATAAGAATTGAAAACAAAGGAGTAGAGACTTCAAGAAGTAGTTTAAAGGTCAAAATACCAAGTTCAATAATGGTTCAGGTAATAAAAAATAAGGTAATGGATCCAAAGGTTTTTTCAAGGGAAACCAATAGAAGGAATAGAAAGGACCACATGGAGGTTGTTTTATTTGTGGATATGATCATTATTATTGTGATTTATCTTAGGATAAGTCAAAGGTCAAAGGTCCTAATCCTCATGAGGATAGTTTTCAGTAGCAAATTTATGCAATAGTCAAAATAAACAAGCTAAATTTTAGGCATTACCCTTAAAGCTATTAGGTATTTTATTTGATCATCTAATTTCTACTTTAATAGATACAAAATCCACATAATGTTTTATAGCTCCTAAGATACTTATTAAGTTAACTAGAAGAGTTAGAGTAATGACAAAAGCATGGGCAATATAGTAAGGGAATGACTTAAAATTCATGGTTGACAAGTGTTTAGTTGGAACAAAGATTAGGTTTTTCAAATTTGTAATAGTTGTGGATCTCTATGTGTAGACACCTAAATCTAGCCATCGATAACATTCAATTAGGGTTTTGACCAATTTCCATCAAAGCACACAATTTGGTCTAAAAATATTAAAACATATTAAATGAATTAAAATTGATATATTCAAGAGTTGATTTTAGCTAGGGTATCACTAAATGAGATAATGCAATTTATGGGCTAACTAACTTTGATCAGAGCATTTTGAGTCAAAATATCAATTTTGCACTTAGGTCCTTGGATTGCTCTTTTCTATAAATTCTCTTGTATGAGACATATGCCTTTGTTATTTGATATTGACAACATTATTAATGGGATAATGGTTCCAAGGCATCTAACATCAACTTCCAATTTCAATCTAGTCAAATTTTAGACTAATAATAAGACATTCTGATGAATTTAAGTAATTTATGCAAAAAGTGCTTAATCATGCTTAAGAGCTAATTAAACTAAATTAAAACCTAATTAATAATTTCATGAAACTTTTTAAATATTTAAAAAAAAAATTAATATTAAATATTTGTATCATTAGGTGACCCCATTTTTTGGAAAAACATCCCTAAACCATAAATATCACAAATATGAAAGATTAAGCCACCCCATTCCTCATCAATACCTTCCATGCCTCTTAATTGCCTCTCTATCCAAAATATTGATGAACCTATTTATGAATTTTACTTACATAATTGAATTAATCTTTAGCCACACATCTCCATCTTGAGATGGATGGTTCAGATTGATTCTAGTGATTTGCAAAAATCTATAAATAAGAGGCCTTGCTTATCGATTTTAAATCCCTCATATGTAAAAATTATAATCACCAAATGCATTCAAGAATCATTGCATCTTAGTGTTATAATACCAAAATATTAAACCAATGCCAAACCAAGCCAAAGTAACATAAGGTTCCAAGGCGAGATGGAGGTAGCCAAGCTTCCATTGATGCAAGCTTTATGAGCAAAAATTGAGTAAGCCATTATAGTAAGCATTTTGGATCATCCAAAGAAGGTGAAAGGAAGGTTTTTTTTTTAATTTTTAGTTGTATTTTCTATTCATATTTTTTTAACTGAGCTCCCTCTAATAACTAGGCTTAGAGATGTTATGATAGTGTGTTTATTTCAATTTTAATTTTATTTTTAGAACTAGCACTAAACTAACCATCCTCTCTTGAGTCAAATTTCTAGTTCATATAACAAGATATTCTGATCAATTTGAGTAATTTGTGCGTAAAGTGCTTAATCATATTTAAGAGCTAATTAGACCAAATTATAATGTAATTAAGAATTTCGTAAAACTTATTAAATAATTTATTTCTAAAAATGAGTATTGAATATATACATCATTAGGTGACCTCATTTCTTGGGAAGACATCTTTAAGCCACAAATACCAAAGATTAAGCCACCCCATGTCTCATCAATGCCTTCCATACCTCTTACTTTACCCTTTATCCCAAATATTGATGATCATATTTATGAATTTTAATTGTATAATTAAATTAATCCTTAGCCACACATTTTCATCTTCAAATAAATAATTCAAGTTGATTCTATCCATTTTGAAAAATCTATAAATAGGAGGCCTTACCTATTGATTTTAAAGCTCTCATCTGCCAAAATTATAATGCCTAAATGAATTAAAGAACCATTTCATATTAGTGCTATAATTCTAAAATATTGAACCAAAGCCAAACCAAGTCAAAACCACACAAGGTGCCAAAGATACATGGAGGTAGCCAAGCTTCCACTGATGCAAACTTCATGAGCAAAAATTGAGCAAGCCACTAAAACAAGTATTTTGGATCATCTAAGGAAGGTGAAAGGAAGGTTTATTTTACTTTTTACTTTTTCTTATTCACATTTTGTTAACTAAGCTTTTCCTAGTAATGAGGCCTATAGATGTTATGCTAGTGTGTTTATTTCAATTTTGATTTCATTTTTGAAACTAACACTAAACTAATCATCCTCTCTTGAGGCAAATTTGTAGTTCACATAATGGCATGCCTGATGGGATGTTATCCCCATAAAGTTGATCATAAGGCTCCTACAAGTAAATTAATAACCCTTGTTATGAATAATCTTAGAGTGGGAGGCCCAAAAGAGTAAATTTTTTAAGAAAAAACATATTTTTTTGAGAGTTGGGGGTTTGCCTGGACTCAATCACAAGATTATCCTACAACTCATGGGGTTGCCTAACTAAATCATGGTATTGTCTAACCACTAAAAGTTAAGAAATAATACATCGACTCATAAAATTATGGGATTGATGTACAACTAGTAGGATTGCCTTTTAGAGTCACGACATTGTGACTAAACTTTTAGTGGTTAAGTTGCAATACCAAAACTGACAAAGTTATGGGATTGCCCCTCAACTACCAGTATTGCTGAATCTAGTCACAGTATTATGATTAAAATGTTAGTGGTTAAGTTATAATACCATAGCTTATCAAGTTATGATATTGCCCTACAACTAATGAGATTGCTTAATGGAGTCATGGTATTGCACTGTGTGAACTCCAGAGCTAGTTTTTTTTAAAAAAAAATTTCATCTTCAAAAGTGATTCAAAGCTAAGCTACTTGCTAACATTTTTATTGTAGGATATACATGACAAGTCATCTAAGAAAACTAAATCAGTGCCTTTAACACTTCATTTGAGTGTTTTAAAATAAATTATGAACTTTTTTTTTGGGCTTAATAAAAAATTTAGATGCTTAAGTGAATGATTTGATAATTGTGCCTTAAAAATTATAACTTAAGACCAAGGGGCCAAAAAAATACTACCTAATCTTTGTTTTGGTGCTTAAAATTGAACAAACTTGTTAATTTTTGTTTTAAATAGTTGTTTAGTTAGAACTTGATTGGCAAAAAGAAGGTTTATGCATGTATAATCTTATATTTTTCCCCTTTAGGAAACCCTTGGAATCAAAAGACCCATCCTTGTTGCAAACATGCCTAGTCTAAGGCATAGAAAGAACGTCATCTAAAACACTCCCTAAAAATTCATTATAGTTTAGGTGACCTTGAAAATGACCCTAAAGTCTTTCTATTAGTCATTTATTTTTTATGCAAAATTGGCTTGCGAGGGGGACTTAATTACCTCCCATGAGTTCTTTAGGGAAAATTTGACTTGAGGTTTCATCTTCCAACACTGAATTCATCCAATCCTAATAAGATCAGAGGTTTGAGTGATTAAACCACTTTCTAGTATTGGAGTTGTACATGGGATGTATATGCACTTTGGACATTATATTATAGTAATCAAGTGATGGATGTAGTGGTTGCAAAAAGGACAAGACCTTTTTACAAGAAGCTAAGTGATGCAGATACCTAAGTATGTTATTTTATTTTACATCATAATTTGGAAGTCATTGTGTAATTGATTCCCTTAGAAAATTTTGAAAACTTGTAGATCTTATATAAATCCCCAATTGTCACAAAAGTGCTATTGGTGTAAGGTACACCTTAAGGTCCATGTCGTAGTAATATCATTTGAGAGAAGGGGATGTAAAAACTCTACTATATAATGTGTATTTTACTTTTTGAATGAACACTAAAATCCTCTTAAATGATGTATATTAATGAATTCCAATAATACCAAGCAACTTTGTCATTTTAGAATCTAATAATGACTAATTAGTTGGTTTTGTCCTAGATTAAAATATTGTTTAGAGTCAAACTCGGTGTGAACAAATGATACAAACCAAAAACATAGTCCTCATTTTTCTTTTAACAAAGAGGTGTTATGCTGCCCACATGAATCATTAATTTAGTTTGTTCAAATTTCATCAAAACTTAGAGTCATATCATCCATTTTGGTAGAGTTATGCTGCCTAATTGAGTCTAGACTTCTACCAAACATTGTTTCAGTCTTTCATTTATAACATAAATTCAAAATTACACCATCATAAGTTCATAAGGTTGATGTGTTAAGTGGTTTCACTATTTGTACTAAATTTTAAGGAACTTAGGTTCAATTTCCAATTTGGATTGAAGGTCGTTAAAGACTCATAATAATTATCACCACTTGATAGACTTAAGTCATTTTTTGCTAAACACTTGCACTTTGAGTCTATGCACCAAATTTTTTTGTGTTAGCATCCTATTTCCATTAAGATCATTTGAATACATACCTTTTTACCCTAGAGATGTTGTCAAAACATTCAAAGTATGTATGTCATTTGAGCTAAAAAATGTAGTGTTACATTTCTAAATTTGTGAGAAACCATCTTTGCCTTAGAGATTTTTTGAAGCAAACATATTGTCACATCTTTTGGGTAGGCTAGCTTTGTTATGCTACCCAAAGGATTTCAAGTATTATTTAATATACCTTTTTGCATAAAGTTGAAGTTTGAGCACATTTTTCCAGCCAATCTAAGTATACATTTGTCTAGCATAGTTACATTGTTCAAATTTGTATAGCCTATTTATGAAAAGAACCAAGTTTTATACCATAATTTGCGAGAAAATAAACTATATCTAAAGTGCATTTTATTTCATATCTTATACCTATTTTATTGAGTTCATGTCCAAGATTCCAATGCCTAGTTTTTGTTAGAAGTGTTTCAAATCCATTAGATTAAAATCTCATCTTTTTTCAAAGTCTAGTTTTTGACGTTGTTTGGCCAAGATTCTTAAAACATTCCTTGTTTGAGCCTACATTTTGATGTTTCATTTGGTAAAAAAACCTAGAAACTATTTATTTCCTAGATTAGACTAATTTAGAACACTTCAACCTTAGAGTTTGACATTTCAATTTTCAATCTATTTACTTAATCTCTTTTGTATAAGATGTGTAACATTAGATACTTAATGTTAACTTATTTTATTACAAATAATTACATAAAAATTTTCCATTATTTTGATGAATCTAGACTAAGTTTGAACATCATCTTGTAGGCATTGTCTTTTTAGAGTTTGTAGAACTCCCTTTGTAGTAAAGCATTTACTATGGATCCCAATATGTCTTCTTACACTTGTAGTGGATTGATGTATATTATAGGGTTTAGTAATGTGGTTGTGCAAGAATAAATAGTGCAAGACCCCTATATAGATAATATTACTTATGAGATGGATCCTTATCCCTCTTATAATAATCAAATAGGGGCACAAAACCAAGATCCATTATATAACTATTTGGTTAATATGCCACCATATTCAAAACAAGATCAAGAATAAATCATGCAATACCTAACTATGGTACATGCAGTTAAGGAAAATTTTCCTTAACAACCATACTCAATTAATGCGCCATCTATGTATGATCCATTTTTACTTGAACATCGGTTTTTGACAAAAAAGGATGAGATTGTGGTTAGATCCATAGAGGTAGGGGCCACATTTCTGGTAGACTTCCCCCATGAGAATTTACCAAGCCTAGTAAGAATGCCCCATAACATAATTTACAATCAATAGGCTTCTTCTAGAAATCCTTTGGCTCTAGTCCAAATAATGTATCAGGACCCTAGCATGTTTATCAAAGGAAAGGGCCCCATAGAGGATCACTTAATACGAATGTAGACAGCATACCAAACCTATTTGAACCTAGCACACAATTTTAACTAGATGAACATGGTTAATAAAACTATAATTGACTTAGTTCCTTCAACAAGAGTTTTTATAGAGTTAACTGGTTAAGATAATCAAAGTTTTAACCTATTCACACAAAACACTTTAGTAGTCAACTTGCTACATATGCCAATTATTGAAGAAGTATCTTCTATATTTATGTAGATTAATGAGCAAAACATAGTGGAAAATGCAAAAGAAACATCCAATCCAAATCAAAGTGGTAATAAAACATAAATAATTAGTCAACAACATGTGCCTATAGTTAATACCATGAGTGTATTTGCATACCAAGGAATGAACGCTTCTGCACCCCAACCATTACCACCTACTTCCTATCCTCAACTAGCTGCTTTGTCAAACATACAAACAATAGGATTAGGTAGTCGACCAGTAACCAATGCCATGCCTCAATAATAAAATATGACAAATCCTATTCCTCCTCAACAAGTGATGAGTATTATTCCATAACAATGGGCACAATCTAGTGTACCAATGCAATAGAGGCCAAATATATTACTTCATCAATAGGGAGAAACTAATATGCTAATATTCCAATTCAAAACCAACTGATGTCTAACCAACACCATATAAATATTGGTCAACAATAGATGTTGAATTTTCAACATGAATTTACTTCCCAACAATGATTAATATAACAAGGAGGTTCTAATATTTTTGAATTACCTACTAGGTGACAATTGAATTTTGTTTAAAATGTGCCACAAGTTTAGAGATAAGGTCTTGGTTCAAAAGTTCCTATTCAATATCAAGGTTTGATTAGTTGAAAACATGTCCCTTTTCAACCACAATAGGCACAGTATCATTATATCCCTCCATCCCAATATCATAATTACAATAAATGAACCTGAATCTATGTATGCATATTCCTGGTCCATTTTCTAACCAAACCAACATTACCCAAAAAATTCCTCCATCATACCCTGGTCAAAGTATTCTACTTATGACTGCTTAATCATCTATTCAAGCTAATATTCTACCTCAAGCCAATGTTCCCTCCAATTTCCTAGCCCAAAAACTACAATAGATGAAGGATGTGATTGTTACCATCTAAGTTGGGAACCATGATAAAATGTTTAAGTTGGATGATGTGTGTTCTTATCTGTTCAATATGGAGTACTTACAAATATGATTTCCTCTAGGATATGAGCCACCAAAATTTTAAAAATACAAAGGGAAAGGTGACTCTAAGGTCCATTTAACCAAGTTATGTTTTTCATGCTAGCCAGTGGCATATAACAACATATACCTTTTGTTGTTATTCCTAAAGAGTCTAGTAAGACAAGCCTTGTAGTGGGTTTTAAAGATTCCCAAGAATTTAGTAATAGATTTTGGTGACCTTTCAAAAAAGTTTATACAACACTTTTTGTATAATCTCGAGCATGAGATTTCACTACTTGATTTGATGCAAGCTAAATAAAAAATTGGTGAGAGTTTTGAAAGCTATCTACAATGATGGAGAGCACTTGCAAGCCAATTCACTGATAGTTTACTAGATAAACAATTAGCCATTGTATTCACTAAAAACTTGAATAGTGAGATATCCTATCATTTGGAACTACAATGTGCACATACCTTTAAAGAAATGATTGACAAAGGTTTGTTGATTGAGAAAGCACTCATTAATAAAAGAGTCATCAAACTTAACTCAATAAATCAAAACTGAGGTACTAATCAGGGAAGCGATCAAAATGAGCATCTAATCCAAGCGTAATCATCACAACCAACATAGGATAATAACTAAAATAAACCAAAGTAATTAAACCACAATATGAATGTTTTGGGAAATGGCATAATTGAGTCGTGCCCTGTTCAAATAGTGCAAACATCATCTACTCAACCTACTCCACCTTTTCAGCTTACTCTTACTTGACAACCTCTCCAACCAATATTGCAAGCATAGCAACCAAGACCCACATAATAAATACAACAACCTTTTTCATTATAGGTTCCTCTTTAAAGAAGGATTGCACCTACTCATCATGTCTTTAGTGATCTTGGAGAGCTTATGGAGTCTGTATTTAGTAAACTTGTCATTGCTAATCTGATTAGTTGGCATATACCAAATCATTATCTATGAGGCATTCTTTATCTTGTTTGGTACGATGAAAATGAATTTTGTGAATATCATCAGGTCAATGGGTATAATTTATGAAGATGTATGTAAATCAAAAATTTAATTGAAAATATGTTGAAGAATGGGGAGATCACTTTGGACAGTGGTGCTTCCACCTCCAATCAGACTCTTGGCATCTATCAAAACCCTTTTCCATAACATAACCAACCACAATAACAATAACAATAATAGAAATAATAACAAAAACAATAAAATTAATAGCCATGACTTGTACAATAATAAAATCAATAGTACTAAAACCACAGGCCACACCACAGAACCAATAGAATCATCAACATAACCAATAACTTCAAAATAATGGAAAAAACTAAGGATAGAATGATAACAACCAAAAAGACTACCATGTAGTTACACATGACTAAAATTAGGTTGTAGGTCATATTGTGGGGGGTAGTGTTAATACCATCTCCATTAATCCTAGACTGAGCACTAATCAATCTAGACCATTGATAAATAATACCACTCAACCAAATTACATGGATAATCCATCTTTGACCTAGGACCACACATAGGTGAACCAACAAATAGGATTTTCCATTTTTAGACCTTATACTGATAACTCATCCTTACCCCATGACCACATATAAGTGCACTGAAAATTGAGACTTGTCCTATCTAGTCCCATACCATTCTCACCATTTATTAGAAACCATGGTCATGCATCAAATCCTGATTGTGTAATCAAAACTCAGAGGTCAAGTACTACTATCTTAGGACTACAACCATCTTCTACTTCACCTATTATCTAACCAACAATTTAGCCTCAAAATAAAACATTCACCATTGACCAAGACAAAAAGTCTAATATTGTGGAACAATTTTATAAGACACCAAGACAAATCTTTATTTTAGATTTTTTGTGAACATTGATGATCCAAAAGAACATTTTGAATGAGTTATTAACCCAATCCACTATTGCCAGTGACATATCCCTTGATAAATTTCAAGCTTTGGTTGGACATCTACCTCCATCCAAATAAGTCACATCCAACCAAAGCAATATGTCTTCTCTTGGCCCGCTCCATAATAATATGTTGTAGATATAAGTTTATTTAAAGATGCATAAATTAAAATGTGTCCTTATAAATAATGGATCTAGCCTCAACATAGTCTTTCTAAAGCTCATCAAGATTCTTGGGTACACAATGGAAGATCTCTAAAAAAAATGATAACTATCAAGGCCTATGATAATCAGGAGAGAAAATCACAAGGCACCATTAGCCAACCAATTATTATTGGGTCTTTGACCCATGATACACTTTTTCATGTGCTTGATCTTGAGTTATCATATAATATGCTTCTAGGTAGGCCTTAGTTATATGAGATTTATGCAGTCCCATCAACACTATACGAATGTATCAAGTTCTCCCACTCAGAGATGGAAGTGAATATTCTAGGAGATTTGCACCCATATGAACACTACAAACATCTCAAAGTCGAGTTTCAAAGCTAAAATTACCAATACGATATGAATCCAAGTTATAAGTAAGATAAAAAAAGGCCATACTTATTGATCCTTTAGAGGACAATTGCATAGATCCTAATAACTTGGATTCCCTTTCCCACATGCTTCTTCTTGAGGCTTCCAATCATTTCACTATTTTAGCTAACAAGCTAGAAGAATATTTAACACATGAAACCTTTCATATTGCTAATCTTCCTTATAATCTAAAGTCCTTTAGAAGACTTAAAGTTACCCCACACATGCATTGATAATGAAAAAATAAAGATAAACTTCATAATCCATGATCAATCACATTTATACCAACATTTGGACTAGAACTAGACCCTTTCAAGGGAGATGAATCATGGGTATACAATGACAACCAAGCTAATTGTAATAAGAGTGAAAAATATCTCATTCCCAATAAGATCATGGAGAATCAAGACTATGAAGGAAGAGGCCTCAGACTAAATCAACAAGGAATACTGGAACCAATTTCTATGACCAAGAATAAAAGGCCCTATGGACTTTGGATTTAAACCATCTGAGGATGACCCCATATATCTTATTCAAGTTCCATCACTAGTGACTAGTGATGATGATACTTATAGTGAAGTGGAGTTTGATCATAGTCTCATATTTGATGACCTAACTGAAACCAACTTGTTTAACTCTAATTCCATTTGTACCCTTACTCCTTTCATTCGTCATAACCCATTACCATTATACTATCCCCAAATAATAGATTTAGACCAATAAGAATCTAATTTTCTAATTGATGGGTTTTAGAATGATAAGGCATTCTATGATTTTCTAGGCCTTAGAGATAACATTTTGTTGAGAGATCATAAATCAGGATTCTCAATCATATTGGATCTTGAAGACTTTTTTGGAGAGCAGATGAACACCCTTAGCCAAAAACAAATAAATAAAACATTGAGGTCCCAAAGTGTAAACCTCTTTGAGGCACTTTTTGATCAGAGAAAAATAAAAGATAAAGGCTAGTCTAGTGGTGAAAACCTATTTTAGGAAACATTAAATGGAGGTGTCCATTCTTCTTCAAATTTAGACCAGAAGACCACAAACGATGAACTTGCCTATGGATCCAATTTTAGGTTTGAGAAACAAAAAGTGTTTGATCAAATTCTTTAATAATTTATGACATTTTTATCACATGGCCAGATCTCTCATTAGGGGACTCAGATTCATCATGCCTAGGAGAAGTTAAAGAGCATGTCCTAACAAAGGACCCTAATATAGTCTAATAGTTCAAGTCTTTGTCTACCATCCTAGAAGATAACTTGACCCTTCTAGTTGAAGATACACCAAAGGTAAACATCGTGACTCCATCATAATTGAAATGGATAAAATTAGGCACGTCCCTCACTAAGGAGGAATGTGAAGTCTTTACAACTCTATTGAGATAATTTGTAGATATCTTTGCATGGGCTTATTCTGACATGCCAGGTTTGGACCCTGCCTTGGTCTTACATCACCTTGTGATAAACCCTAATGCTAAATAGGTAAAACAAAAGATACATAAGATGCATCCTTGCATTATTGTATTACTAAAGAAAGAGTTGGAAAAACTCTTGGAAGTAGGATGTATTCAATCCATTGACCATTCAGAATGGATAACTAATGTTGTACTTGTTAGTAAAAACCCTAAAGGGATCTAAATCTCTACTAATTTTCATGACATCAACAAAGCTTGCCCTAAGGATAACTTTCCATTTCCTAATATTGACATGATTATCGACTCAAGAGTGGGTTATGAAACGGTTTCAATCATAGATGGTTTTTCAAGATATAACTAGATCAAAATAACACCAGAAGACCAACATAAAACAACATTCACCACTCCATGGGAATATTTTATTATCAGGTAATGTCATTTTTTTTTAAGAATACCAGAGCTACATATCAAAGGGCCATGACCATAATATTATATGAAATGATGCATAATATTATTGAAGACTATATTGATGACATACTAGGCCAATTCAAGACTAGGGGTGACCATCCAAGAGTGTTACGTAAGATATTTGAAAGAATCTGAGAGTATAAAGTTAGACTCAATCCAGATAAATATGTGTTCAGAATAGCATCAAATAAATTACTTAGCTTCAACATTTCTCACAGAGGCATTGGAGTCGATCCATCCAAAGTTCAAGCTATAACTGAGATGTCACCACCAACTAATTTGAAGAAGATCCATAGTTACAGGGAAAGATCTAATCAATCTGACACTTCATATCTCAGGTAACAGACAAGTGTCATCCATTTATACATCTTCTAAAGAAAGGAGTTGTATTTCATTGAGATAATCACTACCAAATAGATTTTTAGTAGTTAAAAGATTACCTAGTAAATCTACCTATTTTGTTACCTCCTATACTAGGAAAACTATTCTTGTTGTATCTATTAGCTACTAACAATGCCCTTAGGGCACTTTTGGATCAACATGATGAAAATGGAAAATAACATGTAACATACTATTTAAGTCATACATTGGTCACATATGAGCACAACTATATGCCTATTGATAAAGCTTATCTAGCCATGGTCTTTGCAGCTTAGAATCTATGTCATTACATGTTGAACAATAAGACCATGGTCATTTCAAAAGTAGATCCACTCAAGTATCTGATATCTAAAATATCTTTACAAAGTAGAATGGCCAAATGGATCATGTTTCTTAGTGATTTTGACATAGAATATGTATATCAGAAGGTAATCAAAGGATAGGTTCTTGCAAATTAGCTTATTAAACCACCACTTGTATATGTAAAGCCACTCACATTCTAATTTTTTGATGAATCCATAATGACCATCATTGACACACCTCTTGAGGAGCAGCACTCGAAGCTATATTTTTATGGTTCATTTACTGCACATAGATTGGGGACATGCCTTTTATTTATTATACCACATGGGGATCTAATCCCTAAATAATTCAAAATCAATTTTTCTTATACCGAAAACATGGTCGAGTATGAAACACTTGTTGCAGGAGTTTGATAGGTAGTACAGTGGAACATATCTTATCTCTAAATATATGGTTATTCTCAGTTAATGATTAATCAGGTCACTGACCATTTCCAAACTAAAGATGACAAGATGGTTCCTTATAAAGTTATGGTTGATACTCTAAAAAACCAAATTACATTTATACAATTTGAGCATATACTAAGGGTTAGTAATAGAACTATATATGACATGGCCACTATTGTATCTTTGATTCAATAAATGGAAAAATTTAGAGAGTATCAATTCCTTGTCAATAATTTGATTGCACTAGCTCCTAAACCTTCAATTGTGGTAATACTTTGTGATATTGTTGGTCCTAATTATATATGAGATTCTAAACTTTATAACTATATTCATGACCAATTTATACCACCTAACATATCTTGAAAACAAACCAAAACCTATATCCACTATTCCACTCATTATACTCTACTTGGATTAACCCTTTAGCATCGTAGTTTTGATGAAAATCTGCTTCATTATATAACTTGAGCAGAATATACACTAGCATTATGGGAAGTACATGAAAGATTATGTGAAGCCCAATCTAGTGGGGCAGTCTTATCCAAAAATATCTTACATATTAGTTATTATTGGCCCACAATGGACGTAGATGGAGCTGCATATGTAAATAAGTGTGATAAATGTCAAAGACATGCCAATCTAATTCATTTCTCCACCAAGACTCTAAAACCAATGTTGACACCATGTCTATTTGCTACATGAGGACTCGAACTCATTAGAAAAATCAATCCTACATCTTCAGATGACCATAAAAATATCCTTACCACCACTGAATATTTCACTAAGTGGGTTAAAGCTATACCCCTCACTTACATGACTAGAAAGCAACTTTCCAAGTTCATCTTTAACCACCTCATTTTTCACTATGGTATCTCCTCTGACATTATATCTGATAGTAGAAGATCATTCAAGAACAAGGATGTCGACAAGCTATGTGTTGAATGTAACATTACACAACATTTTTCTACAACATATTACCCTCAATGGAATGGCCATGTCAAAGCATCAAACAAAAACATTATCAATATTCTTAAAAATATTATCAATGATTCTAGTCATGATTAGTACCTTTAGATATTTTTCACCCTTTGGGCATACCATGCTAATCACTATACCCCCATAGAAACCACTCCATACTCACTTGTTTATGGTACTAAATCCATACTTCCCATTGAGGTCAAGTTATCTTCACTATGCATATATTTCAAGCATGTGCTAGATGATCACAACTATCAAGTGGCTTGCATGTAAGAGCTAGACCTACTTGATGAAAAATGCATAACTGCATTCAATAATCTTCAAGCATATTAGAACTGACTCAAAATCCACTACAATTGACATGTCAAGCATAAAACATTTGAACTTGGTGATCTTATTCTTAAAAATAACTAAAAGAATACCATGGCTGAGAAGATGCATAAAGGTAAATTAAAACCAAATTAGATAGGGCCTTTCATCATTACTATAGTTTATGGATCAGGGGCATATAGGCTCACCACACCAAATGAAGATGAACTTCTTAAGTTGATGAATATTATTCACCTTAAGTAGTACTATGCTTGAGCACTATGGTGTATTGTCTATAAGGACCATTTTAGTTGTGCCATTTTATCACTATTGTTCTTTGTATGAATATCATTTTTATCATTCCTCTTAGCCTATTACTTATTTATTTTACCATTCTGTTATATTGACCAAGCATGTTTTGAATCTTATCTACCTAGCCTGTTTGACTTTGGTTTTACCATTAGTTGGAACATATTCATCATCAGTGAATCTTATTAGTTTTAGCAATTATTTTGAGCATTTCAAATAGAGGTAGTATTTTGGAGCAGTATGATAGAAATTTTGGTAGTTGCATCTTTCATTTATTGTTTCTTTCTTATCACCACTCTTTTTACTAATTATAACTACCTATGGGCAAATTAGTACCATCCATCTATCCTATTGTGTTCTATTTATAACTACCTATGGAAAAAATAGGGGAAATATTTATTTATTGAGCCTTGACATACCAACTTGCTATTTACTATGTCGTACTATAACTTTATACTAACGATGCATGTTTTGTTTGAATTGGTTGCTACAATAGTTAAATTCCTCCATTATATGATAAAACTATAGTGACTTGAGGTCCTACTCTGGGACTATGTAGGCAGCACTCAATACTTGTTGAGATTAGCTCAGTCACCATAAACCATGCTCTCATTATTTTTCGAGCAACTTAAGCCATGTTCTCACCATTTTTTGAGCAACCTAAGTAACACTCTCATCATTTTATGAGCTTGAACCATCTAGTGTCTCAGCATTCTCTACCAATTTGAGATACTCTAAAATTCCAAAATCATTTATAAAACCATTTAGAAAAGACCAAAAACATTTACCACTTTTTTACCTTAAGGATTCTGGGAACCCTTACTAAGTTAGAAGTAAATCACTTGTCACTTAATTTTTTCCATCCTTTTTATCCTTTTCTCCCACATACCATTTTTAAATATTTCATTTTATTATATCACATTCATTCTATTTTTTATTAGTTATCATATTTTTCACATTCCTTGGGAGAAATACATTTGGTCTAAAATTTTTTGTTAGATATTATGTCCATAAAACTATGTAGGCAATATCCACTTACCTAGTGCATATAGAGATAGTTCGACCACCCCCTTCCTTTTCTTCTTTTCCACTATTTTGTTCATTTGTTAAGTTGTCACCTCTTCTCTAGGGGAAATGTTCATACAACTTAAGTTAAACTATTTGTTTCTCTATTTTTTTATTGTTTGTTTTTTTGCTTATTTATTTGTTTGCCTATTTGTTTTCTTTCATCACTATTACCTTGATTCAATCCATGTGCATTCATTGGGTGATTTTTTGCATGTACATATAATTGAATCTATCCATATTCATCTACTAACATTGACATCATGGTTTTTATCATTGGTGCATTATTTTCTATTGAGTATTGAGTATTGAGTTTTGGGAGTCAGTCCTTATGCATATTTCGGCCAAGTCCTCATGATATTGTATCATGACCCCTAACGACACATGATACAAAAAAAATAATCTTCAAAAAGTCTATTCAGAAATGGTAGCATCAACATCTCTTCAACACTAATATCTCGATTCAATCCCAATCATATCCCAAATAGAGTAATTAAGTAACAAAAGAATTTCAACCTTTGTTAGTTCACATGAGAATCTCCCTACTAGAAAGTTATTCTAATTCATAATTTTTACTCTATGTTAAGTTACCCTTATCATCAACCACTCAATCATGTTTTTCATAATTGGGGTCCAATGATTTTCACTGATTATGGGTGAATAGCTGCACAACATCTCACCTGCATTTCTCAATAATTATAACCATCTTTAGGAAAATCATTATTTTGTCACCAAATTTTAATTTTTTTATATCCATACAAGGGCATGTTGTTATTTTGTTTGTCTATCCTTACTGGGGTAGCTACATTTTTTCAATGATTATAACTATCTTTAGAAAAATCATTGTGTTTATATGCCACGTTGCCACAATTAGGGTGTAATGCTTATAACCATTTTTGGGCAAACCATTGTACACCATCTCATTTGAATTCTCAATGATTTTGAATACTTTTAAAAACTCATTATGTTTTCACCCCATAATTTTCCTTTCTTTGGTTCCCTCACTTCACTTATTTTTGAGGGACCATTTGCCGACCTATTTATGCCAACCATTCCCTCCAGGGGGAATCATAAAGTTAGTTTGTCATCATTGTAGTTGTAGGCATATAGGATATTTTCATTATTTGAGAAGATGTGATTGTTCCTATAGCTTATAATGCCTTCCCAAATAGTGAAAAACTATAGACACCTAAATCTGGCCATCGATAACTAGGGTTTGACCAATTTTCATCAAAGTGGACAATTTAACCTAAAAAAATTAAAACACATTAAATGAGTTTAAATTTATATATTCAAATGCCAATTTTGGCTAGGTTATCACTAAATGGAATAATGTAATTTATGGGCCAACTAACTTTGATCAAATCATTTCAAGTCAAAATGCCAATTTTAGACTTGGGTGCCCTAGATTGTTTTTTTCTATAAAATCTCTTACATGAGACATGTGCATTTTTTAATTGGTGTTGAAAAATCCTAAATGGGATAATAGTTCCAACTCAACTAACATTAAATTTCAATTCTAATCAAGTCAAATTTTGGGCTAATAACAAAGCATTCTGTTCAATTTGAGTAATTTATGCACAAAGTACTTAATCATGCTTATGAGCTAATTAAACTAAATTAGAGCCTAATTGATAATTCTATGAAACTTGTTGACTATTTTATTTTTATAAATAAATATTGAATATCTACATCATTAGGTGAGCTTATTTCTTGGGAAGACATCTCTATGCCATAAATACCACAAATATCAAGTATTAAGCCACCCCATGCCTCATCATTCCCTCCATGCCTCTTAATTACCCCTCTATCCCAAATATTGATGAGAATATTTATGAATTTTAATTTTATAATTAAATTAATCCTTAGCCACACATATCCATCTTGAGATGGATGGTTTAGGTTGATTCTAGTAATTTATAAAAATCTATAAATAGGAGGCCTTGCCTATTGATTTTGAAGCTCTCATATGCCAAATTTATAATTCCTAAATGAATTCAAGAATAATTTCATCTTAGTTTTATAATGCCAAAGTATTGAACCAAAGTCAATGCAAGCCAAGCCAAAGCCACATAATGTGCCAAGGAGAGATGGATGTAGCCAAGCTTTCATTGATGTAGACTTCATGAGCACAAATCAAACAAGCCACTACAACAAGCATTCTAGAGCATATAAGAAAAGTGAAAGAAAGTTTTTTTTTTTTTTTTTTTTGTCCAGTTATGTTTTCTATTGATATTTTGTTAACTAAGCTACCCCTAGTAACTAGGCCTAGAGATGTTATGACATAGTGTTTATTTCAATTTTGATTTCATTTTTGGAACTAACACTAAACTAACCATCCTCTCTTAAGTCAAATTTCTAGTTCACAATATTTAGGATCACTAGGATCATATGATGTGATCTTAGGATTCAAATGGTTTGAGAAACATAAGACCAAGGTTGAATTCTACTTGAAGAAGGTTGAGTGTCTAGATGATTTTAAAAATCAAAAATAAATCTAAGGTGAGAAAAGAGAGTTGAAATTTAGACATATCTATGTAATGCAACTCAAGAAGGCTCAAAGAAAAGGGTGCCAAGCATTTATAATAAAGATAAATAAAATAGACGAACCTAAGGAACCATCTCTCAAATATTACCCATTTCTTAGAGGTTTTCATGATGTATTTCTAGAAAAATTATAAAGTTTGCCTGTTAGACATGAGTTTGATTTCTATATTGACATCATACCTAATTCAAAACCATAGTCAAAGGCACCATATAAGATGACAACCACTGAGTTTGTTGAATTGAAAGCTCAACTCTAGGAATTATTAGTAAAAGGGTTCATTAGGTAGAGATTGGTTGATGTCAATGATATGTAGAAGAGTTATGCTTATCTAAAGAGGATAAATAGTTAATTTTTCATTAGCAATAAGTGTTCTTGTTGGTTAAGCCATACAAGAGCTTGGTGGGACCAATACTCTAAGAATAATGCTACTTGAAAGGACTATGATAAATTTTACAAGAGATTTCAATAATTATTTGCTTGATTAGATTCTATTATACTATGTTATTTTTTCTACTGAACAATATTTTAATTCAAAACATATGTTTGAATAAGAGTCATCGATGACTAATTTTATGGGCGAATGATGTTACATCTTGATTCCTTGTTAAGCAAACTATTTCATTATCTATGGATATTTATAATTGATACATTTGATTTAGTTATTTTTGACTAAGATTTGATATATATATGTTATATGATACAATAGGATTTTGTTTATATTACATGATTATATTACTATGAGTTAGTTGTAGTGTATACATTTATATTATGATCATGTTAGTTTATTATTTTAGTTATATTTTATGATGTATATATATCATAATGTAATGATCTAACTATGTACTTGTTTTGAGGTTGATGCAAGAAAACTCATCCTTCAGAGTGTGACAAAAGGAGAGAGTCATCAAAGAGGATGACATAGATGAAAATTTCATATAATGATAGAGAAACCTAGCTAAAACCATATACATGCTACATTAGCTTGCACATGTTAGAATGCATAATAAAAGGGTTAGCACAATATATATTTTTCTACTTGTATTAGATAGTTGTTTACTCATGATTTGCTATCATAAGTTTAAATGATTATTTGTAAATTCATCTTGCATGGAATTTGTGTATTAATGTTTTCAATATTAGCATAATTATATTTAATTTAGATTTGTTGATTTGATTATCATTAATCTGTCATGGTATTATGGAATGTTAATTAAATTAGTGAATTTATTGGTCTTTATAATTATTGTTAAATAAATAAAATTTAAGAATTTTTAATTGTGAGAAAAAAATAAGAAAAAAGGAAAGAAAAAACAATAATTAAAAAATAAATAGAAAGGGAATGGTCTAAAAGCAAGAAAAACTAAAAGAAAGAAATGATTAAAAATAATAACAAAGACACAGGGAAAAAAGAAAAAGAAAAATCTTTAAACAAAATGCCCTTTTTCATCTTATTATAGAATATGAAAAAAAATGATAAGTGAGATGGAGAGGAGAGCAGAAATGGGGGTGTAACACATAGAGGATAAGGCAAAAGAAAGGACGTAGTGTGAGGAGAAGAAAGATAAGAAATTCAATAGGAGAACAATAGAAAATTCAAGGTAGGAAATGTTTTTAGATTCTATATATTTATCTTAATTGTAAACATAGGTGTTTACTTAAATTTGCAAATTGTTTATAGGCTGGATATGTACATACATCGATTTAGGAGCTATATAAAAGATTATGTAAATACTAATATATGTACAAATATAAATTGAGAACTAAACTAGTTGTATTTTCTCTACACAGTAGAGATTGTGGTGACTTTCATAATTATACAATAAGAATTTTAAATCTAACAAATTTGTACAAGCATGAATTCAATGAACCAAGAGTAGGCATAAGCAACAATGTAGACATAACAATATTGGTAGTTTTAGTGTGGTGATTGATATAACATTCTATATGTTATTCCATACTAAATACATCCTATGCATTCCATAAAAAATCTCTGAATATGCTAAACTAGGTGACTTCCACTACTTATATATTTGTTGAGGCTTTGATATACATACTCACATTGGGTCAATCTATTTTAACATAAACATTTCTATATATCAATTTGTCGTCAATAGTGGAATGAATTATATTAAGCTGCATCTCCATTAAGGCATATATTTTATTTATAGAAGTCAAAAATAAACTTCTCTATCACCATATACGGCCACATAAAAGTAAAATAGTGACTTACCTATGAGAGGCATCCCACTATGAGATAACAATCTATATAGTAATAGATATGTTATTAAATATATTTATTGGGTTATTTATTATCATTATATATACATTTTATCTAACACATCAAGAATTTTGATTTTATGACAATATAAATATCCCTTATAATTCATTGTTGCATATATAGAGAAGCTAAAATCATGATTGTATGTCCATGGCTTATAGAACTACATGTTTTATATTTTTAGAACCTATCATGAAGTCTTATTAAGGTAAGGTTCTATAAGTATTAGAAACTGGAAAGGAAGGGTTCATAATGTTTATGCAAAGGATTACACAATTTATTACAACTTATAACTGAGTCATCACCCCTTATTTAGTGATTATATTTCTCTTTTTAGGAAATATATTTGTTGGAGTGATTTGGCAATGACTTCATGACTTATCAAATGAATGACAAAATCCTTAACATCTTAATTCTCATGAGTTTATACAAAGGAATTATTTATTTATTAAATGATTAAATAATTAGGGTAATTGGTATATAATACTAATCAAAAAAAGTTTTTAGAATATTAAAAGCATGATTTTACATTAAATGAGTTGACTTACTCTTGTATTGGTTATTGAACTAAAATAATGGACAATTTTGTAAATAAAAATAAGCTATGAGTTCTTATATATGCAGATCTATATGTATTAACTTTCAACACAATTATATATAAATTTGAATAGAGTATTGTAAAAAGGGACAATATTGAATTGATCTTGTAGTAAGATTGAAGAGAATATACCTAGTTGATAGTCATAACTAAAAGATGATGTGATTGAGAAAATACATAAATATATATATAAACCTCAAAATTGACTAAGAACAATTGTTTAGAATTATAAATCATAGTAAATATATTAGGTATTATTATTGTTTTAAAACCTCAAAAAACCTTATTTAAGAATACTAATAATTGTAGGTGTGTATATGTGGTTAGTATATCGTGATTCCTACAATTGTTTTAATGAGGCATGTTAAGGATAAAGAGCTCAATGTTGTCTTCATTATGATATGCATAACTTTATTTATCGTATATGGTTTGTGAATCAAAACCTATTGTATAGATATAAAATTATAATAAGTTATGTATTTATGAATTATTAATGTTATGATTAAAAAATATATAGGTATACATGTTCCTATTAGATTATACTTGAATGTAATGATGTGTTCTTCTAAGTATAGTTACATTTGTGGTTTAAAACTATATTTTGTATAATAAAACTTAATGTATGCATCCATACAACCCCTTAAAGAATAACAAATGCTAGAATAGAATATTATTTGTTCATAGATACTGAGACTTTCTTTGTTATATCTAGTTGCTTAAATAGAACTTTATGTCTCTATTTGTTTACGACTACATTATTATTACTGATTGTAGAAATTAATAGTTGTGTTTTAGAACACAAGATTATGATAATATGGGTTATCATAGGGTGTAGTATGTTTAAAAATTAATTATGATAATTAGAATCTAAAATTAAATATGTATTTTAATCGGGTGGTATAAATTGTAGTCATTATTTCTATTATGGGATAGATAATAATGTGAGATTCATTCATATATTATATATAATAAATGTATGCTATTGAATTATGCTATGTTTAACATGTTATATGATATGATTGCTAGTAGGATGTAAATTATATGAATTGTTTGGTTATATTATGTTAACCAATCTCATATTGCTGATACTGAGTAAGAAGTGAGATGGACTTCAAAGACTTACTAGCATCACAATGTCATATAAAGATAATCTAATCAAATGGTGTATATGAATTTTGACTGATCTATAGATCACTATTATTTATTATTTGAAAACTTTGGCCAAAATAATGTTTAGTGGGACATCATCATTTAATGAGTATGATTTGCATGTTTATGTGATATATTTCAATAGAATGAGTTTTTTATGATACACCACATGCTTAGATTTATAAATCATATAACACATGAGTAATAGCTTGTCTCTTTAGATTCTCATACCATCATTATGTAGTCATTCATGAAGGGAGGGACATTCCATGATGGGATTAATGTAGGGAATTGTTGATTCATGGTTGGTGTGAAAAATCACTTAAATGAAGTCTTCCCTCCCAAAAATAGTATTTAATTGGAAATGACACTTGAGATTGACACATATACTAGAGTTTAGGAAACTATGCTCTAAAGAGCCATGTATATTATATATGCACACTGTGTTGTATTGTACTTATTATTGAAATATTATCATGAAGAGCTATAATTACTTATTTATTGTACATTGACATCATTGGCTGTAAGCTTTTATCAGTAGTGGTTGGTTTATTGTAATTACTTTCTATATTTGTATTATGATATATTTCTTATGATGATAGTGATCAAAGATGTATGATGTGGTATAATTCATTTACATTTATCTCACTTCTAGTATTTTATATGAACACTGGTTAAATTATCATGGTGTAATATATTTATAGTAAATATGTTTAAATTAAATAGAAATTCATGTATTTGTAGGTTGATCCTAGTGGGGATGTTACATAAACACTCCACCTTAATCTTGATTTTTTCCATGCTCTGTAGAATTATTCTGAACCTAAAAATTATCTTTTATGCTTATTTTTAGTTGTTTATATTGTGTTAACATTTTTATCTTCACTTCTAGAGTTGTTATGATCACTTTTGAAGTCAGATTGTGCATCTCCAAATCCAAATTGGTGATCTCTAGAGCTAAATTAGTGATATCTAAAGTCAGGTTAATAACTTTTGAAACTAACATATGAACCTATAGAGCTAGTGATATTGAATTTATGACCCCTAATCTCTATCTTAAATTCTTAAAACTATCTTTGGATAAATGCTTTGTAAATATGTTAGTGAGTTTTGGCTCAAATCTACAGAATTGAAATTTAATCTTTCCATGTTCTACCAACTCCCTTGTAAAATGATATTAGATCTGACTACACTTGCTTCATCCATGAAAAACATAATTATTCATCAAGGCTATTGAGGATATATTATAACAATATATTGTTTTACCATCTCCTTATTCCTAATTTATGGCCTTACACCACTTCATTTTTTTCAATGCTTCTTCAAAACATACAGGAACACTTTGAGAAAATAAAGCAAAGTTCATAGTTTCATCAATATCATCATATCTTGTTAAACTCTTTATCTTTATTAGCAATAGAGAAGCGAGGGTTGAATATGAATGGATGTTTGACTAAGTAGTATATTATGTAATTGATGTAAATTGAAGTGTTTCCAACTAATTTATGACTAGTTAAGTTTGACTTCTAGAAGTTCTCTCTTCATTTCCATCTTCCACATCATCCATGGGTATTTTTATTGAGATACCTAAGGTAGTGTTGATGGTGACATCACACAATTATTTCCAATTGAGTTCAATGTCTATGTTGATCATAATCTTCTTGGTAATAGGGTTGTATAGTCTCTATACATTAGACTCTTCATTATAAACAATGAAGATGCACTTTTCTCATTTATCATAAAATTTATGCCTCTTCTCTTTTAGCACAAATGCATATGCCATGCACCCAAATATTCTTAGGTGCTATACACTATATTTTCTATTTATCCAATTGTCTTGTGGATTCTTATCTTGAACAACCTTTGTGGGATATTTATTTACCATGTATATTATTATCTCTAAAACCTCACCTAAAAATTCATTAGAAAGCCCCTTGGAATTCAATATGATTGTATCCATCTATTAGATGGTCCTATTTTTCCTTTCAACCACTCTATTTTATTGTGGAGTGTACATGAAAGTGAATAAATTTTTAATGCCTTCATTCATAAAAAATGCCATAAATTATTTAGAGACATACTCTCCCCATATCTCTATTCTCAAGAAATTGATGACGTGTCCACTTTGTTTTTTCACCAATGCCTTAAACCACTTGAATTTCTTGAAATTTTCATATTTATAGTTTACAAAATAAATCAAAGTATTCATGTTGTAATTATGTATTAAGGCCAATAAGTATTCATTATTGGAATGGGTGGGAGTTTTCATTGGCCCACATAATTCTGAGTGTACCAACTCTAATAGTTTTTTTTCCCTCCTAAACACCCATGATTGAAAATGTTGCCTATGTTGTTTTTCTAAGATGCATGCCCCACTTTTTTTTAAAATCAAGTTCTAATATTGTTGGTTGTCCCCTAACCATATTTTTATTAGATAAGAGATTTAATCTAGAATAACGGAAGTGCCCATATCTTCAATTCTAATGTTTGGATGGGTCTTTTATGACTGTCTTGAAGGCTACCTACTATAGTACTATTATAATCTTCATATCCTTAGTAGGGCCCACTGTAAACTATCTAGAAATGTTAGTTACATCTTGAGGGGAAGCATGTGATTATATATCATTTGAACTATAGTTATCTTTATATTTCTCCCATTCTTATAAAAGATCCTATACTCTTCATTCACCACTAAGAATCTATATCCTTTTTGGACCAATTGAACAACACTAAAAATATTGTATTTTAGATTTGGTACATAGCAGACATCCTGGATTTCTCTTATTTCACCTTGATTAATGCAAATGATGACAATCACCCTTCCCACAACTGAAATGTTTTTCATTGTTACACATCTTAATATCAGATTGAATGTTCTTGTCAGTGGAGGCAGCAAAGTTTTTATTACCACTCATGTGGTTAATTTACAAGCACTATCCAAATACCAAACCTTATCACTACTCTGTTTAGAAATGTTACACACAATGATCATGTTTGGAAAATTTTCTTATTCATTTACCTTCTCATTAGTTACATGTGAACTTTGCCCTGATTGGTCATGGTCCTTTTTTCTGCATTCATTAGAAAAATGACCATAATTATGAAAATACTAGCACTAAATATTGATTATATCATACCTTTGGTTTGAGGTATCATTTATCTTCTTGACTTGAGAGTTTGATTATGAAATTTTTTTGGTGTAATTAGTTAAATATTACATTATTTTTTTATATTTGATAGTTCGGTTATTAGTTTCTTTATGGTTATGTGCTAGGTGTCAGGAATGTAATTGATTGGTGATTGTATATAATCACCTAAAGTTGATGAATAAAAGATCAAAGTTTCATTCTTTGTTTCACTCTGGAATCAGAGCATGTAAGCCTGATCACCTATGCAATAGATTTGTTATCATAACCTTCATGATAGAGAAACCAAAGCAAAATTCTAAGGCAGTGTAGAATCTTGAGAGAAAAAATGGCCATTGGCTGATCAATGCCTACCTGGGATAGTTTAGCATAAATTATAAAAAATAATTAAGAAGGTGACCTATTAGTAGCTAAGAAGAGTTTGATGCAGCTATAGAAACCTGATGGCCAACAGTGTAGAAGCCTGTGAAGGGACAAAATTGGTAGAAGTTTGTGATAACATAAGTTGATGGGACACTGAAGAAGGCACCTACAATGAGAAGAACATTTATATTAGAAGAAAGAGTAAATACAAAAATTTTGGTCCTAAGACCAAAATCATCCAAGTCTTCTTAGCCCATTGTGCCCTACTAGCCATCACTATAATTGTATTGAGAGCCTTAGAGAGTAGTCCATCATTGGCAAAATATTAGGATGTTGTGTAAAGGAGGTGTCTGAAGACTATGATCTAGACCTACACCTACAAAAATCCGTTGAGCAGTCCTTAAAATCAAGAGAGTGCAGTCAAATATCCAAAGACACAGGATGTGAAATATTGGAGCAAATCCCTCTAAGGTACATTTCAAATACAAATTTGTTTTTTCAAACTTTGAAGCTATAGATATTATTTTTCTTTTGAAACCTTATAAAGGTAAAGTAAGGAAATCTTTACAAAATGTCTAGACCCAAGATGTTATTGTTAGATGCCCAGCTCTTGAAAGGACAAAATTTTGCCACTTGAAAGATGAAGATGTGGATGATTCTTCAATTTAAAGAATTATGGGGAATCATCACTAAAATAGTGACCTGTCCTATTAGACTAGATGAGAAAAAGAACCTCAATAAGTTAGATGTGAAAGCATTTATGTTGAGAACTCTCAACATTAATGATGAAGTTTAACCACATGTTCATGATGCACAAACATCAAAAGAGGCATGGGACATTCTGTCCACAATTTATGAGGTGAAGAACCAAACCATAATCTTGCATCTATAGTCACTTCTTCATACACTCAGTATGAAATCAGGTGAAAAGATTGAATAGTTATTACACCAGGTTATAGAATTGTGAGTAGAAATTGTTGTATTTAGAGAAAAGATTAAGGGCAAGATGTTGGTTTTGATCATGTTGAGATCTCTTTCATATTAGTTTTGTACATTTTTTATGACACTCAACATTACCAAGCAAGTAGTGTCTTTCTAAGAACTTGTCAATTTGATTCAATAAGAGGAAGCAATTCAATTCGTGCATGAAGAATTTGAGGACAAAGACATGATCTCCAAGTAATGGGGTCCAAAATTCAAGAAGGGACCTTAGAAGCAACTAAAAAACATCAAAAGCAATAAAAGAGTAAGAAGTCAAAGCGCTGGTGTTATATTTACAAAACCCACATACACAATACTAATCATTACTGGTATAATGCCTTGGCTCAAGGTTAATCCAGTCAAGAGGGCTCTTCTAGTAAATAAGATTCAAAGAAATCTAAAAGACGTCCTTGACAATGGAAGCAAAAAGGACATGTAGCAGCATAAAAGTAAAAGGAGAATGCATCTAATGATGAAGCAGTAGAAGAAGCATAATATGGAGCCCATGATGACCTTGTACTAGTCTCCCAAACCTCAACAAAAGTGAGAAAAATTTGGTTAATAGACTCTAGTGCTAGCAAGCACATGACTGGATGTAAGCAACTCTTTGATTCACTAACAACTTACCCAAATAGAGATCAAGTTTAAATTGCTGATGATAAAGAGTACATTGTCGAAGGAATTGGATGTGTCACCATTCTTCTCAAGAAAAGATGCTATGTTCTCACAAAGGTACTCTATACCCCTAGTTTGACAACAAATGTCTTATCTATCAATCATCTTTTGAATCACAAGATAAGAGCAGAGTTTCTAGTCTAGAAAGGCATCAAATCCTATCTCATTTCTCGAGAAGGTTAGATTCTTACTAAAGCCTTATTGAAGGACCAATTATTTTCCTTAAATATATTTTCAATGAGTGAAGTTGCACTCGCTGCCTCTATGATAGAATCCACTGTACTTTGACACTACTGATATGGGCATCTATTTGTTGGTTCCCTCTTCCATCTCAGTTATAAGGCAGTGATACGTAGAATTCCTTAGCCTTCCCTTTATTTGCCAATATGTTCTAGTTGTCTTGTGGGAAAACAACATCAAGTTCTATTTGAGCCAAGTTCCTCTCATGCCAAAAAATGTCTTGCTACAATACATATTGATCTATATGGACCCCTGCCAGCATCCCTTTGAGGATTCAGGTACTTTTAGTTGTTTATTGATTATTTTTCTTTTAAGACTTGGGTGTTCTTTCTTAAAAAGAAGAGTGAATCCCTTACACATTTCAAGGCATTTCATCAGCTTATTATTACACAATCTAGGAAGCAACTTCAACTCCTTCACTCAGATTGAGTGGGGGAATTTACATCAAAAGAGTTCTCAGCATTCCTAAGGCATCATGGCATCAAGAAACACCTAATTTATCCCTATACGCCTCAACAAAATAGAATTTTAAATGATGTAATCATTCAGTCATGGAGATGCCTCGTTGCATGCTATACACTATAAATTTGATGGCACAATTCTAGGTAGATTTAGTATATATGGCTGTCTATCTTCTCAATAGAGCACCAACAAAGATCTTGCTAGATAAGATATTGAAAGAGGTATGGAGTGGTCATAAACCATCAATTTCTCATCTTTTAGTATTTGGTTATACTTCTTATATGCATGTTTTAGATAAAAAGAGGAAGAAGATCAAACCAAAGACCCTTCAGTGTATTTTCTTGGGGTATAACACTACCTCCAAAGCATAACGTCTCATGGATCCTGAGATGAAGAAGATTTATGAAATTTGTGATGTGGTCTTTGATGAATCATCATTTGACTCATTGGCACAGAAGGAGATAGACCATACCATCTCTCACAGACTTTTCCCATAATTAGATGACGAACATGAAGAAGGTGAGATGCAAGAAGGAGAATTGTTCATTAATCTTAGTAATTTGTAAGGCAATTCTTCATCAAATTAGCAACAACATTGACATCCTAAATGGCTATATTCCACAATCAAGGACTCACACCTGAGTTTTCCTCTAGACACTTCATCAGGGGTTCAAACAAGAAGATAAGTGAGAGATGAAGTCAATCTTATAATCATGAGTTCAGTGGTTGATAGAACTGAACCAAAGACAGTTCGAAAGGCCTTAAGTCAACCTTAGTCTAATAAAGCTATGGATGCTGAGGATGATGCCCTCATCAAAAATGGGATGTGGGAACTTGTAGATCTGCCTATAGGGAAGAAATCCATTCGCTATCAATGGATTTTCAAAATAAAGTACAAGGCAGATGGATCCATTGATAAATAAAAAGCATGACTTATTGCAAAGGGTTATGCTTAACAAGAGGGCATTGATTATGAGGAGACCTTTTTACCCACTGCAAAGATCAAGACCATCAGAATTATTTACACACTGGCAACATATTATGGATGGAAACATTAGTAGATGGACATCAAGAGTGCTTTCCTGAATGGTGATCTAAAAGATATGTATACATGACCCAAATAGAAGATTTCATCAATGAAAAACATCCATAAAAGGTATGTCGTCTAGTTAAGTCACTTTATGGACTTAAACAAGCACCTCAGGCATGGTACATAAAAATAGATGATCACATATTGTAGCATAATTTCATTCATAGCCCCTCTGATTCTAATTTGTTTATCAATAACGTTGGTATAGATATTGTCATTATTGTCTTGTATGTGGATGATCTTGTGATCACTGATAATTTAGATGATCTTGTTGATGCATTGAAAAATGACCTAAAAAAATCCATCGACATGACTGATTTGGGGCTACTTCATTACTATCTTAGCTTGGAGATATGGCAGAAATAGAATCACATTTTTATCTACCAGATGAAATATGCCAAGACACTCCTAGGAAAGTATAGAATGCCAGATTGTAAATCTCTTTCAACACCTATGGAGAAAGATTTACAACTCTCTCGATTTCAGAATTCCCCTCAAGTGGATACAACTCTCTATAGACAACTCGTTGGAAGTCTCATCTACTGGACCTACACTAGACCAGATATATATTTTGCTGTGATCCATCTTTTCAGATTTATGCAAGAACTAAAGAAATGTCATTGGATTGCAATAAAACATGTTTTGAGATATGTCCTAAGTACACTTGAGTATGGTCTAGAATATATGAAGAGTAGTCAGTTCTTCTTGCAAGGGTACACCAACTTGGACTATGATGGATCTGTTGATGACATAAAGTCTACTTTAGGATACATTTTTCATCTCAAATCTGGACCCATTTCATGGATCAACAAAACACAATCAATAGTGGCTCTCTCATCCATGGAAGTAGAGTATCATGTCACACGAGGAGCTATGTGCGAAGAAATATGGATACATCACATTTTGTCTGATATGGAGATTCTTGAAGATCAACCATCAATTGTATTATGCGACAATCAAGGTGTGTTGACGCTTGTGAAGAATATAATTTTTCATGAACAAACCAAACACATTGAGGTTTAGTTTCATTACGTCAGAGAACAAGTTTTGAACCACCATATTTAGCTCCAGTACTGTCCGACAGATTCACAAATAGCAGATATACTCACCAAGTCTCTTGGCAAGGTGAAATTTGATCTATTTCGGGGGTACATTTATAAAAACAATGTAATAAAAGGGTAATGTTGGCATAATTAGTTAACTATTACATTGTTTTGTTATATTTGACAGTTCAGTTATTAGTTGCTTTACGGTTATAAGTTTAGGTGTCAGGTATGTAACCGATTGCTGATTGTATATAATCGCATGAAGTTGATGAATAAAATATCAAAGTTTCATTCTCTATTTCACTTCTTGCTCCTTCTTGGTTATGAATATGAAGTTGATTGCTCTTCCAGAGGAGCTTCTTCTTTTTCCTCTACCTCTAAAATTTTTGCCTCCGATGTCTCTTCCTCTCCCCTTGCCTCTCATCTTAATATGAGCTTAGAGAACTTGCTCTGGAGAAGAAGTAGTAGATCTATTCAATCACTGCTCATGGATTTGTAGTGAACCCATCAACTCTTCTACTACCATCTTTGAAAGGTCTTTAGCCTCTTCAATTGCAACAACAATCATGTCAAATCTTAATGGCAAACTCCTATGGATCTTCTCAACACCCCTTTAATCTTCCATAGCTTTTCCACTAATCCTTAACTGATTTGTTAAGCTAGAAACTCTTGTATGGAAATATTAAATGGACTCACCATCCTTCACTTCAAGGGTTTCAAACTCTCTCCTAAGTAATTGGAGTTTGACTAACCATACATTGTGAGTGCCTTTTTAGGTAGAATTTTCCATGCCTCCTTTGAAAAGTTAGTTGCTACTATTCTAAGGTATATGGTTTCTATCATTGTTGTCTCAATTAAATACAGGGTTTTTGCATCCTTCTTTTGGGTCTCCTTCAGCCGGGTCTTTTGGGCGTTCGTTTGATGCATTGTAGGTAGCTTAACCAGTCACAACTGAGAATCCACTGACCAGTAACTCCCACAAATCATTGGCAACCATTATATCTTCATTTTTTTTACACAAAAATCATAATTTCGTCCATCAAATAGTGGTGGGTGCTGCCAACTACTAGTCTTAGTTCCAGCCATGTTAAGGATTTTGGAAAACTAAGGTGTTGAACTTAGGCACCATAGCTTGGCGCTGTTCTTGGGTGCAATACTTGAGCACAAATATTGGGAAACTAAGGTGCTGGACTTGGGCAATATAGCTTGGCGCTGTTCCTGGGCGCAATACTTTTGCGCAATTAGACGCAGATATGAGGCGCAAAAGTTAGACTATGTGAGGTGCCACAAGTCTGGGCTGTGAGTGCAGAACTGACATGCGCAAATGTGCCCTTAGATGTGAAGGTTGGCATGGATCTTTGTTTTAAATGCTGACGCTAATAAATGGAAAAAACTCTGCCTCGGATCCAAACGAACACTAGCTTGGATAGACAACGACACTCCTTTATTCATCCTCGACTCACGGGATCGATTAACCGCTTCAGCGAACACGATTTGACTTGAGCATGGATGGCTCAGCTCTAATAAACTCAGACTCTCTACGCTCTGCTTGGATGAACACAGGATAGAAGCCCAAGCTGAGAAGTTTGCCAGGCTTTGATACGAGATTGAGGGTTTTAACCTTTTGAAACCACACTGAGAAACAGTTTGCTACAGTAAATAAACAACTCAGAAAAATAAAGCTTTTAGTCAGCTTGGGACTGATAGGTTAGTTTTCTTGGCCATGTAATTGCTTGTAAATATGAACCGGGAAAGATGCTAAAATACTAATACCCAATATCCTTAAATGTTATTAATTCATGTCTGTTAAAAAAGAATTAATAGAATCACCTTACAATTATTTATTTCTTTCTTATTTAAGGAGAAAATTTTAAATACATATAATTTCAGTTATCATAAAATTTACAATAAAATTTAACATGTAAATATTAAAATATTCCACAATTATTATTTGAACATATTCATATTCAATCAAGCTTAAGACTGACAATTTTTAACAATGACCAGCTAAAATAGTGAAAGAGCTTATAAATACAATGCTTGTCTCCTAGGGAATACATGAATATTATATGCTACCAATCCCAAATTTGTCGATCCGATTTAGCGATGGACAGCCATGATTCAATCCGTATTTGTAATCATTGACTCACCGATCAACTGACATGATATGATCCTGTAGATCGTTGGAATGTTTCAGTAATTTTCAACATGTTCGTTCTTTCGATCTAGCGATCAACGACTACGATTCGATCGGTTAAATTTATGGTCATCCCTGAATACACACCGCCATTTGAAATTTTGCCTCCGACCTGCAATTCAACGTTGTGAACTGCCATGTGGCTATGCGTTTAATGCTTTGTATAAAATATTGAATAGTCTTCCCTTAGATGGATCTGAAATTTGAAGTGACGACATTACCCACAATGTAGATTACAAACGATGATTGGGGATAAAATATATCCTTAATGTCAGTGGAGATGTCAATATCGCACCACTTATTATTATTATTATTTGCCCCGGGGATTATAGGCATTATATGTATCGTTTTAAACTAATTAATTGGTATGGGGATTTTAGGTTCACCAATACAATTCAAAAATTAATGTGATTATATAATATATGTATCATAAAATAATGATATTTTATTTTATAATTATTATTTATATAGTCATTAGTTGTTTATAATATTTTTGATAGAAATATACAATTTTTAATAAACATAAATTCAAAATATTGTAATAGCCAATTAAGAAATTTATGCAGACACATTTTTATAGTTGCATTTTTTCAAGTCAATATGGCTGCAAACGACGATCCCCTTAAACAAATTCTTCAAGTCCACAACAATGCAAAATGATTGGCAAACAACATTCCACATAACCAATCAACTGCAACAATCCATTTTATCAAATATAAACCAAAGACATTCTGATAATTGAGATATTTGTAATGTCAATGATATAAAAAATGAGAAAAGTTGTTTCACATTATCTTGCGGTGAATTAACATATAGAAAGATCCATTTGATTATTAAAGCAAGAAATAATCCCGATGAGGAAAATAAAAAAACTCAAAAAAAATTTATTGAGCCCTAAATGAATAGTATTTGGTCATTGCACATTGAAATGTTGAAACTTAGTATTATTAACAAAAAAAAGACCTTGTTAACCTCATTGTGCATAGAAATTCAAAGGAAATGATGTATGAAGACTTCACATCTTTAAAATCTTCAACATAAAGTGATTGCAAACACTTAAAAACCTAGAGAAGCCGATTAAGTGAATATAAGAGAATTGGTAATGCACAAAGTAATAATATAGTATTCCAAATAACAAGTCAGCTAAAACTAGGTGATACTCCATAAATGCATGGAGTTGCAGGCCTAACCAAATGTCCAAATATTAGTAATGATATAAAATAATCTTACATGATTACCAAAAAGGATAGCCTCTCTCCTAAACTTAAATTGGAATGTTACATTAAACATGTTTTTCATTTAGAAGTTAAAAAGACAAACAAACAATTAGCCAATGAAAGTTGAACCCAGAAAAGACCATCTATTTTACATAACCATAGTTTTGAATCCCATCATCTTGATTCAAAGAAAATCATCGTATTTCCTTACCAATGGTAAAATGTGCTATTATGTTTGTATAATGCTAGACTATATATAAAATATTGGATCTTTGTAGAAGAACAAACTTTACTAATATGATATTCTCTACTTTGTTCCATTCAATATTTCAAATTTCAATTAGGAAAATATTTTACACATATCTTATAATCCACCATCTTGAATTGGACATTATAATTGTCATGTAAGAATTGAACTACTACACACATTAAAAAAACTTTACGGATAATGCATGCATAATTATTACACGAAAAACTTTGAAATGCTAAAGAATTCACAAATTTAAGAAAAATGGAATGCTCAAATGCATTTTGGTTGTTAAGAAAATTATAGTGCTTGAATCATGGTTTAAGGCCCTTTTTTAATCACATATCAGTAAGTAATACACATTGAAGCCAAGAGAAAGGAAATTTTTTCTCTGAGTTAAAAAAAATGCTTCCTTTTCCTCTGCCAACTGCACAAAATGATTCATTGAAGCTCCAAAAATGTAGAAGATTATAAACATATTGTAAGGAAGTACACCTGTGTTTGTAACTTCCCTATCTATTGTCCTTTATTTGGCATAGAATATTCTAGTTTATGCAGGGTTCTCACTAACTGTAAAAGTAATCAACTGTTTTACTGTCTACATGCTAAATTTAACGAGGATTCAAAAAAATTGCTAGTGGTCATCCATGTGGTGGTTAAGCTCCAGATACATGAAAGAAGTGTGCTCCTAAGACATGAAAAATGTGGAAGCTAGAGATACAATATTGAACTAATCGCCAATTTAGATTTGTCAAATGGAAAATCGCTCAGAACCAAAGCTATGCATATCAGTGAAAGAGTTTAGAAAACTCTCACCCAAGGTCAAATCCACAAACCGTTACCACAATAAAATCCATTGATGTATTTCTCAAATAATATCTGAGTATATTATACACAAATATATCAAACAATAATAAATCCTCTATATCTCCAAAGCTTACATTTAGAGCTCCATCTCCATAGCTTCCATGCAAATACAATGAATGAGTCTTTTATATATAGACACAAAAGATCAATCCTAAGGGATCAAGCTAGGTGATCAATCATAACTAAGATACCAAGTTAGAGATAATTCATAACTAAGTTATCAAGATAGAGATCAAACCTAGGACTAAGAGATACTTATCCCTAAAAGATAGAAATAACTAAAAATTATCATTATAATATATAAGAGATAAATATGTAATATTTCATAATATATTAAATAAGATAAATGAAATATCCACATATAAGTGGATGGGAATGAATAAATACTTGGGTAAACATGAGCTTAGATAAATAACCTACTCTAACACTCCCCTCAAGTGAAGCAAAGGGCCAAAAATAATGTGGCATAACCATAGTATGAGTCTCGACAATAAGGCTTAATCAGGTACTCATATATAATATATTCATGAAATAATATCTCATAAAGTTGAGAAAGGGATTAAACCTATAGAAAAATAAAACTCCCCCCTAAAAGATAGAAATAAAGAAAGAAACTACATCCTGAAAACAAGGCCTAATGTGGTACCCATATAAAAAAATTGAGTAGTGTGAAGATAACGGTCCCTATGGATGTTAATCCATCTTGATGAAATACATAGATGTCAAGTTGATATAACCATTGAATCAAAGTATGAATGGTGCTAATTATGAGGATCATTGAATATGAACACATCACTCTATAATACCAAGTAAAATGATGAACTCAAGGAAAAATTCTTGAACACCCTCCATCAATGCTGGATTAAGAGAAGATGAAAAGGAAATTCTCTAAATAAGTAGACTAAAAATGGTGAGAAGTGAACACAAAGACTGGTGGGGATAACACACTCGTGTCACTATACAAAAATTTGTCAAGAATACCACTAAGACATAACAATCTTTATATGGGTTCCGGTAAAAAATATGACTGAATAAAATCCACATATACAAAAAAAAATCTACAAAATTTAGATAAAATCTCTTAAGAAGATGACCTTATAGATGGTGGAAGATACTAGCAACTAAAATACTAAAAGTTGCAAAAACTAAGGTTCACACACATGAAGGTAGACTAGGTTGTAAAAACAAAACCCCCATGACACTTTATAATTTAGTGAACTTATAATATATCCCATACACAAAAATACCAAATGAAAATAAGAAAGATATTATATACACCAAAATAAATCTAAACAAAGAGAATATCGACCTGTCAAAGAAGTAATTACAAATCATGAGAGTTACTCCAAAAATAAGAGAGCAAAGTGGGATAAAAATACAAGTGTCTCAAAACACATACTCAAACAATGAAAAACACTAGACTCTACCAAAAATATATTTGTAAGTGTATAGATAAATGAGCATAAGTGAAATAATGTATTTTTATGAGGGGATCTTAACAATGGAAGAAAAATATTAGTAAAATCCTCACAAGTAACGATGATGCTACCATAAGTGATGTAAAATCTATCCCAAATCAAATAGGAATAATGAATGAAGATGCCTACATAAGAGTGGATGAAAAACCTTGCAACAGTAAAATGCAAGGTAACTTGTAAAGGGATGTTGAACTCAGCCAAAAATGTGTCTATTATTGCAATCAAAATGGTGAAATCAATGAAACATTTTTTTTTGCTTATGAATGGGTTTGACCACCTACCAAACTAGGCCCCACCCTCTAGTCTTCAAAAAACAAGATCATAAAAAAAGGCATGTGGCTAAGAAATAAAACAATACAATATCTCTTTATGTCTTTGAAATTTAAAATATTTTTTTTTAATAAAAAACAATCAAAAGATCATCCTAGGATATTGTTTTATAAAACAAATATGTAAAAAAACTCTTCATTACGATTTGTTTTTGACTACTATTGACAAGTAAAATGATTAAAAATAAATAAATTTTGAATGAACTTTAAACTTTAAAAATGTTCTAAAAATTTGAGTACAAGGTGCACAAAAACTAGAAATAATTTTGAATGATCAGTTATAATTTTTAAAAATTAAATAAAGAAAAGTCATATTTTCTAGAATAGTACTACTCAGTAAAACTATGATAGCTTTTACAATTCATAATGAAATGTAAAATTTTAAATTTTTTTAGAAAGTACAAAATAAGGCTCATGAAACTCAGAACAATGTATGACAAATCATTTATAGGTTTTTCAAAATCTAAAAGAATTAATTGTTTTTAATCAAAAATAGATTTCCAAAAACCTTATAGATCTTATCTTTGATATACAAATATGATAAAATTGGAGCTGATCGTGTCTTTCTTAGACAATATGGATACATTGATGACTTTAATTTACTCCTTCAATCTCTAAAATTTACCTATAATAAAAAAATATAAAAAAATGGAAGTTCTCCCAAAAAAATAGAATTTTGTTTTGCACAACATGAAAGAGAATACCAGATGTTAAGTAAGGATAAGCGAATAGCTGAGTAATGGTTGTTGAAGACCACAATGACATCATGGAAGAGTTTAGAAAAATATCATCCATGGTCAAATCCATTGACTATTACCACATTAAAACTATTGATGAAGTAATTAAATAATATCTCAGTATGTTATAAACATATAGATTTTAAAATAATAGATACTTTATATCCCCAAATCTCTCATATGAAGTTCTATATCTATAACTTCTGTCTAAATACAATGAATGAACCTTGCATATATAAGCGAGGAAGATCAATCATAACTAAGAGACCAAGCTAGAAATCAAATATAAGACTAAGAGATAAGTATCTTTAAAGGATAGAAACAACTAGAAATTATCCTTATAATATATAAGAGATAAATATGTACTATGTCATAATATATTAAATAAGATAAATTAAATATCCACATATAAGTGGGTGGGATAAATAAATACCTAGGTGAACATGAGCTAAGGTAAATAACCTATTCTAATAGTCATGAGGAAAAAAAAAATATATTTTTAGTGGGCCTTTGGCCTGGTAACATAGTCATGAATAAATTGGAATACCAATGTGTCATGCCATATTCCATACCTTTTTCTTAGCATGCTATAAATTTTCTTTTCAAATAATTTGGTTAATTACTTTGTGATCATTTTGACTTATTTTTACACCTGCATGCTTATCCTCTTGGCCAAGGTGGTTATTTGCACGAAGTATAAGATTTTTTAAAAAGATTACAATAATTTATTTTATATTTTTTCTAAAATAAAGGAAAATTAGGAAAGTATTACTTATATATCATAGCTCTTGTTAATTTACTTTAGGGATTGAAAAAAGGTTTGGCCCATTTCACCTAGATATGATTTTTTTCACCTTTTAATCGCCACCCTTGGATTTATGTGTAGCACAATTTTTATGATAATGATAAGATAGAAAACTACACATACAATAAATACAATATTACATACTCAGGTCTAGATATTAGAGTTTATTTTTAAAAATGGACATAAAAAATCATGTCTCTAAGAGTCTTTAGATTAGGTTAATCATTAAGTGTGCAAGATGCACATTTTATTTTAAATCTATAATACAATATATAAATATATGTGAACACTTCACATTCCCAAAATATAAGAGGTGTATATCAATGAAAATAAGGTTCCAATTGAGTATGTTGTAATTCTTTTGTTTATTTCACAATAAATAAATTGAATTCATTTAAAAGTATTGAAAATAATTAATTTTGTTGACACATTGATCGTGTCAAACATTCCATAGTACACTAAAATAAATAATACTAAATTTATTTTATTTTATCATTGATCTATTGATTTTAACATATATAGTCATGTCAAAGCTAAATGCATTTATTTGAACTACATATATATACATTACTCAAAATGTTTATGATATAGACTATAAAAATATTTAATGTCTGAATCTCATTATTAATATTTTTTAAATTCTTTATTATTAGTTTTTTTGTACTATTTATTATTGTATTGAGATCATATATAAATTTAATCACTAATAATTATAGTTACAAAAATGGGAACTAGCCATAGGGAGACCCTTGTTTTATTATTTTTTTTCAAATAACTTTGTTTCCCTTGATTTTTTTAAATTTTTCATGTCTTGGATGTTTTGATAGAATATATGGGGAAAACCATTTGAAGTATAGAGTAGGATACTCAAGCTTTGGTATTATCTCTCACAAGTATATTACTTTTGTCTCATTCTTAATTATTACATGGATTGTATGTGAATCCTTCCCTAGGTTGATTGTAAATGTTTTATCGTGAAGATGTTAAATGAGAGATTGCATATGTATTTATGTTTATAGTGATATCATTCTTTGATTGATATTGAAGGAATAAAACTATAGATAGAATATAACCATGTAGCTCTTAAGAGTTGTAAATTGATCACATATAGGTCATGGTGAAGATGTACTTAGACCTCACAACAAAGCTCAATCATGAAATGAATTACAAGGACTAAAACCCTTTTATCTATTTTGATCCAACATATTTTATATTAAATCTTTGAGCTATATATGCACTGCTTTGTGGTAATATTTGTCAAATAGTGTTAGATATGTGACAATAAAGTTAAAAGATGGATCAATTTACAGTAAGATTTGTAGACCACTTCCCAACATGGGGTGGAGATAATTCCCTCTCATTAGTGTTAGAGGGGGTCAAATCCCCATTTATTGAATGGCAAATTCCACCAAATTCTATCTTTAGGAATGAAAATTCTAATGAAAAGTTTACACTCTATATTTAGGATGCCAATTAGGTGTATTTATTTTTGTGGAGAACCAAAGTGACATATAACAAATTCATATGTAATTTTTTCATCTAAATAAAAGTTTGATATCTTTCACCATGGATGTTTTGTTAGCTCTCATAGGGTTTTACCATGTAAATATAGGGTTTTGTCTCTTGTATGTTTAGTATTTTGTCTATTTAAACTATATATGTTATTGAAAACTTGTATTCTAATATTAAAATTACTAGTTATTTGTTGATATGAAGTGTTTATTTTCCTAACAAATAGTCAATAATAAAATGTATTTATATTCATGGTTATATAAATCTATTCAGTTTAGCCTTTAAGGATAGTAATTGACTATATGTATATAATGTTTTTTTAAATTGAATTATTACTTCTTGTAGAGCCCCACAAGTTTTTGAAACTTTTTGTCGAATAAGTAGCCTCATTTATTTTATCAATTTATATAAAACCCTTAAGGTTTTTTTTTTGTTTCCAAGGTACCAATCGACTGAGAAATGAAGTTTAGGTGTGGTGTATACATGGAGATGTCCCTGATTAAAAAGGCAAAGTATATAAATGGTAATGTTATTATATATATATGGAGATATCCATATAAAAAAGGTGAGGTAGATACATGGTGATGTTCTTATAATAGAATGTAAAATCTTTGTTAGCCTTAGATTCATGTATATCTTTAGATATACTTATGTAATGATAGATGACATGAAAATAAAGGAACAATGTTTTGCTATTTAACTATAGAAATAATAATGCCCCATTGAAGAATAGTCTACAAGGGTGACATCAATTATTGATTGATTGGTTAATGATAGAAGGATACCATCACTTTTCAAAGTTAAAAACCTTTTTACTTTGTAAACCCAAAATCAAATAAAACATTAAGAAATTCATACCCTATGATTTCTCTATTCATTATTGTGTCCATATCTCAAGGGTTATTTGTTTTCACATACTGGATTATTTTATTTTATTTGTCTTTTCCATTTATTATTCAATCTAATAAATAGTGTCATAAATTTGTAATATTTTGTGACATTTCTTCATTTTGCAACACTTTTATCAATTCAATGTATTTGTGGGAATAGTGACCACATGTTATTTTTGGATAATGTGCATGGTTTGATAATATAATTGCATTTCAATGTTCACAGCATTAGCAATGTTTCCATCCATTTCTTAGATTGAATACAACAACTTAGTTGATTCATTTATTAACACCTTTTCTAAATTGCTAGGATCCAAATACTTGTTTTCTAAAAATTTTAAAATCTATATTTATATGGGTATATGCAAGGGACCAACTCCCCTTCCTAATATTTCATCGTTGTTACTACACATATGTACATAGGTTTGTTCATACAAGTGTTTATCTTGTTCAATTTTCATACCTAATTGTCTTTGCGCTACTTTTCTAGTATAAGGTAATATTCAGTATTATGTTGATGAGACACTTTATAATAAGTACAACATGTTTCATAGTGTGGATTTATTAGACAAATGAGAGTAATATCATTCATTTTTTTGCACATATAGCAGATTATTAGTTTCCTTTATTACATTGGTCCTTGTCTAAGATATTAAATTACATTACTTGGTTTTTGCCTTGTTTTTGAGAGGGTCCCCATCCTTATTATTATTTTTGATATCCTCTATGTTGTCTTTAAGGAGAAGGAGGTGCTCAATGCTAATGATATCAATGTGGAGAAGGTGGAGTCCATCTTTGTTGATGTGAGTGGAGAATGGTTCTCATCTTACTTTATGTGGCATCTTTGTATCTTATGATACTTGATGTTATTATTGTTCAGAACTCATGTCCTACCCTTCTCTTTACATTATTAGTGAATTAGTCTTTACAGATGCATAAGCTTTACATGTTATCCCTTGACCATATTTTAACTATCCCACATACATGAGAAGTAGTTGTTATCAAAATAGATTTAGTATGTAAGTTTTGAAGCCCAATGAAGGCATCCATGAATATTAATGTATTGAGCTTGTTCAAAGGAGGTTTCCCCCTCAAAATGGCCTAAAATCTAAAGGTTATTTTGGGTTATTTTTAAAAGATCATTTCATTTTTCATTTATTTTTTATAGTTCATAAATACGTGTACAAGTATCCTCACATTTGGTATCATAACACTTTTTCGACACGTGGGTAGATTTTGGAGATTTTTTTCAGCAGTGGATTTCTAAGAGTTACATCATTTATGGAAATATTTTTCCTTACCTATATTTTATGCATATTCATTATAGGTTTAGATAAGGGTAAATACCCTCTACATAACTGTGGGAAGTACTTGGGCATAATCCCTAAAATGCATTGTGAGAAGTACCATTAGAACATTGAAGTAGCTATCCCATTGAAAGGACCTACCAACAAAAAGGGAAATGTCCCCATACTAATTGACTAGTTTCCACCTATGAGGTAAACCAAAAGCTGTAGCTTAGGTGTAACTCCATGGCTAGATTTTTAAAAAAAAAGGAGTACTCATTCAGACAAAATTAGTGGCTAGAGAGACTCCTTAAAAACCTTAGTCAATTAAATAGACTAGGGGACGTATACCCAACATAAAAATTTAAGAAAACCAACAACAAAGTTATCACAGTTGAGAAATGTTAGTCACCATGCACTTGCAGACATGATTTTGGTAGGAGCAACCAAGTGGCAATCAATTTTCCAAGAGTAAAAAAATATGTTCTTTCACCATATCTCTCCCTCTATAGTTTTTTTGACTCTCAAAATTTCATAGAACATCTAAAATTCCATTCTGCACAATTTTTTCATTGAGGGTCCATATCCAAATTCCACTTATATTAGCCAAAAATCTCAATTTTTATTTTTTTGGGTTTTGCCACAACTTTAATTTTTTTCCTCTTGTTTTGAAAGTTTTCCATAGTTATCATAAAATAAGGAAATGGATTTAATTTATTATGAATAATATAGGAGAAATATATACATAAGAAAAGCACTAAAAATAGGAGAGAGATAAATAACCAACTAATAACTAAAATTAATGAAATAAAATAACCAGATAAACATCTACACTTACATTCCCCCATTATTACATTATTTTTACAAATGTACCCCGTAAAAAACTCAAATTTCACCTTTCCAAGGGATTTGGTGAGTATATCAACTATTTGTGCATCTGTTAGGTAGTACTGGAGCTAGATGTGGTGGTTTAATGCTTGCTCTCGAATGTAGTAACATTCAAACTCAATGTGTTTGGTTCTTTCATTAAAAATAGGATTCTTCAAAATATTTAACACACCTTGATTGTCACAATGAAGGATAGGTGGCTTCTCTTCACTAATGCCCATATTATCTAGAATGTGACGTAACCATATCATCTCGTGTACAGCTCCACATATAGTGTGATACACTACCTAAGTGGATGAGAGAGCAACAACAATTTACTTCTTACTAATCCATGAGATTAGTCTGGATCCATGGTGAAATATGTATCCTAACCTTAATGTGTTTGGTTATTTCATGAAAAATAGGATTATTCAAAATCTTTAACACACCTTGATTTTCACAATGAAGGATAGGTGGGTCTCTTCACTAATTCCCATATTATCTAGAATGTGACATAACCATATCACCTCATGTACATCTCCACATACAGTGTGATACACTACCTAAGTGGATGAGAGAGGAAAAATAATTTACTTCATACTAATCCATGAGATTAGTCCAGATCCATGGTGAAATATGTATCCTTTATGTCATCAATAGATATGGCATAGTTTGATTTGGTTTATCTTTAAAAGAAGAACTGAGTGTTCTTCTTGTATTTTAGACCATACTCAAGTGTACCTCAGACATATCTCATAACAGGATTTGCTAAAACCTAGTGACATTTCTTTGGCTTTTGAATGAATCTAGAGAGATAGCTCATAGTAAAACATATATTTGGTCTAGTGCAGGTCAAGTAGATGAGACTCCCAATGAGTTATCTGTAGAGAGTTTCATCCACTTGAGGTAAGTCCTAGAATCGAGAAAGTTATAAACCATTCTCCATTGGTGTTGAAATAGGTTTATAATCTAACATTCTATACTTTTCCATGAGTCTCTTGGCACATTTTATTTGGGAGATAAAATTTGTAGTTTCTACCATATCTCCAAGCCAACACAATAATAGAGTAGTCCCAAATTAGTCATGTTGAAGGATTGTTTGAGGTCATTATTTATAATATCAACTTGATCTTCTGAACTTCTAGTGATCACAAGATCATCTACATATAAAAAAAGAATGATGATTTATGTCCCTACCTTCTTTATGTACAAATGAGAATCTGAGGGGCCATTGGTAAAACCATGTTTCAAAAGGTGATCATCTATCATGATTTACCATGCCTTAGGATCTTATTTTAGTCTGCATAGTAATTTGATTAGATGAAATACCTTTTTAGGATGATTTTCATCAACAAATCCTTTCATTTGGGTCATGTATACTTCTTTTTTTAGATCACCATCAAGGAAAGAACTCTTGACATCCATTTGTTGATGTTTCCATCCATTTTTTTCTACTAATTCACAAACAACTTTGATGGTCTTGATCTTCATAGTGGGTGCAAAGGTTTCTTTGTAGTCAATGCCTTCATTTTGAGCAGATCCCTTTACTACAAGTCATGATTTATGCTTGTAAATGGATCCATCTACCTTATATTTAGTTTTGAAAAATAATTTGCATCCTATGGGTTTCTTTCCTACAGGTAGATTGACAAGTTCACAAGTTTGATTCTGCATGAGTGAGTCATATTCAACATCCATAGTTTTTTTCCACTGAGATTGACTTAGTGATTCTAGAACATTATCAAGTTTGGAGCTATCAACTACTATACTCATGAGTGCAAAATTTACCTCATTTCTTGTTTGAATCCTCATTTTGACTCTAGATGAAGTATGGGATTCTTTGATGATGATTTGTACCCTCTTCAAATGGGAACTCTATTACTAAAATGAATAACTACTTTGATGATGTGAAAAACTACTTGGTGGATTTTATAATTGTTCAAGATCAACATACAAATCCCCTTTCATCTCATATTTTCTATGAGAAGTCTCCTCATCATCTAACTTAGAGAATAATTGGTGAGAGGTGGTTGGTGTGGATTCTTTTTTATGCATCACCAAGTCAAAGGATGACTCATCACAAACCACATCTCTACTTTCATAGTTTTTCTTCGTCTAAGGATCCTTGAGATGGTATGCTTTCAAGGAAGTGCTATAGTCCGATAGGATGCACAAGAGTGTTTTTGGCTTGAATTTCTTCCCCTTTTGAATTAGGACGTGTATATGTGTTATGAAACCAAACACCTTTAGACTCCATACCTCTTCTATAATTTCATCTTTTAGAATCTTCATTGGTGCCCTATTGATAAGATAAATAACTATCTAGATTGCTTCTATCTAATATCATTTATATAGATTTATTATTGAAAGCATGTAGTGAACCATTTTCATTACTATGTGATTACATCACTCAATAATGCCATTCTACTGGGGCGTATAGGGAGTAGTCAATTTCTATTTGATGTCTTGTTAGTTCAAAAATGCCAAGAACTTATTTGATGTCAATCCCCCCCTTGATTTGAGCTGAGGTGAAGAAGATGTTATCTAGTCTCCTTAACAACTTGATAATAGAAGACCTATAAAATATGAAAGGCCTCACTCTTCTTCTTCTAGAAAAATAACCATGTCTTTTGAGAGTAGTCATCCATGAATAGTTGGAATTACTTGTATCCCAAAAATGAAGTAGGTAAAGGTCCATTCAAATTGGTATGAACAACCTCAAAAAATTTCTTGGCATTTAAGGAGCTTGCCTTAAATGAATATCTATGTTATTTACTTGAAAGAAATCTAGGTCAAATGGGCAAGGAACTGGACAACTTAGGAAGTCCATGTACCATCCCTTTTAAACTCAATTGGTTTAAATATTGAGCAAATAGGTGATCATAATGGTAGTTCTAGAGAGCAGTAAATTCTACCATAGAGGCAGATCGAGCTACTGTAGAAGATGAAACAACATCTAAAGTAAATAATTTATTTTTCAAAAATGCTCTAGAAAGAACCATACCTTTTTGTGATATCAATTAGGATTTGATGCCATTATCAACAAGAAACTCCACCTTCAGATGATGATAAAAAAAACTAATTGATTGATAAGAGGTTGGATGTCAATCTAAGAACATATAGTACCTTTGAGAGTGTACATTTTTGTGTTTTGAGATGAATGGTGACTTGGCCTATTCCTTTTTCAACATAATCTTTATCATCGATGATTCTATCTCGATCTCTAGTGGGTTGGTCTGTCATTGAATCAAATAGCTTCCTATCATTGAACATGTGTTTAGTGGCCCCTGAGTCTATTAACTAGATATTCCTTATGGGTTGTGATGTCTAGGAGACCATCACTAAGTTCTTATGTGTGTTATAATTATCTTCTTCAGGGGTCTCCTCATCATATCCATCATCTTATTGAACTATGAGATGTCCTTTCTACTTCCACTAGTGGGGATGTATTTTCAAATTTGAGAATATTCACACCTTGATGTGATTTTTTATTAGAATACCCTTGTTTTAGGCCATTATTATAGTAGTTGTTTGTGTCATGAGTGTTGCTTCAATAGATGTGACACCACTTCTTCGACTTTTATGATATTGATGTTGATATAGTTGTTGATGTTATTTCTATGGCTACTTCTATAGAGGTCCCTTACAATCTTTCTGACCTTGTTACTACTTTAAGATAAGAGCTTTATCTTGTAACTCATCTAGGACTGAGTTGATGGCTTCTTCTTGCTGTAACAGATTCATGAGCTCTTCAAATAACATTATCTACTTGGAGACATTCAACATCATGATTAACACTCTAAATTGGGAAGGGAGTGCTCTCAAGGTGATCTAGATCAAGATTTGGTCATCTATTATCTTACTGAGTGCTAACAATTCCATTCATACTCAGGTACTTGATGTAAAAATTCCTCAACTTTCTCATCATACTCCATAGAAAGTGTATGAATTCTCAACTATAGATGGAGGATCTTAGTCTTATTTTTTTTTACCTCATATATAGTTTCTAATTTATCCCATGCTATCTTTGCTCTGTCTACATCCCTGACATGTAGTTATACATCATCAATCATGCTTAGCATAATCAACATCAAGGCTTTAACATTAGTCATTTCATATTTTTTGAGCACATTGGGATCAATAGGAACCTACATAGTCCTTGTCATGATGCCCCATAGTCCTCCAAATTGAAGGATGGTGCACATCTTAATTTTCTAGGTGGCATAGTTTGGCCCTTTGAGAATTTGGGTGTCCAATAGAAGTAATTTTGGAGTAAACATTATAATTAAAAATAAATTATTTTATTGATATGAAAGAGAATTAAAATTATTTTTACTCACTGGTTGGAAAATTGAGCTTGGAGATGAGCTCGATAATTATGAGCTAAGAGATGGGGATGCTTCTTGGGCCATTCAAACTCATCTTCATAATATATGTTGTATCCAACTTTGATTTCTACTCATATTCTCCTTACTTAGTATGTACATTGAATAAGAATTATTCTATAAATCCATTTCAGATTAACTCATTGAACTAAAGGTTTCCATAGTCATAGAGGACTTCTAGCAAGGTAAAGTAAAAATTGGATCTCTCTTGAGCATCATGATAGTTTTCCATAGCCTACGAGTCTCCATGGTGGCTTTTAGAGATTCCAACACTATCATTCACACTAGATATATGTGGAGGTCTCACTCACATCTCCTCCTGGCTTGCTAAGAACTTGGCTCACCACTACCATCTTTCTTGGTAGCATATGATAGTTGTTTTTATTTATTTTACTTCTGCAACATCCATGGCACCTTGAATTTGTTGATAGCTATCTAGTGTTATGTTTTTTTTGCAAGTAAAAACTTTACTTAGGTTTAAATACTCTTCTTAGATATGATTTTTTTTTCTTTTTTTATAGCATGTTAGTTTCAAATTAGTCTCTAGGCAGTTAGCCTCTTTAAACTTAATGCAAACATCAATCCTCTATCATGCTTTGCTAAGTGTTGTTGTTCCATGTGATGGTGACTTATGGTCCTTTAAGGACCCTCAAAACTACCAATGACTACCTCTTTACACTCACATCAAATGGTGATATTTTGTTTAAGATCATGATGACCACATCTAGTGACACTATTACATTCAGCATGGTTGTGAAGAAGGCCACCATCTCTAGCATTGTCATTGATGACCAACCATTGGTGATTTTCACCATCGACAAGTATTACATCTTGAAGATCTTTTCACCATTGTGCCTGCTCATGTTGTGTCAATGTACCATCCCAAGAAGGTGTCAACAATTTGTAGGTGATGACCCTTCCACCAGGCTTCATTGATTTTTGAAATTGTTGCACCATGTAGGGTGCAAAACCTTCTTCATAGCTCTGATACCATAATTGTTGTTAGAAAATAAGGAACTAGATTTGATTTATTATGAACAATAGAAGAGAAATATATACATAAGTGAATCATTAAAAATAGGAGAGAGAACCAAAGGATCTGGGTAGAGTTTGAATGGTTTGGGTAGTTACAAACTAATATGTAAAAAGAATGAAATAAAACAAAAATATAAACATCTACGCTTACACCCATAGTGTTCCTTTCCTTTTTAAAATCCTTTGTCCCTCTCAGACAAATTTTCCAATTTTTTCATTATGATTTTTAAATTGCCCTTGTCTTCATCAATACTAACCAGGAGGTGTCAAAAAATTAGTAAAAGTACATTTACCCCTTCTGATTGAGCCCAAATAAAAAAAAAATCCTTACTAGCCATGTCTTATAATGGGTTTTTTTATCCCTTTCCAAAAAAACATGTCATCATCTTGATAATCTAGAGGTGATGACATCATGGATCATTATACGAATACTTCTGGGCAAGTATATTGTTGAGAACCCTCCACTTATCACCACTCCACTAACCAATGACACCAAGAGAAAAATATAATAGATCATAACCCAACCATTAGCATAATAGTCACATGCATACATGTATCATTTAAAGACATGTAGGTAAAGAAAAAAGACACCACTATTAAGTCTGAAAGAGAAGAAAATAGACATTTTTCATAATATGATGACTAAGCATTTGGGAACATGTAAAAGAAACCACATAGCATATAAAAACAACATAAATTGGTTTTATGGATTCCAAATGAAAAGACTAGGCAATGAATATCAATGAAAGCCATTGCAACCATTAAATCAAATGAAGCAATAAATTGATGTATTGAATTCTCAAAGTACACATAACTCAATCCATATATTTTGAATTGTCAAATCTAATTAATTGCATTACTTTCAACAATCTGAGTGAAAATTGTGAATCCATAATTCTCTTGTGTTGAATATATTTATAACTTTTTATAGAACAAAGGATTTTCAAATCAGAGATTCAATGGTAGCCACATCCCATATTTATTTACCCTTTGCATTATTTATTTCAAGTTTAACTTAATATGTTGATACACCATTGATTTTGGCAGCCCTAGACCAGAAATTTAAGCAATATTATGCCATTTTAGATACGATTGAGGTAGCACATCCCTACAAAGTAGAGGACTAGTTTCTTGATAACACAAAAATGATATTACATGCCCACCTTGAATAAAAATGTAGCTTAGGAATATGTATATAGGTATTACATTATTTTTATAATGTTATTGAAGATGAAGAATCTAAAATGTCAATCATAGAGCTTTCTATAAAACTAAGTAATATAAATATAATTATGTACCTATGTTTCCAATCAATGAAAATAATTCAATTTTCTAAGAAGTTTGGTATCAGAGCTAGGTGCAATAGTTTAGTGAAGAGAGGAAAGAGGAGTAGAAGCACCAAGGTGAAGTTCAACATTGTAGATAGAGCCATCTCGGTGTATCAACCAAAGGAGCAGATAAAGAACATAGGTCTGTTCAATCATTTAAAGTGCCAACATAGGAAAAAGGTTGCTAGAATAAAATGAGCTATTTAGAATTTTTGCCAACACTGATTAGCATCTATTGGAGGAAGTTGAAGTGTAGGTGGAGCACTAGCCAAAGAGAAAACTAGAATAGGAGTGAAAATCTTCTAGAGGAGAAAATCATGCAATTTTAAGAAGGTGAGACACAATAATCTTGGCATCCAAACTAGTAATTTACCAGCATAGTCAAAGTTGAAAAAGAAATCATGGTAGAGAAATTGACAATACTTGTTAATATGTAAGCAAGTCATCTGAGTTGTCCAAGTCAAAATAGAGGAAGAAAATTAGAGAAAACATCTTGAGCAAGGACCACACCTGAAGGAGGCATGATCAAGTCAGCCAAAGCAAACTGAGATGTGAGCATAACCACCATGTATGTGTAGTGGTGAAACTATTGAAATCCACCAAGGAGATTCACAGACTATGGAAAACTGTCAGGAAAGCACCAAGTTTTATTTTTCACTATTAGGAGCACTCTGTGACTATGATAATCTTCAGTTTGATGAACTTATTTGAAAAGGCCTTCTAGAATATTTTTTATTCAATGTGCACTGTCAAGCAATTAGGATCTAAGAAAAATGTGAATTTGAATATGATGTCTATTGTAAAGACATGGTTGAATGTCCAAAGAAATGTCCCTATCTTTCAGCGTGAAACTATCGTGCTCATCTTCAAGACTATTTTTCTCGCTAGTAATCTATAAGAATTGTAATTTTATTTTAAAAGAAATAAAATAATTTGTTGTTAAAGATGTATACTCTAAAATTGATCCTCTCAGATGCCCAACTACTTAAAGGGCCAAACTATGCTACTTAAAAAATAAAGATGTGTATGATCCTTCAGTTCAAAGGACTATGGGGCATTGTCATAGGGAGTGTACAAGCTCTCACTGATCCTGATGCACTCATAAAATATGAATAGGATAATGCTAAGCCCCTAATGTTGATTATGATAATCATCATTGATGATGTGCAACTACATTTCAGGGATGCTGACCAAGAAAACATAATAGGGGACAAATTAACAACTATATATGAGGAAAAAAATTAGATGAAGATCCTCCATCTATAGTCAAAAATTCATACACTCACTATGGAGTCTGATGAAATAGTTGAGGAATTATTACATCGAGTAACTGAGTTATGAACATAGTTGTTTGCTTTTGGTGAAATGGTAGATGACCAAACATTGGCCTTGATCACCTTGCGAGCACTTCCTTCCCAATTTAGAGTGTTTATCATGACACTAAATGTCTGTAAAAAAAAAGTGTCATTTGAATATCTTGTGAACCTGTTGCAATAGGAATAAGCCATCAATTTAGCACAAGATGAGTTTCATAAATATCTTAACATGAAGTAGCAACAAGGACAGAAACCATGCAAGGGACCTCCAAAAAAACAATAGTAAAAACAACAACAATAATTATCTCATCATCAATCACATAAGTTAAAGAGGTGGTGTCACATTTATCACACCAACACTCATGATATAGACAAATATTGGTACAATAGATAAAATAAAGGATCTACTAGCAAGCCAAGCACATCAGGGCATGATGATACTCAAAAGGTGAAAAGATGTCCCCACCAGTGGAAGTAGAAGGGACATCTCACTACCTAGGAAAATGATGAATCTATAACTGAAAAAGATAAGAATGTAGTACTAGTATTCCAAACTTCGCATCCCATGAGGAATATCTGGTTGATTGACTCGAGTACCACTAAGCACATGATAGATGACAAGAACCTATTCGATTCACTAACAGACCAACCCACTAGAGATTGGGTTAGGATCACTGATGATAAGGAGTATGTCGTAAAAGGAATAGGTGAAGTTACCATTCCATTAAAACACAAAAATATACACTTACAATGGTACTATATGTTCCTAGATTGACATCTAATCTCTTATCATTTAATCAGCTCTTGAATCATCAATTCGAGGTAGAGTTTCTGGTTAAAAAAGGCATCAAAACCTACCTAATTCAATAGAAAGGTAAAGTTCTTGCTAAAGCTTTTTTTAAAGATAAGTTATTTTCTTTATATGATGTTTCATCTTCTACATTATCTCTACCTACCTCAATGGTAGAATCCACTGCCCTCTGACACTACTATTATTGTCATTTATCAGTTGGATCTTTATATCAGCTAAGTTTTAAAAGGATGGTACATGGACTTCCCAAGTTATCTAGTTCCTTACCTATTTGCCCTGGATGCCTTATAGGTAAACAACACAAGGATACATTCAAGGAAAGCTCCTTTCATGCCAAGAAGAGTTTTAAGGTTATTCACACTGATCTAAATGGCCCACTACCTACTTCATTCTTGGGATAAATGTACTTCTAACTGCTCATGGATGACTACTCTCAAAAGATGTGGGTATTCTTCTTGAAAAAGAAGAGTGAGGCCCTTCATCATTTCTAGGTCTTCTATTAGTATCTTTTGAAGGAAACCAAGTAACCTCTACTTCACCTCTATTCAGATCAAGGGGGGAATTCACATCAATGAAATTCTTGGCATTCTTGAACCAACAAGAAATTAAATAGAATTTGACTACTCCTAATATGCCCCAGTAGAATGGCATTATTGAGTGATGTAATCACATCGTGATGGAAATGGCTTGATTCATACTATCAATAACAAAGTTGGAGAAATGCTATTGGGTAGAATCCGTCTAGATAGCTATTTATCTTCTCAATATGGCACCAATAAAAATTTTAAAGGACAAAATGCTTGAAGAGGTATGGAGTGGTAAAATGCCATCTATTTCTCATTTATGAGTATTTGCTTGCACATTATGTATGCATGTACCAGCTCAAAAGAGGATTAAACTTGAATCTAAAACACTCTTGTGCATCCTATTGGGCTATAGCACTACCTCTAAGGCATATCATCTCAAGGATCCTAAATCGAGGAAAATCTATGAAAGCAGAGATGTGGTTTTTGATGATTCATCCTTTGACTCAGCAATGTAGAATGGTGAATCAATATTCACCGCCTCTCACCAATTAATTCCTCAGTCAGATGATCTAAGACTTCTCACCAAGAAGAAGAGCTACAAGGGGAGTTGTATGTTGATCTTGGAGAATTAGAACATTCACTAGGTAGTTATTCACATTAGCAAAGCAGATCTTCACAACCAAAATAGAGTGCTCATCTGAAGTGGGTACTAGGCACCAGCAAAGACTCCCATACTTCATCTGGAGTAAAAAAAAGGGAGTCAAACAAGACATGAGGTAAATTTTTCACTCATGAGTACAATAGTTGATAGCTCTGAACCTGATAATGTTTATAAATATTTAAGTCAACCATAATGGAAAAAAGCAATAGATGTTGAGTATGACTCACTCATGAATAATTAGACATGGGAACTGGTTGATCTACCTACAGGAAAGAAACCCATAGGCTATAAATGGGTTTTCAAAATAAAATACAAGGTAGATGGATCCATAGACAAACATAAAGCATGACTAGTATTAAATGGATATGCTTAGAAATACGGCATTGAATACGAAGAGGCCTTAATACCCATAACAAAAATAAAGACCATTAGAGTTATTTACACACTTTTAGCACAGATTGGATGGTGACTTCCTCAAATGGACATCAAATGTGCTTTTATTAATGGTGATCTAAATAAATAAGTATACATGACCCAACCAAATGGATTTGTCGATGAAAAACATCCTAAAAAAGTATGTCATCTCATCAAATCACTTTATAGACTGAAACCAGCTCCTAGGGCATGGTATACCAAAATAGATGATCACCTTTTGCAACATGCTTTTACTCGTAGCCCCTTAGATTCTAACTTATGCATAAATAAGGTAAGAATATATATCATCATTCTTGTTTTATATGTGGATGATCTTGTGATCACTGGAAGTTTAGAAGACCAAGTTGATATTTTGAAAATGGGCCTCAAAAGATCCTTTGATATGACTATTTTGGGGCTACTACATTAATATCTTATCTTGGAGATATGGGAAAAATTGAATCACATTTTTATCTCCCAAATAAAATATGCCAAGACACTCTTGTAAAAGTATAGAATGTCATATTGTAAGCCACTTTCAACATTGATGGAGAAAGGTTTACAACTATCTTGATTCCAAGATTCACCTCAAGTAGATGCAACTCTTTAAAGATAATTCATTACGATTCTCATATACTTGATCTCCACCATACGAGATATATGTTTTTTTGTGAGTTATATCTCTATATTTATCAAAGAACTAAAGAAATATCATTGGGTTATATAAAATCATGTTTTGAGATATGTTTAAGGTACACTTGAGTATGGTCTGGAATACAAGAAGATTAATCAATTCTTTTTGTAGGGATATATTAAATCAAAGTATGCCAGATCTATTGATAATAGAAAGTCAATGTTAGCATACATATTTCATCTTAGATTTGGACCAATCTCATGGATTAGTAAGAAGCAAACTGTTGTTGCTTTCTCATCCACTGAGGTAGAGTATCGCACCACACATTGAGAGTGTGTGAGGTGATAAGGTTACATCACATACTAGCTGATATGGACTATATTGAAAATAAGCCACCCATCATTCATTGTGACAATCAAGGTGTGTTAAAACTTGTAAAAAATTTTGTTTATCATGTAATAACGAAGCACATAGAGGTTAAATGTCACTAAGTTTGAGAGCAAGTTTTGAACCACCACATCTAGCTCCAATACTACCCTATAAATTCATAGATAACATATATACTCACCAAATCCCTTGACAAGATTAATTTAAAACTATTTAGGGAGTATATTTGTAAAAACAATGTAATAAGGGGTTAATGACAACACAACAATAATAACACATACCCAACTAGAATAACAATGTAGCTTAGGAATAATTAGATAAGTATTACATTATTTTTAGAATGTTCTTGAAGTTGAATAATCTATAATGTTGATCATAGAGATTTCTAAAAAAATGAATAAGTAGTATAAATATAACTATGTACCTATATTTCTAATTAATGTAAATAATTTAGTTTTCTAACATTGATATATTCATGTATAGATACACAAATGCCCTGTTATCCATGTATAAACCTCTTGTTTAATTTATTTATGAATGGAAAAAATTATAGATAAAAATTTCACTTCAATCTAAGCAAAATTCTAGTTGTATATATCAGTGGCAATGCCTTTGAGAAGTATTATAACCTTGTAGTGCCTGAGATAACATAGAAACAAGATATGGTGAACACATGGTTTTTCAATACTAATATTAACAATAAATTATAGGAATGGGTTAGTAACCCAAACAACTTTGCTTTCCATGGCCACACCTTCACCATTCCTATCATTATTTTCAAGTTGGGGTAACAATTGATATATCTCTTTTGAATAGAATATATGGTTTTTTGACTATTGCCTATGTCAATAAGATATGGGCTCCTTTTTTTTTTGACCATTATTATTACATCCAAAAATGTCATAGAAATTGGAGAGATCACTATCTCCAACTTAATTATCAGAATTAACGATATTGGAAGTTTTCCATATGGCAACTTCTATATGATGTCGTATGTAGTGGATGCTATAATTATGATGATCCACTCTCCATTTTAGGAACCCTATAAAGTATCCATAGAGTATCCTTAGAAAAATATATGTGATGAATTTAACATTATCCATGTCCATAGGTTCATGAAGAACATGAAGAGGTTGACTAAAACTTTTTACCCTATGGTTTATCAAGCTATTTAGGAAAAAAAGATTCATACACTATTTGATCAAATAAAGAAGTTTTATAAAACTTGGTGACTAATGGTTACACCTAACATGAATAATAATCAAAATAGAGTGTACTAGTGTACACCATGTATACCTACCAAAGGTTTCAATTGATAAGGTTCATGAGTAAGAAATTACTTCTCAAATTGCATATATTGTGGACATTGAGTTAAGGAAAAATAGGCAACTGCCCATCCCACCCCTCTCAATATCTTTAGAATTAAATACACAAGGCGGGATCACCTAAAAAGTTTCAATAAAATTGGGACACATTATGGGTTCACATGGGCACCATAAAAACACTAGGACCTTAGAGGGATTGCCATATCACACCTTAAAAAATATGATAGAAAATTTAGAGTCAACTATGCGCACTAGGCCTATGATGATGAAAACATATTTATAAATGTTGAATATGATTTTGAAGTGGCCATAAAGAAGCATAGATCTAACTGTTGGCACCATATAGGAGAAAAAATAAAAAAAATTATATTCAATGTACAAGGGTAGATGCAAGACAATGGGGGCTGAACTTGAAGAGAATGTTAGAGACACTTTGAAAAGGAATTTAACAATGATATACGAACATGAATTGTAGAATTTTGAATCTTGTTTATAAATATATAAATATTTTCAATATCCACTTGATAAAATGGTGCAAAATGGATGCATTTATGACAATAGGTTGGTCATTTTGTGAAAAGATGAGGACATTGCATGTGTACGAACAAACTTTTTTTGAGTAAACAAATAAAATTTTATATGAAAATTCATATATGGATATGTGAAATATTAATGATTTTTGAGAATAGTTTTTATTAATTTTTTATTATATATAATTTTTAAATATTTTAAAAAGTGAAGACAGTTGGAAAATTGAAACTACAAGTGTATGAACACAACTTTTTGACCTTAATTCATTCAAATCATTTTTTTAACCATAGTTGACAATGTGTAGATTGTTGAGATACAAATTTTTTGACCTCTCTATTAATATTCAAAAATTTATAAAATAATTTGTGATGATATGTATATAATACATAATAAGGTATGTTATGTATAAATTAGGTAATAATTATTAATAATATTCTAACATTATATATATATATATATATATATATGTATATATGTATATGTATATATATATATATATGTATATATGTATATGTATATATATATATATGTATATATATATATGTATATATATATATATATACATATACATATATACATATATATATATATATATATATACATATACATATATACATATATATATATATATATATATATATATATATATACATATACATATATATATATATAGATATATACATATACATATATATATATATATATATATATGTATATATATATATATATATATATATATATATATATATGTATATATATATATATATATATGTATATATATATATATATATGTATATGTATATATATACATATATATATATATATATATATATATGTATATATATATATATGTATATATATATATATGTATATATATATATATGTATATATATATATATATATATATATATATATATATATATATATATATATATATATATATCTATGTATATATATAATCTACCTGATCAGACGTGATGACAAAGACGAAAAAATCCTAAATTTGTTATAAATCTCCTTGGCTGCTTCATGATAGGGTTTGGACCATGTTTGGGACTCCCAGGTCAAAAATTGAGGCAATTTTAAAGAGAAAGTTTCCAAAAATAGATTTAAAATTATAAAGGGTGTACGCCTTTAACAAACCAACTTTTTAAAACATTAAATATTTTGGCCCATTTTTTGTGGATCAAGAAGGGTATGCATGATTTCAAAAACATACGTGACATTTTTTATTCATGAATTTCTCTTGGTTTTCCCATGAAATTTGTTCATTTTTTTGTTCTTTGCAGACTATAAAATAATTTTTTATGTTTTAACTATGCGAATTTTGTAAATTCTCCATTCAATTTGTTTGAATCACTACAAATTCCTCAAGGGTAAATATACAATTGAATAATTTTGGTAAAGATAAAGAATGGGGTTCGAAAGTCATCACAAAAGACCAATCAAAGAGATAACAAATGAGAAAATTAAAGAGAAGAGAGAAAAAGAAGGAAAAATACAAGTAGATAGGAGAGCATCTATAAGGGCTTCTAGACAAGGTGATGGTGCTTCATCCACACTAGGGAGTATTTCAAATAAGAATAACATGCCCAATTCTATAGAATTTAGTTTAGGTATATCTTCAAATGAGATAAGAGAACTCAATCAATCTTTGTTGTATGATGAAATTCAAAATTTAGAGCATGGAAGTAATTAATTTGTAATGAACAATGAAACATATGGATAAATAGAGTATAAATAAATATCTATTCATAATAATTTTTTTGAATATAATGATAATCAACATCAAGTAATAACCCCAAATCATGTGTCTCCTCATGAAGAGAAGTTAACTTTTCCTATAGGGTCTAATGTAAATAGTCAACCCTTTATTATCCCTATTATGGTTTGAGTGGTAACACCACCCAATTTAATACAAAATATAACACATATACCCACACCTCTAAGGATGATAAGATGATAACCAAGGTATTTGGTTGAAATAGATGAGAAAATAATAGAACCTATGGAAGGTAAAACGTCAAAAAGCTCAATTCAATGCCATGCTCAATGTGAATGGGACCATGCATTTGAGAATAAAACCCATACAAAAGGGTGTTAACTACTTGTTTAATTAATAAAAATGCAAAAAATATTCCATATCATGCATAATTTGGGGTTAAGAACATTGAACATGGAGGGAATAAATAATACAATAGTAAACAATCTATTTAATGTATTTAAGGCAATAAGCAATCAAAGTAAAAAAGAATAGTATTGTGGCAAGATGAATAATAATATAGTCTATAGCGAGTAAGTAAACATCTAAAACTTGAATTATTAGGGAAATGAGTAATCATTGAACTTAACTAAAAAAACTCTAATAAATGCCGTAAAAAGAGTAACAATACTTAATGACACTTCGCTCATGTATTTTTGGCACTAAAAAGAATAAGATAAGATAAGATATTAGTTGAAGGGTCATCAAGTATTAGTGGTAGACTCCCACGAATAGATAGGATATTAGTTGAAGAAACAAGACATTTGATTGAAATTTTTTGGCACGATAACACAAGGGTCTCATCTAATGTAAAAGATGTTGTTAAAATAAGAAAAGGCACAAAAAACTGTGAGCCACCTTAAAAACATTTCTTAGACATGACCCAAACAAAATTTTATAAAAAGTTTTTTAAAACATTAATAGCCAATTGATAAATAGCCATAGGTCATTTGATATGTGCAAACTTTTCTATATTAAAATCAATCAAGCACACACCATATGTTTTTGTAGGGTACATGTTGAATTTACTATGCATTTTGACTTATTTTTTATCATATACGTTATAGTTTATACACTGAAAAATATTTTTTAGGAATACATGTTGTCTTGCCCACCTAAGACATTAAGATAATTAATCCAAAGTCTTTTCTATCAAAAAATTAAGGGACAATTTTGTTTTACCAAACAATGTTTAGATGGAACATGTAACATTTGTGGTGATTTATCAAATTTGATGAGTTGTATACATGAATAAATTTCACATGAATTTATAAAGCAACTAGTTGATTATAAGAAGTACTAGTCTATGAAGTATGTGTTAAAAGATGAAAAAGAGTCATCAAAATGTGAGTTAAGCTATGACCAAAGTTTTTGTATCTAATTTCATGTTTGAATTCAATATGTTAGGAACCCGTGCTTAATTGCTATGGACGCATATGCTTTGTAAGTCGTCCCTTAGAGCTTATTCAAATTATCCCACATACAAGGGGAAGTAGTAGTTGTTAGAATAGAGTTAGTATATAAGTAAGTGTTAAGGCCGAATAAAGGCATCCATGAATTCATTGTATTGAGCTTGCTCAAAGGAGGTTGCCCCCTCGAAGAGGCCTGCGATCAATATAAGCTTTCTGTGTTTCTGTTATTGGTAAGAGTTATTTTATTTTGGCATATTTTGATTAAATCTGTTGTAAGAGGTAAATTGTTGTAGGAGGTTCATCACATTTTTTGATGTTAGGAACCCGTGCTTAATTGCTATGGACGCATATGCTTTGTAAGTCGTCCCTTAGAGCTTATTCGAATTATCCCACATACAAGGGGAAGTAGTAGTTGTTAGAATAGAGTTAGTATATAAGTAAGTGTTAAGGCCGAATAAAGGCATCCACGAATTCATTGTATTGAGCTTGCTCAAAGGAGGTTGCCCCCTCGAAGAGGCCTGTGATCAATATAAGCTTTCTGTGTTTCTGTTATTGGTAAGAGTTATTTTATTTTGGCATATTTTGATTAAATCTGTTGTAAGAGGTAAATTGCTGTAGGAGGTTCATCACATTTGGTATCAGAGCACTTTCTTGGCTTTGTGGGTAGATTTGGCGCAATATTTTTCAAAGCAGGGCTTTCCAGGAGCTGCGCCATTTTTTGGCAAGAAATTTTTCATTGCAGGTTCCATCATTTCGGATTGGGTAAATACCTATCCGCTTAACTGTGGGAAGTGCTTGGGCATAAGCCCTAAAACTCATTGTGAGGAGTACCACAGGAACCCCGAAGTAGCTGGCCCATTGAGAGGACCTGCCAGCGAAAAGGGCAACGACCCCAACCTGATTGACTAGATCCCACCCGTGAGGTAAACCAAAAGCTGTCGTTAAGAGGTAAACCCGCGGCCAGAAATTTCTGGAGAGTGGTACTCGCTCAGACAGCTTTGGTGGCCAGAGAGAATTTTAAAATCCTTTAGGTAGCCAAACAAACCTGGGGTCCATATCCAACTTATCAAGTTCAGACAACAAACAACAGCATACCCACAGTTGATGATATTTCGAACCACACAGTTGCAGACAATCTGTTCCTGAAACAGAGGCTTATAAAAATTTAAAAAAAAAAAAAAAAAAAAAAAAAAAAAAAAACAGCAGCAAAAAAAAAAAAAAAAAAAAACAGCAGCAAAAAAAAAGAAAAAAAAAAACAGCAGCAAAAAAAAAAAAAAAAAAGTCCAAATTCACAACTGGTTATGGTCACCACTCGTGCAAGCACAAAAATCATGGAGGAAGAAATTGCCACATTGAAATCTCAGGTTACAGAGTTAACCGATATGATGCGTGGCTTGAATCAACAGAATAGCATCTTGCTCAACCGAATGCAGAAGGAGGAGTCTTCTTCAGACTGTCACTCCTTTACTTCCAACTCCTCCCGTGGACCTAAGCTAGACTTTCCACGGTTCAATGGTACAGATCCTACAGGATGGATATATCGAGCTGAACAATTATTCAACCTCCATAATACTTATTCTGTAAACAAAGTCCCAATTGCTTCCTTTCATTTGGAACACGAAGCACTTCAGTGGTACCGTTGGTATCTCAAGACCAATGATGAACCTGATTGGTCAACTTTTGCATCCTTAATTTTGGGTAGGTTTGGTCCCTCAGCATTCGAGGATTTCACAGGCACCCTCACCAAACTCCGTCAAACAGGAACTGTTCGGGAATATCAGCTTGAATTTGAAAAACTCGCTAATCACACTGAAGGGTTGTCAGATGACTTCTTCAAAAGTTGCTTTGTTAGTGGCCTTAGAGAGCCGATCCGCTCAGAGGTAAAAATGTTTCGACCTGAAAATATGATGGATGCTTTGGGTCTGGCTAAGTTAGCAGAAGATAAACTCTCCACACAGCGTCGACCTCCCACCTTTTTACCAGCCAAGAACACAGTGAATCAGCGGACAACCATAACCACACCAATCAAGCGCCTGACTGAGACAGAGATGTGGGCTCGTAAAGAAAAAGGATTATGTTATAACTGTGATGACAAATGGGTTAAGGGTCACAGGTGCATCCAACAAAAACTTTACTTGCTAGATGTGGAGTCACCACCAGAACAAGACAGCGAGATTGATATTCCAGAATTTCAAGATGCTCAAGATGAACCCGGCACTGAAGAGGACCCAATGGTTCAAGAGACTCAACCTGAGATCTCAGTACATGCACTAGCAGGTGTCACTACTCCCCAAACCATGAAGGTCAAAGGGTGCTTCAAAAAGATCCCTCTCACAATTCTCATTGACTCGGGCAGTACTCACAATTTCATTGATCCTCGCATTGCTAAGGCAGCAGACTGCTTTATATACCCTTGTTCTAGCTTTGAAGTCATGATTGCTAATGGGGGCACATTGCCATGTAAAGGGAAGTGTCGAAATGTGCGCCTTGCAATCGGTGATTATAATTGTCGCTCTGATATGTTTGCCCTACCCTTAGGTGGGTGTGATGTGGTTTTAGGGGCACAATGGCTTCGCACATTAAGACCTATTTTATGGGACTTCTCTGAGCTTTGGATGCAGTTCACAGATAATGGTCAGAAGCACACCTTAAAAGGGTTATTACCAGGATCTGCTAGCATCATCAGTTCTCATCGCATGGAAAAACTTTTGAAAAAAGGCTCACATGGGGTCATTGCACAATTGCATTCCATTCAACTCCAGCCCTCTGCTGCTTCTAACCACCCTATAGACTTACAAGCCATACTCGACAAGCATGTAACCATTTTTTTAGAACCAGTAGGGCTACCCCCTTCACGCCCTGCAGATCACCGCATTCCTCTCCTTCCAGGAAGCATTCCACCCAACATTCGGCCATATCGTTACCCCCATCTGCAAAAAACGGAAATTGAGAACTTAGTCCGGGAACTCCTCAAGTCTGGCGTTATCCGCCCCAGCACCAGCCCATATTCCTCCCCAGTGCTTCTTGTTCATAAAAAAGATGGGTCGTGGCGCCTTTGCATAGACTTTCGAACCCTTAACCACCTCACTATCAAGGATAAATTCCCAATTCCTATCATTGATGAGCTTCTTGATGAGCTCCATGGGGCCAAATTCTTCTCCAAGTTGGATCTGCGTTCTGGCTATCATCAAATTCGAGTGCATCCTGATGACATTCCCAAGACAGCCTTCCGTACACATGAGGGTCACTATGAGTTCCTTGTCATGCCATTTGGCCTTACAAATGCCCCTTCCACTTTTCAAGCACTCATGAATAAAATCTTTCGGCCTTTTCTCCGTCAATTTATTTTAGTTTTCTTTGATGACATTTTGGTTTACAGCCGCACATGGGCCGAGCATCTCCAACATCTTGACAAGGCATTACAGTTGTTAGCCAACAATCAATTATGTGCCAAGCAATCCAAGTGTTCATTCGCTCAAGAGGAAATTGACTATTTGGGGCACATTGTTTCAGCTAATGGGGTTCACGTGGACCCAGAAAAAATCAGTGCTATGCAGAATTGGCCTCAACCAACCACCCTCAAGAGCCTTCGTGGTTTCTTAGGCCTGACAGGATACTATCGCAAGTTCGTCAAAGATTATGGAAAGATCGCGGCTCCTTTGACTTCCTTATTGAAGAAGGATGCTTTCACCTGGGGTGCAACAGCTGATCAGGCATTCATCCAACTCAAACAGGCTATGTGTAGTACACCAGTTTTGGCACTGCCAGACTTCAGCAAAACTTTCACCATCGAAAGTGATGCCAGTGGCATTGGCTTGGGTGCTGTTCTTCTCCAAGAGGGCCGACCAATTGCCTTCACCAGCAAAGCCCTTTCTGGCCGCAATTTAGCTTTGTCTACATATGAAAAGGAAATGATGGCAATTTTACATGCAGTACAAAAATGGAGACCCTACTTACTGGGAAACCATTTTTGCATCAAAACTGATCATTAGAGTTTGAAATATTTCTTGGAACAGCGGGTCTCATCCCCAGCTCAGCAGAAGTGGGTCAGCAAACTCATGGGCTATGACTATGAGATCACCTATAAGAAGGGAAAAGACAATGTTGTGGCTGATGCTCTCTCAAGAACCTTCGAGGACCACCCTTCCCTCTCTGCCATCTCCATGCCCATTCCTACATGGTTGGAATTTGTCCAACAAGGGTATGTAAATGATCCATCCTTATGCCACATCATTCATCAATTGACCACTGACCCCTCTGCCATACCACATTATTCATGGGATGGTGCTTCTCTGCGATACAAGGGTCGTTTGGTGCTTCCCCAAATTTCAGACCTACATCAGGCTATCTTCTATGAAATTCATGCTTCCCCCTTAGCAGGGCACTCAGGGTTTCTCAAAACCTATGAGCGGGCACGTCGACACTTCTTTTGGAAAGGCATGAAAACCAAAATTAAACAGATGGTGGCTGAATGTGAAACCTGCCAACGACACAAAGGTGAAACCACATTGACTCCTGGTTTGCTCGTGCCCTTGCCCATTCCTACTAGGATCTGGACAGATATTTCCATGGATTTCATTGAGGGCCTCCCTAAATCTGGGGGAAAGACAGTGATCCTAGTTGTTGTCGATCGCCTCTCCAAATATAGTCATTTTTGTGCACTCAGCCACCCATACACCGTGTCCACAGTTGCACAGGTTTTCTTGGATCAGATCTTCCGTCTTCATGGCATTCCTTCTTCAATTGTCTCAGATCGTGATGCCACTTTCACTAGCCATTTTTGGACGGAACTATTTCGTCGCACAGGCACACAATTGAAAATGAGCTCTGGGTACCACCCACAAACAGATGGCCAGACAGAAATCGTCAATAAATGCTTGGAGACCTTCCTTCGTTGTTTTGCTTCAGAACAACAACATCAATGGGCCAAGTGGCTTCCCCTAGCTGAATGGTGGTACAATACCTCATACCACACTTCCACCAAAATGACTCCCTATGAGGCAGTTTATGGTCAAGCACCGCCACCACTTCTTCCATATCATCCTGGTAGCTCACCAGTTCAGGCAGTTGACACTACTCTCCGAAACCGGGATCAGATTCTCCACACCTTGCGAAACAATCTCCACATGGCCCAAAACCGAATGAAGCAGCAAGCTGATCAACACCGCTCTGAGCGTACCTTTCAACCTGGTGATATGGTCTTTCTTCGTCTACAGCCATACAAGCAATCATCACTAAAACAAAAAGGGCACCAAAAGCTTGCTCCAAAGTTTTATGGGCCATATAAGGTTCTTCAAAAGATTGGGTCAGTTGCTTACAAGTTAGAGCTTCCACCTTCCTCCCAAGTTCACCCCGTCTTTCATGTCTCATGTTTGAAACAAGTTCTTGGATCCAACATCCGAGTGCAGACAGCTTTACCAGCACTTGATAACGAAGGCTCCATCCTTCTCGAGCCTGAAGCAATCTTGGACAGGCGCACCCGCCAACTTCGATCCCGCTCCATCACAGAGGTCTTAATCCAATGGCACGGCATGCAACCAGAAGATGCAACATGGGAACCACTCTTCCAGATTCAACAACAATTCCCACATTTGAAGCTTTGAGGGCAAAGCTTTTTTTTAAGAGGGAGGGGATGTTAGGAACCCGTGCTTAATTGCTATGGACGCATATGCTTTGTAAGTCGTCCCTTAGAGCTTATTCGAATTATCCCACATACAAGGGGAAGTAGTAGTTGTTAGAATAGAGTTAGTATATAAGTAAGTGTTAAGGCCGAATAAAGGCATCCACGAATTCATTGTATTGAGCTTGCTCAAAGGAGGTTGCCCCCTCGAAGAGGCCTGCGATCAATATAAGCTTTCTGTGTTTCTGTTATTGGTAAGAGTTATTTTATTTTGGCATATTTTGATTAAATCTGTTGTAAGAGGTAAATTGCTGTAGGAGGTTCATCACACAATATGATTATTATCTAGCAATATGCAAGACACACACACAAATCAAAGTGGTTAGATAATAAATTCAAGGTATGTAAGGACAACTTTCTAATTGGGACCATTATTTTGGTTGCCAAATTTGATGAGAACTAAACACTATAACCAAAAAATGAGGTTCAATCCCAATACTATAAATCAATTCAAGTTAGATTTTTTTTTCCATATTACATTCAGACATGCAATTGATATCACAGATAACAAAAAGATTATGAGGGAATACCACTTTTATATGAGTGATGATAGATCAATTTTTGAAAGTTTTGTCCAAGGTTATTTTCAGATATTTTATATAAGTATGGATGAAAGAGAAATTATGTTTGATAGACACTACATTTGGTCAAAAAATTATGTAGGGCAGTTTAAGAATTCTCAAATGGTTTATTGGTTAACCAGAATGCATAAGAAAAATGGTGTTCAACTTTTTTGGTGCTTCTTTGAGGATGGGCATGAAAAAGGGGAACATGATGGTGCAGGTGCATGTGTAAAAATATTTCTTAAAAGAGATTAGAAAAAACACAAGGCAATGTATGAATCTTACAGTACAGTACCTAGATCAAGTGTTTTTCACTCCATTCAAAGCTCAAATTCAAGTTCATGGACTATTTATACTAGAAATATGGCATGTTTTTGTTTCGTATGTATGGAATTTAATTGGAATGAATGTGAGTCAAAAGAATGGACTGGAAAATAGTATTTTAGACTCACATAACCTATAGAGAATATCCATTCAGTCCAACAATAGATGGATCATGAAATGACATCATCAATTGACTTTGACCACATGTCACCTATTGTATAACTAGGTAAAATTTATTCTTTAATTAAATATACAACCTTAGTTAAATATTAGTGATATCTATATTTTTTTCCTAGATGTGTTTACAATTTGATTATACTTTAAATGTAAGGCATGTTTTCGTAGTCATTACACATGAAGACAATGATGAGGGAAAATACTAATAGTTGTGTCATTGTGTAGAGGCCAAAAATAAATTAACCATAAATGTTATGGATGAGAAGAGATAATTTATCTCACTGGATCCATAATGGTTAAGGGATTCATTTGATAAATTGTAACCTTTATTCCTAGAGCACAACTGAGATCAAACAATGATCGTTATCTCCCTAAAATGCCTATCTATAAGTGTCCACACAGAGCATTCATTGATTGGGCTAACGAGTTAGAATATATGCCCCCCCCACTGACCAAATTTTGATCCATGTCTCATCTGGATTGAGTTAGAGATAATCCTCTCAGGATTTCCTAGAGTACTCATTCGTGCACATGAAAGAATTGACAATTCATCTCTAGCCCTCATTTTTCTCTTGCAATACTTGATAGAAGTTCACTAAGTTTTGACACTTAGGGAAGAGGAGATTTTCTTAAAGAATGCATCTGATCAACTACAACCTTCATTTTGAGGCACGACCAATATTAGACAATGATGATTTTAGCTATAAAACACCTATTTAAATGTGTCCACATAGATAGTTCATTGATTGATCTAATGAGTCAGAACATATGACCCCCACTGACCAAATTTTGTCCCATTATGAGATATTTAGCTGTGAGAGAAACCTCATTTCTATTTCTCATGTGGCATGATTTAGAGAGAATCCTCCTGTAATTTCTAAGAGGACTCATTCATGCATGTGTGGGAGCTAACAATTCATATCTATCCCTCGCGGTTATCCTATAATGTGCAATGGAAGTTTGCTAAATTTGCACCCTCTAGGATGAGGAGATTATCTTAAGGGAGTGTTCCTTTTATTGTGATCAATATTCCTCTGAATATCCCATTGTACGGTTTTCATCCACTAGCACCAAATTGATAGTGGATCTGATCACATAGTCAATTCTCCACCCCTCAAGTCCTCATCAAAGAGGCTATAGTCTACAATCGCATGGCAAGTATATCAATAGGTCTTTGTGTTGAACCTTCCCTACTCATTATGGCATGGATATTGTGATGCTCATTCCTTTGTTGGTTGGGTGAGGACTATTTTTGCATCTAGTTGTGTAAGATAATTTTCAAGATGGTTTAGTGGTTCTAAATCTACTATTGGGGGAGCTCTCTTCTTTAACTAGCACCCATTTCAAGGATGATCCACCATATCCTTCATTTGATATTGTTGCTTATGCTTAATATTTATCATTATTAGATATATATTTTGAGACGTTTAATATTCAGTCCTAATTTTTTCTTTATTATCATTTATTTTGGGTTGTAAACACCAACTGACCAATCTTTTATTTTAAACCATATTGTACCTTTGTCTCTATATTTATTTTAATAGACATGTCAATGTGTTTCTAATTCATTTTTACTTTTTTCTAAACTTTATTAATAATTATAATATTATTTTTATGTTATAATTATTTTTAGGTTAAAAATAATGTTATATGTATTTTAGAATGTATAATTATAAGTTCTATTTTCAAATTTAAAACTAAAATTGTTTGTGAGGGTGATAACCAATCCATAAACCTACTCTTGAATAGTTTTCATAGAAATAACCAATCCATAAACCTGCTCTTGAATAGTTTTCATGGCAAAAAACCAATCCATAAACCTTCTATGGAATAGTTTTCATGGCAATAACCAACACATAAACTTAATCTTAAATAAAAACATAAAGTCCCATCTAAATTTTCTCTTCATATGATTTTCGATTGATTTAAAAAATTAGTTAGAAGACACCTTTGGAGGAAAAAATAAAAATAAAATTTGAGCTAAAATGGTTGCACATATCACATGTTCAGAAAATGGAAACTGTACACAAGGAGACTAAGATCACACATACGCCATACCTGTGTACATGTTACGAAAACAACTTATTGAGGCACATATCTCTGTCATAAAATATTGTTCAAGTAATACTTTTCTTTATGGTTATTGTTCTCACTAAGATCATATAGGGTAGTTATACTGCGCGTAGATCTGCGTACATATTATTAGTACAGCTTGTTGAGGCTCTCAATTTAAAACATTGTTCCAGTCATCCTTGTCCTCATCTAGGCGTAATTCATGCCATGGCGAAGTTGAGTGCTGCTGAAAACTTGTACTCAATTCTGTCATCATGCAGCTTATGCTGTTGTTATTTTTAGCATTTTTGTTATCAGAAAAGTCTAGGAGCACGTCTGCCAAGTTCTGTATGTCATGATTATGATCATCATGACCATGGGCAAAGTCATCACAGCTAGAGTTTCCATCATGGGTGGAATTATTGTTTTCTGTTTGGACTCCAGTCATATCAGCAGAGGAAGAATCCTGGGATTTAGACTTTCCTATCCAATCAGCAGAATAATCTTGGTTGTGATTTAATCCATCGGGTTGATCATTGTTCAGATGGTGAGAGCTGCAACCAGAGCATAAGGATGAAAATGGGGTGAAGGTTAACTGGAGACTTGTATCAGTCCATGAATAGGCATGCTCCTGATTACGATCTACTCCGTGTGGGTTCTCTCCATTGTTATTCTTATTTTTAGTGTTATTAGCATTGGCCTCATTCCTGAAGGCCTTGCCTGTTTCTGAATTCCATAGCTTCAAGAATAAGTCAGTGGGTGCCTTGGCATTGGCCTCCTCAATATCATTTCCCATCAACATACGAAAAGAAGATGAAGACGACAGAGTTGACTCTCTGGAGAGCCTTGCTTCAGCTTCAAGCCTTGCATTTTCCCACTGTGACGTGTGCCTCGTCAGTGACCCTATTGTAGGGATTGTCTCAGATTTGGGTTCATGGGTGGATGGATCTACTCCCATTTGCAACAGCTTTTTCTTCATGTAGGTGTTCCAGAAGTTCTTGATCTCATTGTCGGTTCTCCCTGGCAGCTGGGAAGCTATTGCAGACCATATCCAAAGTTCAAATATATTAAAAGAAGAGTGCAATTCTTACATTGAAAGATAAAAAACAGTTTTGACAACGGGTGTTTTCAACTGCTTCTACTTTCAGACAATAGTTAAACAAGAGCGCCTTTTGTTACAACTGTTAAATAGTATATGGTTGTAAACAGCATGTCTATAATGAACGTGGGATTCAACACAATTCATGCTGACATACTGTTCGCAATCAATCTTTCAATGATATACCTGTTGCCTAGAATTGCATGCAGCTGAAAAATACTTCTTTCTTCTTCAGGGGCAAATCGACCTCGCTTAATATCTGGTCTTAGGTAATTAGTCCAACGCAGGCGGCAACTCTTCCCACACCTCAAAAGCCCTGTCCACATTCATATTTTATATATTCACAACGTAGATACATAAATTCCCATGTGACATGTTTGAATCTGTCAACTATTTCCCCTCCCTTTGCAGAATTAAGAAAATTGAAAAAATTGTTTTGCCAAGAAGAATCATCGAAATATATAAAACAAGAATCATCTAAAGATATAAAATCTCTCATTTTTATGTAGACAAAAATTTATTAAAAAAACACGTTTTTACATGTAAAGTAGTTTTTAAATATATATATTTAAATTATTAATTGATAATTAACGTTGAATAGAATTGGCATTATATAATGCAGAAGTATGTAATGGAGAAGTTACGATACGATTTATAATTATTGTTGATGTTACAACCTATTTCTTAAGTTCATCATCAACAATGATACTAATTTGAAGAAGTGACTTAAAATATCAACAACAATTATAATTCGAATCCCAATTTTTCTACTACATAATATTAATATATACTTAAACTAAAACACAAAATATCTCCCAATTCATTACATATTGTGAATATTAATTCAATCTAAATGATTTTTTATATCAGTACGCACTGCAATTTATGAAAATGAAATCAACGCAGTACATATATATTATATACAGACCAGCTTGCTTCGGAAGAGCCCGCCAGCTTCCACAGCCATTTTTCTGAATGTACTCAACAAGAATCTTATCTTCATCAGAGGACCAGGGCCCTTTTTTCAGGCCCAATTTTTCGCAGCAAGGGGTTCTACCCATGATTATTTTATTTCTGTTTTTTCCCTAATGCACAAACAAAACAACTAACAGATCAATAAAGCAGGATTTCAGCAGCAGAATGGCACTTACAATTCTTGTCAAGTTTGGCATTCCTATACAGATTGTTACGCAGAAAATGAAGTGTGGGTTGCACATTAAGAGTAATTAACAAGCCAGGCATGACATGGCGTTTTCACATTCAAAAGATTGGGCCAACAATAAACAACCCTAAGTTGGTGTGTGAAAGGCAAATAAATGTTGTATCCAACAGTGGGGGAGTCTCTTTAATGTGTAAAAGTGTCGTTATAGATATACTTCATTTGCAGATCAATATACGTCCACTCTTACTCCACGTAATGGTATAGAATGTTTTGGGCAGGTAGTCTGTATATATATATATATATATATATATATATGTCTGGGTGTACAATGAGACATTTAGTTATTGTTGTCCCATTTAGTGTGATTGGTGTCCGTCAGCTTAAAATATTGGGTCCCAATTTACCAACCAATTAACAAATGATATTGCATATTAAATATGATATATTAATATATAATATGTATGATTAATTTATTTATATATAAGTTTTTTAATAAGAATAAAATAAAGAAATCATTTAATCGAAACTGTGTATGTGTTTATGTGTGTGTGTGTGTGTGTGTGTGTGTGTGTATGTGTTTATATATATATATATATATATATATATATATATATATATATATATATATATACACACACACACACAGACATACACACACACACACACACACACACACACACACACACACACACACACACACACACATATACATATACATATTGGTGTACAATGAGACATTTAGTTATTGTTGTCCCACTTAGTGTGATTGGTGTCCATCAGCTTAAAACCCTGGGTCCCCAATTTACCAACCGATTAACAAATGATATTGCATATTAAATATTATATATTAATATATAATATGTATGATTAATTTATTTATATATAAGTTTTTTAATAAGAATCAAATAAAGGGATCATTTAATCGAAACACGGTAAGGCAAACAATGAGACCCACCTTGCATGAACAAGGCATGTAACGACATTTTTAATACATTGCTTGGCTATTAAAATTTACTCCTTTGTAGTTCCATTATGTTAATGAGCACCATGACTACCTTGTTCGCCATTTACATCTTCGATAATTGTTGAATTTATCATTGACAATGGATTCATCCCCTTGAGAATAAGTGTAACAATGCGCTGAAGAAGAACGAGGCCACATTGTTAGTGGTTTTCAAGGCACATTTGACAATTTTTTAATACGCAATAGGGAATATATTTGTTTATAAAATGGTTGTGGCAAATTCCTTTTTTTTCATTTTTTACTATGGATTAAGTGGGTTTATAGGGCTAAATTTAGTAATAAGTCTACTATTTTTGTAGTGGTACCAAAAACAACTCCTAGGTTGAGTAGTTATTTTGATGCTAATGATTTTAAGGCTTTATTGATAAAATTTCATCGGGCACATGTGTTGGGATCGTGTCACCAAAAGGGTTCACTATGACAATTAATTTATTGTCTCCTACCTTGGTTCACTTTGCTCCACTTAAGGCTTGTGAAGATTCTCAAGGAAGAATTTTTTTGCACAAATAGAGTAGTCTATAACTACAACACATGTATTTATTTAACATATTTCAAATTTTTTAATATAACATAATTTTGAAGGATTAAAATGCTTGATGTTTTATTGCAAAGGGAAGAAGTGATTATATACAATGCAAAGTCAATTACATAGTTCTATCTACTAGATCGGTAAGTATAGGAAGCGATGTTACATAAATGATAACTGAAACCTAACAATGTAATATGTGATTAACTATGATAACACTCCCCCTTTTATTACATTATTTTTACAAATGTACCCCTAAAACACATCAAATTTCACCTTGCCAAGTGACTTGGTGAGTATATCTACTACTTGTGAATCTATTGGGCAATATTGGAGCTAAATGTGGTGGTTCAAAACTTGTTCTCTAATATAGTGGCACTGGAAAAAAATGTGTTTGGTCCTCTCATGAAATACTACATTCTTAACAAGCTTTAACATATCCTAATTGTTGCAGAAAGGAATTGGTGGCTAATCTTCATGAATGTCTATGTCAAATAGGATGTGACATAACCAAATTACTTAGTGCACAGCTCCTCATACGACATTGTTTTCTTCCTCTATATATGAGTGCAAAACTACATATTAATTCTTACTAATCCATGAAATCAGTCTAGATCCGAGATGAAAAATATACTCTGAGGTTGATTTCCTATCATCAACAGATCCAACATAGTCTGAATGTGTGTATACTTCCAAGAATAAATTTGAGTTCTTGTATTCCAAACCATAATCAACTATACCTCAGACATGTCTCAAAATTTTATTTACTACAACTTAGTGACACATCTTTAGCTCTTGCATGAATCTTGAAAGATAGATTACAACAAAGCATATGTCTGGTTTGGTATAAGTCAAGTAAATGAGATTCCCAACAAGCTACTTATAGTGAGTTCCATCTACTTGAGGTGACTCATGAAATTGAGATAGTTGTAAATGTTTCTTCATCTGATTTGACATTGGTTTACAATTTGTTATCCCATATTTCTCAAGTCCAATATCTTGTCATATTTCATTTATGAGACAAAAATATGATTCCTCTTTTGCCATATCTCCAAACAAAGACAATAATGAAGTAGCCCCAAATTTGTCATGTTGAAGGATTTTTTCAAGTCATTCTTTACATCTTTTATGAGATCATCTGAACTTCCTATGATCACAAGATCATCTACATAAAAAACAAGAATGCCAATCTTTATGCCTACCTTCTTGATATATAAATTTGTATTTGAGGGGTTACAAATGAATCCATGTCGTAATAGATGATCGTCAATCTTAATGTAACATACCCTTGGTGTTTGATTCTAAATACAAACAAGAATGAAAAATTATGAAAAAATAGAACACAAATTTTAATAAAAATATCAAAATGCAGAGATACACCATAGATGCCAGAGAAATACCGCAAATGACATAAAATATAAAGGCTAATGTAAGCACAACCACATCTTTTATTATTGAAAAAATAGGGTTACCAGTGTCACCCTTATGGCCGTATATGTGTCGTGGCATTAATATTATAAATATAAAATATAATATTTTAAAAAAAATGGTGGGGATTAAGAAATGGAGAAGATTGAAGTGAGTTTGATGTAATTATGTAATTTTTTTGAACCATAATATTTCAATACTCAAATATCAGGAACACGACAATTTTGTTTGTTTTAAATTAATAAAAATTATTTATTCATTTGAAAATTATGAAATTTGTTAGAAAGAGATTCTATAAAGAGATTGATAAATATTTTTGATAAAATTGTGTGAAAAAACTTATACAGTTTTACTAGACATTATCAATATAAAATTTATATTTTATGCTACAACAGGTAATTATATATTTTGATTCAAAATTTATACAAAATACTCTATTATAAAAGGACAATCGTTTAGTGTTTTCACAATTAGGGCACAATACTGATACCCTACTATTACATAAAGAACTCAAGTACAACTATAGGTCAAGTGCGGTTATGGTAGGGCTATTTATAACCATTGACATGAGAAAATAGGTGTTTGGTTCTTCTTATATAGACGCTACTTTCCCTACATCTTTTCTAGTTTCAGCCTCACTTGTGATCTTACCCAACCATATATTGTGGAGAAACTATATGATATCCTAGTAATGGAAATTGCTTTTCTAGAAGTAACTGGGTTAATTCTTCTTTTCCAAATTTTATATTTATTTATAGGTTCAATTGTTTTTGGCCTCGATCAAAAAAGTTGCATCAATGGGTTGATGCCACAAGGACTAAAAACCATGTGATTCATTTATGTTGTAAAATATTTTTCATAGTCCAGTTATAAAACATAAGGATTATCAAAGAGTTCTTAAGAAGGGACCTTGGTTTTGGGTATTTTTTTCAATTTTGATCCCTTAACAATGGTGGTGTCTAAAATACTAGTTTGGTTTCAGCTTTGAAGTCTCCCTCTACCCTTTTGACAGCTATTGATAATACATTTGGAAGATTCATCAAGATGGATTTTGAGTGGTCTATGCAAGCATTGTTTATCTATGCTCGTATTTGTGTTGAGGTTGACCTTAGCAAAGGTCTCCTAGATCAAAACCAACTGAAACATGATAATTCCTATTGGCCTCGAATGTTAGATTATGAAAAGACTACTTTAGATGCCATCTATACCACCAAACTACCCATCTATATGGGGCTTGTCCACATCTAGGCAAGCCAAAAAATAAAAATGACTAGTCTAATTCTAAAGGCTAGCAACCGTATGAGCACACTCTTTCAACCGATGTTACGAAAGAGTCTAAAGATGGCACAAGGAAGAAAGAAGGTTCAGAGTTTTCTTGGCAAATGGCATTTATAGATAATGCTACAGGAGGCTATACCAAGAGATCACATAAATCTGAAACTTCAGACTCTGACAAGGACCAACCTCTGTTTAATGCTCAGCATAATCATGAACTTCTGATGGTTATTGCTAGTCTGATGGATCTGAGTCATCCAGAGTGTTAGATTGAGGTTCAAAAGAATAATAACAAAAAAGGTCATATTGTGGATATGGGCTTTGTCTCTTATTTTTTTCTCTTGCTGGCCTTTTGGTCTGTTTTGCCTAGTGTGACTTGTTTTTTGGGTGTGATATCTCCAACCGTATTTTTTGTATGACTAGCATTGCACATTAAATTTTTTTATCAATAAAAGTACTCTTTTCAATTTAAAAAAAATAGTAATAGGAAATTTAGATTTCAAATTCTATGGACAATTATATTATTTTTCAAACAAGTTATTTTTGCAAAGAAATAGAAAGTTAATATATTTTATGGAAATGGAACCAGAAATGGAAAATGTTTTAAGGGACTTACAGAGGGGTTCTATGTTGAGGGTTAGTATCTATATAATTTTGTTAAGTGCACTTCATTGTTTTATCACAAGTTTAAAAAAATATCTGCACCTAAAAATAATAGCAATTATTGTATAGAAAGAAGCTTTTGAGGGGTGGGAAACATAGAAGGTTGAAGATTCGAATTGTTGCTCCTAATTTTTTGGTTGCCAATTATAAGTTTCTATCTAATCAAATTTATTCTATTTTTTTTAAACTATATTTTTTTTATAAACTATTTTAAGTTTTCTAAGCAGTATTTATTGTGCAATATTTGAAAAATCATGAGCCCCTTAACAAGAAAAGAAGACTCCTATAATTTCTCAGCAATAACCTTTAAAAAAATTCAACAGCGTTCAATATGATACCCCTACCTTAGATGGATAGTGATGGAAGGAGGAGCCTTATGATAAAAATCAAATCATCTGTTTAAAGAGTACATGTTCTTCACAATAAAATCAATTTAAGTTTACAACCCTAAAAAAATAGCAGACATAGAGGAGCAGAAAGAGAACTTGATCCCTGCCTACCTAAAATGTTGTTATTCACTGGCATGACACTAGCCACGTAAATGTCTCATTTTACTCCTATATTCTTTTTGTTTGTTGTTTCTGTTTTATGTGTTACACCAGATTAGCTTAACAAAGGTTACGTCAGTGCCTTCTGTGTTGCAGATCGGCACTCTTACTTAACACCAGATTAACGTTACAGAAGTAAACATCTCCCTCGTATGAATCAGTCGAAATGGTTTTAATTCCTCTTGCCATTAAAAAAATCACGAGTCCCTCCCACCACAGAAATATTTTTCTGCTTAATCGTTGGATCTGCTTCCACGAATGTGATGGTGCCGTTTTAATCTGTAGATTTCAGCAGCAAAAATGTGAAGCGTAGCAAAGCGATGAATAAATTCTGTGTCTCAGAAATTAAATCCCTGGATCCTCCCACTGGAGGAAAGTGCATATTATTGTACAACATAATTAGATAGTCAAAAACAGCTAGATCTCCAAAAATGTTATATCAAATTAGAAAACAAGCTTTCGGCCTGCCGACGGCATCCGCATGCTTCTTCCACAGACCTTTTTGATGTTGTTTAATCTGCACAAGGCTATCAGGCTTAATGAAGTTTATAACACAGTCTTTTACAGTGGACAGAAGCCCGAAAAGTGGATTGAATTGTATTTGGATAGGAAACATCACATTTTAGAATTCCCAATGCAAAGTTCGTTTTTTTTTTGTCATCATAAATATTTAATGTTAAGTTCCTGCTGCAATCTGCTCAACTCCATTATATGTAATGGTGTTTAAGAGAAATTAGATAGAGGTCATATCAATCTTGGATTTGGGCGATCATAGAAACTTATTATATATGGAGGGAATTAAAGGATTTTGTAATTTTTAGTGTCATTAGCGCGCTTTTTTTATTTTTTTTTGATTTTGAGTATAAGGTGTTTTATTTCTGAAGGGTTTGAATGAATTGGTGGAGTGAAAATCATTTTTATTTTACTTTAAAATTGAAATCATGTACGAATAATATTCTTTTAGAATTATTAGTTATCAAATTAGTTATGTTGTGAGTGAAAATGTTGATAAAATAATGTATTGAATAGTTTCAAAATTGAAAACAAATATGTAATGGTCTAAATAATTGTAGAGGTCTTCTCCGAAACGCTTTGCTGGCTACACAAATTCTTTCCTACCCGAGCAGGATTCAAATTTTCACCACCACTCCCATGGCTCAAAGCCGTAGGTTCCACTCCAGCTAGCCATTTCAATGCAGGACTCGCTAGCCGTTTCAACACAAGACGCTCAGTGGCTTCCATTAACTCCTAGTCTCCATGTTGTTGGAGGGTCAAACACTTGCCCGCTCTCCTCTTTATAGCCTATCTCGAGTTGTTCTCTCCATCAAGTTGGTGCCCAACCACTCTGGGCTCTCCTGGTGTTTACTCTATGTCCTCGGTAGACAGATCCAACTCTTCTCTTTTCGGTGCTTCGTCCTCTCAATCCAATGGTATTTAAGAGGAGAAGGGTTTTTTGTATGAAAATCCTCCTATTCTGCATGAGATGCCAAATCCAGATCTTGTTCCCTCAATGGACAGGGGTTTCAGCTTCAAGGGATTGGAAGACACCGTTGTTTCAAAACCTAAATCTTTTACTGAAGCAACCTCCAAACCATTGTTTAGATCTGCGCCCAAGGCTCTCAGCCCTGCTTCCTCTGCTACTTTGGTGGCCTTTGTTGGGGAGGTGACCAAGAAAGTGCTTTCTGATGAAAGTTTCTTCACAACCCATGGCATCATCTCCAAATTAACAAATCTTTGGCCTAAACTTCAAGACCTCCATGCCTGGATCTCAAAAAATTGATAACCCCTATTACAAGGTAGACTTGAGGTTTACCTAGGGCTAAGAGTTTTTTATTGTTGCAAGGACAAGGATTTGATTCAAAATCAATTCTTGAGCTTGAATCTCCATCATTTGATCATGAAACCTTGGTGCCCCCTTTTAATCCCCTTACTAAACCCCTGAATGAAAGACCTATCTGGATTCACCTTCCTTATCTCCCTTTCTAGTTCTAGTCTGAACCCAACTTCAAAGCCATAAGTAACTCCTTGGGTAAATTTTTGCAAACCCACCCAAATATTACTATTTTTTTGCATGCCACCTTCACCACAATATTGGTCAATGTTGATACCTCAAAGGATCTACCAAAAACAATTGTTCTGCAAGTAGGCGACCATGCTTGGTCCCAACCTCTTGACTACGAAAGCTTTCTATTCCATTTTTGAAGTTGATTTAATACAAGTCACTTGACTAAAGACTACAAGCTTCATAGAAAAAAGAAGGAATCTTCTTGGTGGTCAGATTTCTACCCCAACCATCTCACTGTAAATGCCCTTAAATTTGAGAATGATGATTCATATTCATCTCTAGATGAGCTTAATCCCCCTAGCATAGATCGTGTCGATCCCTGAGTTTCAAAGGGGGAGCATAAGGTAGACCCTCCAATTTCAGAAATGAAGAGGCCATTTCTGGTTGTGAAAACCCCTATTGCTAAGGATGTTATTACCTTCTCTACAACATCAAGTGCAAAACCATTGGTTGTGGCTTTAGTGGTAGTTAAATCTCAGCCCTAAGAATCTATTGAAATTCTAATACCTCTAGCCTCAGATTCTTTGGAAGATGAGGGGGAGTGGACTAAAGTATAAAAGAAGAAAAGTGGCAGAAGATAGCAGTCCAGCATGATCCTCCATTTGAAGAGGGTCCACAAAAAGTACAAGATGTGATTCATTTATCAGTGGAGAGTAGTAGGACATGTAAGGGTTGTTATACATACAATCTATTTGGACAAACTTGGCTCTCATAGGAGAGCTTCTATTTCAGTTAAGTTTGGTAGAAACTTCATGAAAGTTTCTTGGGTAAATCTTTCTATTCTTTTTTAGTGTTTGGTAGATGTCTTTATTGAGGGCGATCTTGGCTACCCATTCAATTGCCATTGGCAGAGGTATTCTATTTAAGTTTTATTTTTTTATACTTTTATTCTCTCTTTTGCATAAGGTTACAAGGCCTTTCAATCCCATATTTAACCAATCTAATAGAATAAATTGTATTTACCTATAATATCAAAGATAAAATATACAAAAAAATTCTCAATTCTAATTAATGCACCACACTTCTATTGTGTGCAACTTTATTAACTAAATAATGCTTAAAACAATCCTTTTACAAGATACTTTGTATCATAATGTATTTAAAATAATATAAATTAAATCATAAATTTTACTTGATAACTAAGTAATCTATAATCATATTTATAAAATTACTAAGGTAAGTTAAAAAAGACTAAAGATAAATTAAAGAGAACTAAGAGTACTGCGAACACTAACTGATAATTTTTTGATCATCATGAAAGAAGGAACTATCAATTGACCATAACAAACTATAATTATATAAAATTGGAATCCAAAATTTCATATAGAATATAAATACACTTTTATTTTATTTAACTAATACTAAAAGCATGCCCCACAACTTGGGAACTCTTCAAGTACCTAGATAATGAACTTGAGTTACCTAGCAGTGTCAACTATTTTTTAATAAATCATTAGAAAATATACAAAAGTAACCAAAAACTTATTGGAGATCATAAATAAATTAAATAACCTTTCAAAACACCTAAAAAATTAAAATATACTAAGTCTAATAATATATCTTAAGTGCCCATATTGACATCATACTTAACATTCCTATATTTGATGTAAAGAGGTGAGATTCTTATTGTATTCTTGAGTTTTACATGAATATTATTTATAAATATCCACCATATTTAATATGTGCAATTTGATGTTATGTTTATATATTTATTTCTAGTAGAGGATAATATAATTGTGTACTAAATATTTGAAGACCAAGAAACTAACCCACTTCTAAATATGAAGCAATACCGAAAAATTTACTTCTTGTCATCAAGACATCATCTTGAATCTAAATTGTGTATCCAATGAAACATAAAAATTATGATAGTATAGAATGAATACTATGATTATAAGTACCTCTTACATATATAAAAATTCTCTTTACTAGCTACAACTATTTGATTGTCAATTTTCCAATAATACTAGAAATTAGTGAAACCTCATAACTGATATCAAATCTTGTCACAGTGAAATACATCAAATCTCCCACCCTACTAAAAATATTCTCATTATCTGAAGGAATTATATCCTCTATCAAAAAATTATATCTACTTGTAATTAGATTATCTATAGCCTTCAAATCTTGAAGATTGCATTTCTTCAACATGCCCTGGATATATTTGATTTGAAAAAATAAATACTTCATCTTTATTTTGATAGAAATTCATACCAAGAAAATACTTCATAATTCTAAGACTAGTCATCTCAGATTATGATTTCATAAATTTATTAAATCTATTCAACATCTCCATAGAGCTTCCTATAAAAATCAAGTCATCTCCATATAGACAAACATATAAAACACTATATTTCAATACTTTTATGTATATAGTTAGTTCATTTCGACTTATTAATTTTTTTTTGATCCAATAACCAGCTATAAATTATTTAGAACCAAGTCCTTGGAGCTTGATTTAGCCTATAAAGAGCCTTCTTTAGCTTAATTACCCAAAAAAATTTACCCTTTACTTCAAAATATCATGGCTTCCCCACTTAATTTTTTTCTTTAATTACTTTATTAGTGAATACACTTCTATCATCCATTTGATAAATTTTCATCCTTTATGAGAAAATACAACCAACCTTATTTTTATAGTATTTTGATGTGCCACATGATCATACATTTCCTCACAATTAACCCCATATGTTTGTGCAAATCATTTTACAAATAATCAATTTTTTATCTTATTAAATTTTACATGATTTTGACTTTGGTCTTGTAGACCCACTTTGTACCAATGACACATTTATTCAAATTATTTAATAGAATAAAAATCATATTGGCTTGAAATTTCACTGTAACTAAAACATCATTATTTATTTGCTTATTGATCCATATTGAGAAATTTATATTCATATGATACACATCTTTAAGAACTTATATATGAATGCACTTCAAAGTGTTTTCTAGGTAGAGATATTGATGCTTCCTCTTAAAACCACTTCACCCATCCATAGTGACTTAGAATATAAGCAAACTTAGTTTAGCATAGTGAGTGAAGTTCAGGTAAAATCACTATAAATTATTAATCAATGATCATTAACACCAATTTTCAATTTAAAACTCTCGATGTTAGATCACCCTACCTTAAGTATAAGTTTTGAAATTTTACAGAGTTAATTTAAATTGATTCTTTAATGACAACATATTTTAAGTAGAAATAGAAGGGGGATTAAAGAGAGATGCAAGTTCAATTTTTTTGATAACTCAATAATGTGGTAGGAAGGTGCTAACAAGATCTAGTTTATCATGCAATATTAATTAAGAATGATCATTAATGACATGTAGTTTTATTCTTGGTTTTGTTGAGAATTATAAATGTTAGTAGTGGAAGATATTACTAGAAACCTTTGAAATATATTTGGTTAAAACATGCCATACTTACTGTGCGGTCCCATGGAGTAGGAAACTGCATCTATTTCAATGGCATTGACATTCCCATGTATATATAATAATTCAAAAACTAAAAGAAAAATAATTATTGGATAAAAAAATATAGCAATAACTATTTATGGATATCATTTTATGTCATAGGTAGTGGTGTGGGATGTTGAATTTCAATACTCAAACATTATTTTTCTACCCCGTAGCAACCTGCATGAGGTGGAATGTTATTGATAATGCAAAATAAAACTCATATTTTTTATTTAAAAGGAAAAGTAAGGAATCACATAGGACCATATTACTAAAAAAAAATTACGTTTTTACTTTGTAGCACTTACTGAAAGAATTTAGTTTGCCCCTTTCATGGGATTATGATATTAGTCAACGTGATATTGAAGCCAACTGTTAATTTTGTGACAATTTTGATCAGTTTGTTTTCTTGGACATATAATTCCCTTTGATTAGGTGAGATGTTTTTTATTAACACACAAATTTAATGAAATTTTCAATGTAATAAAAAATAACATTATATTGTTGATAGGCTTTATTATTATTATTATTATTATTATTATTATTAAATAAAAATGACTGTTACAACAAGAATAAGATCTATGAAACATGAAGATAAAAAAGGAGACATAAATTATAATGCAAGAACCATTACAATTTCAACATTAAATTCATCTAATCATTTTCAACCTTTCTAATTTATTTTTCTAATTTTATCATTTGTTGTGTTAAGTCAATATTGTAGATGAGATCTCTCTGGATTATACTAAAAATATTATGTAAATGAAAATAGGGGCTAGAGTAAAACTTTTGAATTACAACTACAAAAGGAATATAAGAGTTATTAAACACAACAGTGGATCTATTCTTCCATACTTTGCTAATAATCAATTGCCTAAGGGATTCAAAAATCACATTATGATAAATTTTAAAGCCTAGAAGAGCTTGTTTTTAAGATAAAAAGTGTTCAAAAATATCAAGGAAGTCATTATGCACAAAAATACATTTTATTGTATCAAAACTACATCTCTAAAATATATGAACGATAGACTCAAAAAGATTCAAATTAGACATTTAAGAGGGTTGATGGTAATAAATCATATGTTATCAGTTTCAATATGTAGTTTTTAAAATACAAGCTTTGATGATATGATTTAGGCCATGACATCAGGTTTGGAATCTATATAATAACTCAAAGGTGCACCCATTTAACTTCTATAATTTTGCATTTCCACTTCAAATCAAGGCTTTATTCCGAATAACAACCCTGGAAAGATTTTCTGATAAACACATTTGAGTGGTAAGTGATCAATCCTAAAACTATTAAGCCACCTCTAATCCTATAGAAAATGTAATTGAATTAAAGTGGACATCTTAATAAGTAATGAGTTTTCCACAAGTTGTAGAATTTCATTAATAACAACCATTTTTGAGTTATATAGGCAGAAATATCCTTTAAAAGTGACCAGTGTTTCCATTGATAGCAATATAAGTGAAATAAATCTCTAAATTACCATATGCCTTTATTAAACACGTGTTTTCATTTTAGATTAGAGTGAAGAACAAGGGTAATCAAATTAGTTAGAACATGTCTATTCTACCAAACCAAAAAAGTTAAAAAACTAAGACTAGATTTACCTTTCCACTCCAATAATTGAGAATTTTCTTGCCAAAATATCCACATACTATTAAGTGTCAGAGTGGGGTTCACACTTTAGGATCAACTAAATAGGATCAAATTCATGGAAAAACCTATATGGAGCGGTGAGACCATAAAAATAATCCAAAGGAAGAATCTTATCTTCACAAAAATAAAATTATATTAATGAGTATTAGCTAAAAAAATACATAGATAGGTACATTATAAAGGTGAAAGACAAATATTTCCCAACATCTTCATGCATTTGGTATTATCTTCTCCAATGAACTTTTTAAAACCTAAACAAGCCAACTAGACTATGTAGGTAAAACCATATAGTGGGACAAAGCCTAGACTAACAATCCCCTTAAGCATAGTTTATGTGGGGTAGAATAATTTATTCCTGAAAAAAGGTTTGATGAGGTAATCAAGTATATATAGATGATCCACAAGAGAAAGGAGAAATTAAAATTGCTTGAACCCCAAGAAGAGCATGTATATGAAGATACTTATTCTTAATGAAGGGTTAGGTGGATATATCAACAATTTTATCCATTGTTTGGATGTACCAGAGATCAATGACTTGCTCATGGATAAGATCCCAATTGAAATGCATGTGAATATCTACATGCTTGGTCCATTTATTGAGGATTATATTCTTAAAAATATGGATTGTGCTTTAGTTGTCCTAGATGATGATTATTGGTTGTTGAAACTAGATTCCAAACTTAGTTAGAATCCCCTAAAGTGAAATAGACTTAGTGGAAGCATGAAAAGCTCCTATGTATTATGTCTCAATATAAAATAATGCAATAGTATTTTGTTTCTTTATTAACTAACTAATCAGACCTAAATCGAGGGAAAAACTATAGCATGAAGTAGACCTATGATTCTTGATGTCACCATCCTAATATGAAACTATAAAACCAATAAAGTTGATGTCAATCTCTAATCCATAATGAATACCAAAACTATGAGTATCATGAATGTAGGGGAGAATCAAATTAGATGCTTTATGTTGCAACTCATATTGTTCATGCATGAATTTGGAGACCATGACCATTACATGTGAAATATTAGATCTAGTGTGCATAAATTAGATGAGACTACTAACACATTGTTGATATGATATAAAATAAACCAAAGGAGATGGAAAAACAATGTCAAGCTTCACACCAGATAGAAAATGACTTAGATTTGGGTTACAATCAACCATGTTAAGTTGTGCAAGGAAATTAAGAGAATACTTATATTGTGCAATAGTGATCCTAGAGTCATACTGATAAATTTTAATCACAAGAAAGTAATACAACAAACCCAAGTTAGTCATTAAGAACCTATAAAAGAAATAGTTTTTGCTAATATGATGGTGGATGAAGAATTTCCTATGATTATTAGGTCATATACATAGAGAACCAAAATCAATAGTGAGTCATCTTACCACAAAATATAGACATTTAGATCAGTATGGCATTAGGTAAACCAAACCAAAATAAGAAATGAGTCCATATTGGCATACAAAGTGTTACAAGCTTGTTTGAGGCTATAGATAGATTTATGAAGTTTTCAAACTAAGAAGGAATTTTCCATAAATCCTGGTGGTTGCTCTATGTGTATTTTCTCTTTAAGGTCACTATAAAGAAAGACACTCTTCACATCTATTTGATGAACATCCCAATGATGTTTTGTGTCAACAGTTATAGTGAGTCAGATTGAGTTTATTTTAGAAACTAGGGTGAATGTCTCAATATAGTTAATGTCAGGTACCTCAGAAAACACTTTTCTACCAAATATGATTTGAACTTGTCTATAAACACATTTTCTACAATTTTTTTTGGTAAATCCACCTATATCAAACAAGTTTTCTTCCTTTAAGAAGAGGGACTAAATCCCAAGTGTTATTCATGTTTACCATTTTGACCACAAATCAAAATGAGTCAACCCCCTATAGTATAAATCTAGATATAGAGGTATAGTATAATGTCATAGAGTGTAATTATTTAAGTATTAGTAATAAATTATTGAAGTTATGATAAATTATTTAAGTATACTTCAAATAGTCATCGATGAAAGTAAGCATGATTTACCCTTGTTACACTTCTCCTTGGGATGCTCACTAAGTATGCAACTTTAGAAAACTCTATTATAAAAATTGACTTGTGGAAACTTTGAAACAATGATATGATGATTGAATTAATTTAGGTAGTGATAGATGATATGGCTGAATCACTCATTCCATAATTTACTCACCCCACCTAAATTAGTGACCAATGTCATAGAGGGTTGATCAGGTGAAAAATGTTATAAAGTATATAGTTGTGATTGGTGATTTGGTTTTCTAAGTACAAAAATGGAGTCACTTTTAGCTTCCCTAATAACTATAGAATTAGGTGTGAACACAACTTTCTTACCCGAACTAATGTGGGTGATCTAATAAATAGAAAGGAGATTAGTGGATAAAGAGGGAACACAAAACATCATGAAATGTCTCATCATTAGCTTCAATGTATCTACTCCCATTAACTTATGTACAAGTATCTTCACCCAAAAAGATGGAATGTATAAAACAAGAATCCAAGGATGAGAACATGTCATGTGATTAAACCATGTGGTGCAAGGATCCAAAGTCAATAAACTCATATTGAAAGTTTAGATGTAACTACAACAAGTTATTTACCCTTCTTACTATCTTTGGCCTTATACAACTTATGATGATGAACTTTGATTTAGAGAATTAGAGACACCAATATTATACTTCTCAAACATTTTTATCAAGTGATAAATTTTCTTATTCATGCATTTGGATTCATCATACCTAGATTTATTACAATAGGCACATGTGAGTTTCTCTTTCTTGGGTTTCTCATCTAAAGAGGAGGACTCTTTTGATGATTTTGACTTAGCATAAAATTTAAAAACCTTTCTTTACTTTAGATCCTTTTTTTGATTCTTTTCCTTAAAATTGGAAGCCTTTTATTTGTCATGACTCATAGTCAAGGCATGAGATTTAGGTGGCTTGAGTGTACCCGTTTGAATGTGCATGTCTTAATCCCAAGTCAAATCATAATCAAAGTCATGCAAGGATCACATGGTCCATGTAGTTCCAAGGAAATATTTAACATCATGGAGGGTAGAAACAAAGACAAAATAGTCAGATCCTAATTTTACAAATATGGAAATAATCAATTGGTCATCTTTTTTTTCAATGCTATATAGTTTCAATTACAAATCGAGTGATCTGAAAATTATGAATAAGTGTTGTATTGTATCAAAGTCTCTTGGGTTTAAACTAATGAGCTCATTATATAACTCATCACCCTCATGAATTACTACTTTTCAAAGATTTTTTACAATAAGATCCACACTTTATTTAGAGTTGTTATAGATTTTATATAAAAGAGCAAGTCAATAGACAAAAAAAGGCATAAAATACCATATGCTTCATCACTTTTATTATACCACTTCAGCTTCTCTATTTCAAGTGTTAATTTTATTTATGTACCCATTAGAAATTAGTATAAGTCTTTTCTCCTCAAGAGGATTTCCACTTTGAATTTATACTTGTGATATTTGAATTATCTGAGAATTAAAACTAAACTTAGATCCATGGTATAAAAAGTAAGAATGTGTTAAACTGTGTGTTGAAAATTGATGATATGCAAGCTGCTGAATCTATAAAAGTTCATTTTACAAGCTAAAATAATACCAAAAATGCATAGATCTTGAAAAAACTTGTAATTTCAAAAAATGTGACACCTAAAACAAAGATGTTGGTAGAAAGTTATGTAATTTTGAATGTTTCTTGATCATAAATAAATGATATCTACTTGTATAAATTTTAAAAATTTTGGTGTGAAAATGTTTAGGTCAAAGAATTTTGGAATGAACTTCCCCACAAAATAACTTATTCCCCCTTCGAGAAAAAGTTAAATAATTTTCTGCTAGATGAGAACAAGGGATTAACTCTCATATGACTAGGGGCTAATACCTAAAGTGGGTGCTCTCCCCCCTCATTTTGATTGATGAAAAAGTGACATATACTAAAAGATAACCCATTTTTTAAATGAATAGTGTCACCCTTCACAAATTTAAATTTGATAACCATATGAATTTTTATGATGAGTGTGCACATTCATAATATGGATGGTTGTGCCTAATCATAATACACAAGCATGGGCTAATAAATGGGTACAAGCAGTTATGTTGGCATGGTATCAGTGGGTGTAGAGGATATTTGAGCACTAGTGCATCGATGTGAACATATAGGCATAGGGGGAACACATTCACATTCATGTGAGGGTGGAGGACACAATGGCACTAGTGTGTCCATGGGAGATGTGTGGGTGTGAAATAATATAAAAAAATTTATAAGTCCAAGTTTTTACTAAAGATGTTGAACCAACTAAAAATGGTGAAAAAACTAGCAAGGAAAACATTAGATCTTGAAATATCTCTATGGTTTCTTAAAAAATAGTAAAGACCCACTTCATATTTTTAAAAAGCTAGAAAAATATATAAAGATTTTTCCATTTCAAGGACCAGGTGGTTTAAAATTTTTATATTTCATAATTGTTTTTTCAAACCCTCTAAAAATGGTTAAAAAAAATGATTATCATGAAACTAGGTCATGTTTATAACTAATCCTATAAATTTGACACATTATGAATCCAATGACACTATCTATTTATTTTTTGTAGACCTTTTATTTATGTGTGTGTGTGTGTGTGTGTGTGTGTGTGTGTGTGTGTGTGTGTGTGTGTGTGTGTGTGTCTACACACACACACACACACACACACACACACACACACACACACACACACACACACACATATGTATATGTATATGTATATGTGTATATGTGTATATGTGTGTGTGTGTATACATACATACATATATATATATATATATATATGTATGTATGTATGTATGTATGTATGTATGTATGTATGTCTATATATATATGTATGTATATGTGTGTGTGTGTGTATATATGTGTGTGTATATATATGTATTTATATATTTATGTACATATATATATATATATATGTATGTATGAATGTATATGTATATATATGTATATATATACATACATATATATATATATATATATATATATATATATATATATATATATATATATGTATGTATGTATGTATATATATATATATATATATATATATATGTATATGTATATATACATATACATATATATATGTACATATACATATATATATATATATATCTGTGTGTGTGTGTGTGTGTGTGTGTGTATATATATCTATGTGTGTGTGTGTGTGTCTATGTGTGTGTGTGTGTGTGTCTATATATATATGAATGTATGTATCTATATATGTATGTGTGTATATATGTGTGTGTCTATATATATATATATATATATATATATATATATATATATATATATATATATATATATATATGAATGTATGTATCTATATATGTATGTGTGTGTGTGTGTGTATGTATATATATATATATATATATATATATATATATATATATATATATATGCATGTATGTATGTATGTATGTATTTTATTGAAACCTCTCCACTCTCTTAAAAGACAGATGAAAAAAATACCTAAACAAGATAGAATGTTAGATCTCATAATAGGAACATTGACATTCAGCTACCAGCAAAGCTTTGATACCATGTAAAAGTGGGTCAAAATTGAGGATCAAATATATAGATGGAATGCATGAAGAAAACCTATATGGAGTAGTGAGACCAAATGAACAATCCAAATGAAGAAGTTTCTCTTCACAATAAGAAAAATACATTAATAAGCATTAGCCAAAAAGTACATAGGTAGGTACATTATATAGGTGGAAGATAAATATTTACAAACATCCTCATGCATGTGGAATTATCTTCTGCAATGACATTTATTAAACTTAAGAAAGTTAACTAGAATGTATAGATAAAATTGCATAGTGGAAAAAATCCTACACTAATATTAAACGGGGCAGAGGCTAAGAGTTTGAGGTGCTTAAAGATGAACAAATTATCATACATATGCATATATTTCCATTCACCCTTATAAGTAGAAGTTGAAACTCTATATTTAACAAAAACTTTCCATGGTTTAAGGTCATGAAAAGCCTTGAAGATCCATTTAAAAATCTAACACTTAAATTATGTCCAAGGATCCATAACCCCAAGCCTTCATTGTTCTTTCGAATGAATGTATTGATTCGAAGAGATGTACTTCATATATTTTACACCATCCAATTTTACCCAAATATTAGTTTTTAAAAGATTCATAATTCTATTTTAGCATGTTTCATAAATAAACTAATGTGAAGAATAGTAAAAATTCATTAAGACAAAAACCTTGTTTAAAAATTCAAATCTACCAACAAAAGAAATAAATTTATATCTCCAACAATCAATGCTTTTCTAAATTTTCTTAAAAAACCAATTTCACTTGTTAATAAGAGAGACTCCAATGCCAAAGGTCATACCTAAGTACCTTATAATTTCACCATGTTATACACATTTCCACTTTTGAGGAATCCAATGGGGAGTGGGATCAACTTAAATCATAATAAATTCAATCTTATGCATCACAAGTATAGACCCTGAAATAACACAATACAACTCAAGAATATCTATAACATTGTTGATTTCTTCATTTTTCCTAAGAAAAAGCATACTATCATCAATTTAATGAGTTAAGGGCATATGTATCATAGGAAGAGTGATCTCTATAATAAGATCATTATTATGTTCCATTTGAATATAATGATTATAAGAGGGCAACATGGGATGTTTGGAAGGTCTTGAGATCATTAGTATGTTTTAAACCATCAAAATATTTGTCTCTTTGAGGACCCTTACATATAAATCCCCAATTACATTTTATGCTATGTAGTAAAATTATGATACCACTTGATTAAAATAGAAATTATAGATCACAATATAATTGAAATAGAGAATAATATATATTTAAATTATGAGTTATTTTGAGGGGGAAACTACCAAAACCTTAAAATAATAAAAATAATTCAATATGATGACTAAATACTAACCACCACCTGATATATATACCCTATGTATGCTATGTAGACTCCCTAGGATGACCCTACTATTAGTATAAATCTATAGAAATGACCATTTGACTTAATTAAAGGTTATTCTAGCCAATATTCATACATACATATCAAAATACATGTTATAGGTTAATGGTGTTACATTCCTCTCCCTTAAAACCAATGTTGATGATCACTAGATGCTTCTATGGTTATGCTTCATCCTCTCATGTTGCATCTTCACTAGTCATATTCTTCCACTCAATCAACTAATTTTTAATCATATCTAAATTATTTCCTTTGGTTCCAAATTTTTTTTCCCCTTCTTATCAATATTTTGTAATTATTTTTGGGATAAAACTATTTATCCAATGTCCTTGTTCAATTAGGAAATATAAAAGACTAAATGTATTTTTTTGACTAAAGTAAGTCATGTTTATATGCTACACTAGCAATCTTTTGTAATATTTATAAAGGCTGAAATACCTATGTGAAAGATTGTTATCATTATTATATTATTTCAAATATATTTGTTTATATGTATATACTCATACATTAACCCAGTCTCTAAGTTAACAATATCTTTCACTATGGTGTTAGATAGTTTGTTGCTTCATGAATTCTTGTGCCATTGATAAGTTATCTATGAAACTAGAGAGTACGTCTTAATAGTGTTGAATGTATTATTAAAATGATCAAAACTTTATCTAGACCCTTAAAGATGAGGTGATTGAAGTTTGATGATACCCATGTAGTGCAAACAATGGAGACATTTTGAATGAGATATAGAAAGAAGTTTTATACCACCATTTAGCTACTGGGAGACATTGAACCCAATTATACTATTTATATGAAGTTAAAAAAATACAAATATAACACTCCAAACACTATTTTACCACCTTATGTTCTCACTATATTGGTGATGATATGATGAGATATGAGCTATTTGAGTACCCAAAATGAGAATAACTCAATCCAAAAATTACTAGTAATTAAGGCATCACGATCACTTATTAATATCTTTGGGGTCCCATGCAACTTATGAAATGCATCCATATTTTTTCTACTGTAATTGGTACAAATGGATATAACAAGGCACACAATGGAAATTTTTGGTGAGACTATCCCTGACCACCATGATGACATTCATTCCCCCATGTTTGGGTAATCTTATGACAAAATCCATGGAAACCTTCTTCCACATATGACTATGAATAAATAGAGGTTAAAAAAGACTTAGGGTCTTGATTTTCACATCCTTTTTTTTATGACACAATATGCATTCATCTAAAAAAATCTAGACTTACAATTTTATCCCCTCCAAAATTAAATCATGCTTGATTCAATGATAAATATTCAAGTCTAAGATAGAGTGATCACCTAATTGAGAAGCATTAACCTCTGCAAGAAACTTATATTTAATATTATACATACTATAGAGAAGATTTAAAATCAAGTTAGTCAAGCATTAGTCCATAAATAATGAAAAATGCATAAAGAACTAACTAACTAAGCCCATCTATTCCTATTGGAATTACAAAGGATAGCAAGAAAAAAATGAAAGAAAGAACATCATATTAACTTCCCAAATGGATTCACCATACATATGTGGCTCAAAATCATGTTGTCCCTTGATCAATCATCCTTGTCTTTGTCAACAAAGGTGTCAAACTCCTCCAATGTCTCAAGAACACTCCATAAAACCTAGGCTCATGATTCTAAATCATTAAACTAGCCTATCAATGAATCTTAAAAACAAAATCAATTATCAAATGCAAAGGATTGTGAAAATAATTTAACATTATAACTTTGTTATATTCAAGCTTAAAATTCATGTCCATGGCATCTCTATTTATAGATTTTTGAGATTGGTCAGTCTCAACCATGACCGTCCATCTAAATATTGAGATGTGTGGCCGTGGATAATATTAATATTTAGAATTAAATCCTTAATTATCTTCATCATGAACTCAGAAGAGGGGAAATTGAATAGGTGTGGGAGGCATTAACCAGGCATGGATGACCCATAATCTTGATATTTGTGGCACTTATGGCCTAGGGATGCCTTCCCAAGAAATGTTGTCACCTGATGATGTAGTTAATAAGAAACAATTTTCAAAAAGAAATATTCAAAAACTCTCATGAAAACTTCGCTTAAGCTCTTGATTTAGATTAAGTAGCCTTAAACAAGGTTAATCAATATTTGTGCAATTATTTGAAAATTGACCCTCAATTAATCAAAATAGTCAGAAAGCCATATTATTGAGTTGTAATTTGACTTGGCCAGAATTAGAAGGTGGCGTTAGATGCGCTAGAACCATATTTCCATTTAGAATTTTTTCAACATAAAATAACAAAAGTATGTGGTGTGTACCAACAAATTTATATGAAATGAGTGATCTGGAGTTCAAAAGGTGAAATCATCATTTTGACTCAAAATGAATTGATCAAAGTTAGCTGAACGATAATTTACATTGCCCCATTTAGGGATACTTTGACCTAAATTGGAACATTTAAATTACAGGTTTGAACCATTTAGCATGATTTATGGATTTTGATTTAAAATGTGCATTTGAGTGTAATTTGAGTAAGATTGACAATTTCAACACAAATGGTGTTAGGAATTAGATGTCTACATTTTGCCCTTATTTGAGAAGGCGTAGCGAGACATTCAGGTGAATAAACATCTTTTTAAAGAAAATATTTGTCAAGAATAAATTGGAATAGACTAATGATGCCCCCTTGAGAGGACGTATTAGGATGAAAGAGAAGGATGGACTCTCAAAAAGAGAGAGAAAGTGGGAGGTTAACCCATGGAAAAGATCATATCCAGATGAGTTAATGCTTGAACATATGATTACCATCAATGATCAAAATATAATGAGAGGTATAATAGGCCCCAAAGATGATGGGAATAGAAAATATACAATCCATAAATGTAAGGGACACACTATAAACGTACCCAATTTGAGAGTATAAGCTGTGTGGTTATGACATTGATCAATCTCGAGATAAGTTGCACACTAAATTATTGCCATCGTGGGCATTAGTGTGGAGAGCTTGGAATTAGAGGAAAAGAGAGAGTGTTCTACTTCAGGAAGATAATTACCACTAGAATTGGGTCTCTAAAGAGAAGATAATAAGTACTCTAGCACAACAAATGTGATCATGATAAAATAGTTTTTCCCTAGTAGGGAAAATTTTGATCATTGATAAAGAATAAAGAATGATTTTTCCCCTATAGAGATGCTTTGATTCATACATAGTTTAGATGTTGGGCCCTAGCATGGGTAATTGGCAAGCAAAAATAACTCAAGGATATAACTAAAAAGATAGGTTAAAGTAAGCGAGCACAAACGTACATACGATGGTGTAATGGCTTAGAAATTCATATAACACCAAGCATATGAGAATGCAAAAAGTGATGAGAGAGATAAAAATAAGAATATATATAGTTGAGATAACCTCAATAGAAATTGAGCACTGCCTACATAGTTCCATAGACTCATGTTCCAACATGAACTTTATGCCAATGTAGTTCACCCAAGTTTGGGAGAGAATGGATTGAGGAATGATGAAAAATGACCAAGAATTGATTAGACTCATAATATATTCAAAGATATGCACGTCTAAGCATAGACTTAAGTGATAAAATGCATGTTACCTAGAAGCCTAATTCCATATCAGGAGCCTAGGTTTTGCAAAGTGTTCTTGAGAATTGTTCATTGGAGTTGTTGTTGACGTTAAGACTTTGAGACCTGAGCATAAAGTGCTTGCTATATAAAAATAAATTAGGCATCATAAGTATGAATAACTTAGAATGATATAAGATTATAGTTATGCTGAGCCAGTTCAAATGTGAATACCTATAACTAAGGATAATTTTAAAACAATGACCAAAACCAGAGTTACAATGATTTGGATTTAAACCAAAAAAAAAAAGATAAAGATAAACATAAACATAAATGAACCTATCTTTAAATCAATAAATGATCTCAATTAGGAACAAAAATATAATAAAAAAAAATGCAAGAATGTCTTAATGACATGAGACCAAGATCTGAATAATCAAGATCCATGTGGACCATCAAGGCATTCTTGAACACAAAAGAGATAAGTAAAATCAAACATAAAAATAAAAGACCAACAACAATCAAATAAAAAATATGGTCCAAGAACAATGTAATAACATAGGATCAAGATATAATTAATCGAGATCTATGTGAATCATCAATATGTTCTGAAACACAAAAAAGATAAGAAAAAAATATTCAATGAAACACAAGACCAAGATGAGACAATAAATAATAAAAAGAGAAAATGAGAAGAAATAAAAGGAGAGGTGTGAAAGCACAATAAAACACTAAGAGGAGACAACAAAACACCAAGAAAACTCAAATAAACACACACGAGTAAAAACCAAGTTAGTGTGGTTTAAAGACAAATGTTTATGCATGTGTGGTAAAGGCATTACTTTCTACCACATAATAACAAAGAAAAATGACATGAAAATTATTCCCTAATTAAATAGGAATAATGATAGAAGAAATAGGGGAAGAGAAGAGTTGGCCGAGCTGACTCCAAATGTATAAGACACGTGGATGCTGCCTACATAGTTACATGGATGCATGTTCTAACATGAACTTCAAGCCAAATGTAGTTCTCCTAGGAAATGGGATAGAATAAAATGATGATCAGACTAGCATGATTAATGTTATAGAAGAAATGGAAGATACGATAAACAAACAAGAATGGTCTGGCAGACAAGATCTTGATGAGATGAGAAAGAATGGCATTTCAAAACAGCAAGTGCGGGGGACAAGATGAAATGAATTGGTGTTTTTGTGCTTTCAAAATGGAAAGAGAGTAGCATGGTGAAATGATAATCTATAAATGTATAGAAGGGTGAGACAATATTTTTGTTCTTTTGTGGATCATGTTCTGATGTTTTTGGTATTTTCAAAGTATTTATAATGTTTTTGGTGTTTTTAGGATAAAATATGCATAAGGTGGGACCATCTAGTCGAGGAGATGCATGTCCTAAGATTAGAGATTCTAATAAGATAGCTAAGCTAGCTACAATGGCCCATGCTCACAAATCAGTGAGAGTGAGGATCTTGATAAAACAATAAAGAGCAACAAATGTGAAATAGAATAATGTGCAGCCTAAAGTAAAAAAGAAGTATCAGCATTCACATTTTTATAACAGTGTAGCAATGGTCTGGAATTGAGAATATGTTTGTATTCACTTGTCTGAAGCTAAAAAATACTATCTTGGTTTAACTACTTTGTAGAACTGCTACTGATAACATTCATAATGTTCATGAGACATAATCAAGATCATAATTGGTCAAGGGATAAAAAGTGTTCAAGCTTATAACATGCCTTAGACATAACAAATAATATGCTTTTCAAAGATAGTAATCCAGAATGGGATGAAGAATGCATTTAGAGTGACAAGGATTCAAAGCCTTTACTGTCTAGAATCATGAAAAGTGGACTAAGGTAGTATAAAATGCATTCAAGGTAAGATAAAAGGATGGGATAAAATTATGACAGCACAAGTTGCCCTCATGTCTGGGGTCTTGTAGACAATGGTTCAAATATGTTCATGCATAGAACCTCTTAAGGTGTATGATGTTCATGGGCTCTAAAAGTTCTTCACCATTAGGTTTAGCTAATTGATATGCTCTTGATCCATAGTTTGCTGTGACAATATATGGTCTTAACCAATTAGGCTGAAACTTGCCTTTCTTTTTAGGTTTAGCATTCGTATTATTCTGGTTCTCTTTCAAAACTAAGTCACCAATCTCAAATTCTTGAGGGAGAATGTATTTGTTGTAGCTTCTCTACAATCTGTTCTGATAGACCTGTAATTTTTTTAAGGCAACCAAATGCTTACCATCAAGAAGCTCTAGTTCATGTAGTTGTGAGGCTCTATAGTCTTCATTATCTTTAATGTGCTCCAGTGATTTTTTTAATGATGGGATCTCGATCTCGATCAAGATGATAGCTTCAGTGCCAAAAACAAGAGAGTATGGAGTATCTCTAGTTGGGGTGTGATGATTGGTTCTATAAGCCCAAAGGGTAAAAAAGAGTTGCAAGTGCCAATTATGGCCAACATCATTGATAATCTTCTTTAATATAGATATAATGGTCTTATTTTATGACTCAGCTTATTTAATGCCTTATGGGTTATATTGGGTGGATTTATTGTGCTTGATCTTGAATTTTACATAAAGAAATTTCACATCTTGGTTCACAAAGGATCTACCATACCTATGTGGCTCAAAAGCATGTTCTCCCGTGATCAAGCATCTTTGTCTTTGTCAACAAAGGTGGCAAACTCCTTCAATGTCTCAAGAACACTCCATAAAACCTAGACTCATGATTCTAAATCATTAAAATAGCTTATCAATGAATCTTTCAAACCAAATCAATGATTAAATACAAAGGATTGTGGAAAAAATTTAACATTATAACTTTTCAATATTCAAGCTTAAAATTCATGTCCATGGCCTCTCTATTTAAATATTTTTTATATTGGTCAGGACCAACCATGACCGTCCATCTCAAGATTGAGATGTGTGACCATGGATAATCTTAATATTTGGAATTAAATCCATAATTATCTTCATCATGACCTTGGAAGAAGGGGCATTGAAGAGGCATTGGAGGCATTAACTAGGCATGGGTGACCCATAATCCTGATATTTGTGGCATTTATGGTCTAGGGATGTCTTCCCAAGAAATGATGTCACCTAATAATGCAATTAATATGAATCAACTTTCAAAAATAAATATTCAAAAACTCTCATAAAAAATCCACTTAAGCTCTTGATTTAGATTAATTATCCTTAAACAAGGTTAATCAACATTTGTGTAATTATTTAGAAATTAGCCCTCAATTAATCAAAATGGTCAAAATGTCATATTACTTAGTCATAATTTGACTCAAGAAGAATTAAAAGGTGGCTTTAGATGCATTAGAACTATATTTCCATTTAGGATGTTTCCAACACAAAATAAAAAAAGTATATGGTGTGTACCAATGAATTTACGAGAAAAGAGTGATCTAAGCACAAAAGGTGAAACCATCATTTTGACTCAAAATGAATTTATCAAAGTTAACTAACCCATAAATTGCATTACCCTATTTAGGGATACTTTGTTCTAAATTAGCACTTGTAAATGACAATTTCGAATCATTTATCGTGTTTTATGGATTTCGACCTAAAATGTGCATTTGAGTGAAATTTGAGTAAGATTGACAATTTCAACACAAATGGTTTTAAGAATTAGATGTCTACATTTTGCCTCTATTTGAGAAGGCGTAGCGAGACATTCAGGTGAAGCAACATATTTTTAAAGAAAAGAGTTTTCAAGAAGAAATTGGAATAGACCCATCTATTCCTATGGGAATTAAAAAGGATATCAAGAAATAAAATGAAAGAAAGCAACATCATATTACATATCTTTCATTTTGTTTCTTTATGAATTTTTTAACAATATTACATGTGACTAAAAGCCCTAATCTTCATTTTTTTCCATACCATTCCACATTCCATTATCATTTGCCATTCTATTTCAAAATCAAACCTACCATCTATTATTTATCCTTGTTTACCATCCATGGCCGCACTTTCCTTTGTAGAGGCTACAAAGATACCTTGTCTTGATGTTTGAAGGAATCATAATCGATATCCAACAAAGATCACAAAAGCATTCTTGACAACCAAATATATAGGCAGTTCTCGACAGAGTAGTTATTCAGATGAGGTATGGGCTATCAATTAACATGATCAAGTATTCTATTTGTATTATTTATTGATTAGGATGTGCATCTCCCCATCAACAAGAACAACAGAATCAAAAACCACACCTAGGCCACAAACATGTACCATGCCATTTCACATTATCATGCCATTGCCATTGTTACATATGCTTATTTACCATTATTGTAGATGCCAACGAGTTACCCCATCACATGGGGGAAACCCTATTACCATGTTATCCAATTTATCAAACCATCGTTATCCTTAGCAAAACCATGCCATCTAACCATTCCATTCCTATCTAGACCAAAGCCTATTTTTAGTCATCCTACCCAATCTTGTTTTGATCTTGGTTACTTTGGTTCTTCCTACACCTTTTGTGAGAAGATTTTGATCATGTTTTAATAATCAATCCAATTCGTGTTTCAATTATAGTCTATGAAGGTAGTGTGATAGTTGATCTAGCAAGATATCTTTCATCCTATCAAGTTTGTTTATGTGAGCTTGATTATAACTGCATATGGGCAAATCAATGTTTCGCTAGTTTTTCTACTAATTATAATTACCTATGGGAAAATTAGTATCATTGACCTATGTCATTGTATCTTAGTTATAACTGCCTATGGGAAAACTATGGGCATCACTTGTTTATCATGCATTATCGCATCACCTTGCCATTACTATTTTCATTTGATTGGCCATTTGCCAGATTTGAGAACTTGTGGGGACCTAGTTTGTTTTTCTTCACATTTTGTGTGGATGGAATTAGCATAACTTGAGGTCATTTTAGGACTATGTGGTTTATGCTCAATTCATGTTGAGGTCACCTCAATCCCCCTTTCCATACACTCTAACTTTTTTTATAAGCAACCTAAGACAACCACTCTTGTCATTTTGTGAGTAGGTATCTTGTCATTCTCTAATGAGTTAAGATACCTCAAAATTCCAAAAACATTCATAATATTTCAAAATCCAAAAATATTTGTCCTGTCTAAACCTAGTTAGTAATCCTCGATCTACCTTACTAGGGCATTGTCATTGTTAGGATGCTTTATTTTGATTTTGTTTTCAGGATTTCTATTTATTTGTTTATTTCAAGTTGTTTATTTATTTATTTATTTGTTTATTTATTTGTTTTTTTATGCCTATTTGTTTGCTTCCAACACTGTTGCCTCAACTCAGTCTATCTGTGTTCATTGGGTGATTCTTTGAGCACATTATTCTTGAGTCTATATATATCAATACGTCAATATTATCATCTTGGTTTTTATCATTAGTGTATTATTTTTGAGTGTTTATTGGATATCGGGAGTCAGTCCTTATGCATATTTTAGTCAAGTCTTCATGGTGTTCTATCATTAAGCCTATCATCACATACTACAACAAAAATTAGTTTCATGAAGGTCTATAATCAATGGAGCCACATAAGTTTCTCTTTGGAACCTTGGCAAATCCTTCCATCCCACCAGGTGTGCCAAGATGTAGAGAGGATTATAAATCAATTTAGTCAAACATTAGTCCATAAATAATGAAAAATGCATAAATAAATAACTAACTAAGCCCATCTATTCCTATGAGAATTACAAAGGATAGCAATAAATAAAATGAAAGAAAGAAACATCATATTACCTTCCCAAATGGATTCACCATACCTATGTGGCTCAAAATCATGTTCTTCCTTGATAAAGCATCCTTGTCTTTGTCAACAAAGGTGTCAAACTCCTCCAATGTGTCAAGAACACTCCACAAAACCTAGGCTCATGATTCTAAATCATTAAACTAGCCTATCAATGAATCTTGAAAAAAAAATTAATAATCAAATGAAAAGAATTATGGAAACAATTTAACATTATAATTTTGAAATATTCAAGCTTAGAATTCCTGTCCATGGCCTCTCTATTTATAAATTTTTGAGATTGGTTTGGATCAACCATGACCATCCATCTCATGATTGAGATGTGTGGCCATGGATAATCCTAATATTTAGAATTAAATCCATAATTATCTTCATCATGACCTTGGAAGAAGGGGAATTGAAGATGCATGAGAGGTATTAACTAGGCTTGGGTGATCCATAATCCTGATATTTGTGGCAATTATAGCCTAGGGATGTCTTCTGAAGAAATGATGTCACCTGATGATGTAATTAATATGAATCAATTTTCAAAAATAAATATTCACCAACTCTCATGGAGAATCCACTTAAGATATTGATTTGGATTAATTAGCCTTAAATAAGGTTAATCAACATTTGTGAAATTATTTGAAAATTGGCCCTCAATTAATCAAAATGGTTAGAAAGTCATATTACGAAGTTGTAATTTGACTCAGGAAGAATTAGAAGGTGATGTTAGATGTGTCGAAACCATATTTACAATTTAGATGTTTCCAACACAAAATAACAAATGTGTGTGGTGTGTACCAATGAATCTATGAGAAAAGAGTGATCTTGAGCACAAAAGATGAAATCATCATTTTGACTCAAAATGAATTGATCAAAGTTAGTTGAGCCATAAATTGCATTGCCCCATTTAGGTATACTTTGACCTAAATTGGCACTTTTAAATGACAAGTTCTAACCACTTAAAATTTTTTATGGATTTTGACCTAAGATGTGCATTTGAGTGCAATTCAAGTAAGATTGATAATTTCAATACAAATGGTGTTAGGAATTGGATGTCTACATGTACAACTATCCTTGTACCTAAAGTAGATACCCCTTCCATTAAAATTTTATAGACATGCTTAGATCTTATTGGATCTTTTGAATGATATTTTTTATATTTGTGTCAGTCTTTCATTTTGATCATGCATCATCTACCCCATATCCCTACAATACAGACATGACACACATCAATGCATATGTGAACTCATCCCTCATGGATAGTGAATTAGCTACTAAATTATCCTTCCATTTATTAATAATGATATCAAAGTCATATCTTAACATCTTTGTGACCCTTTTATATAGTTATTTAATTGGTGTTTTTTGTTTCAATAACTATTTTCGATTATCATGATTTGTATTCACCCTAAAGTGTCTTCCCATTTGATATGGTCTCCATTAGTTGATAACATGAAGCATAACCATCATTTATTTATCATCATTAGGCTTCAACATATTCTTGCCTTTTATTTATATAATATTAATTGTAATGGGTTTTCCATCTTCATCAAGTGTTGCACCCATGTCACACCCTCAAACATCGCATTCAAAAATGAAGGTTTTTGAAAATTTGGGAGTGGCTAGAATTAGAGTGGTTCTCATAGCCTCATTTAACTTATAAATTTCTTGGTGGATATTTTATTCCAATAGAAGGAATAATTACTAAATAACTTTGTGAATGTTGTTGTTATTCTACCATAATTTTAAGTAGAACTGTGATAATAAATTGGAAGCCCTAAACATCCACATAGATTATTGAAAGTTCTAGGTAATTTTGATTTCAAAATAGCCTTGATCAAATTATTCCACCTCCTTCACTCTAAAATCACACTTGGAAGGCTTGGCATAGATTTGGTGTTATATCAATGTTTACAAAACCTTATTCACATGATGCAAGTGTTCCTCCCATGTTTTACTATAGATAAGGATATCATTGAAGAACATTATTTTATTTATTTTGGATATTAATGGTGTTTTATTATAATCAAATAAAATATCTAAGTAGAGTAAAATGGGTCATTAAATGAACCTTGAACCCTAAATTTTACTTTCATACAAATGAGATTGAGCAACTATGGCTTTCGATTAAAAAATATAAAAATATGAGCAATTCATCTATTCAGGGCACATAGAACTATGTACAACTAAATTTTACCTTGAGATTGACTACATGGAACTATTTTTTTTTACTATTTTTTTTCCTAGGATAAGAGGGGATTTGGATAGGAGAGTGGTGTATGAGTTTCTAGGTCCTCTTACAACAAAACTATAAATTGAGATTATGTATGGATCCACATATGGATGCACTTCATCCTTGTATGGATACAATATCACAAGATTAAAATTGTGTTTTAACCTTTTCTTCTTCAAAAATATAATGAAGTATTGAATAGAAAACAAATAGATGACAAATGCAAAAGGGATTAATAATAGGGAAGTTAGAATAACCAAATTGGCCTAAAAATCTATCTATTCTTGTATAGCGCTACCTACATAGTCGCAAAATATAGACCTCCAAATGATGTAGTTTCCCTCCAATGTTTGTGTGACTAGATCATGCATGGTTTGTAATTTTCTTTTTCTAAGACCTCCTCTTGGTGAAAAATGCACTCTAGTTGTGATATATATGAACTTTAGATAAATGATGATGTTGAGCATGCTCTAGTATGATATTATTTAATTATTATAGTTCTAAATTGAGTTAGATGTAAAATACCTTAAGGAAACCTTGAAAAACAATACCCCCAATTTTGAATTTTAAAAACCAATTCATGTGTTAACTAACTCAAACAAGGGTAAAATGGTCATAAAAAGAGACCCGAAATAAACTTGCGTCGAAAAAAATTTGAAAAGTGTGGTGGATAATAGCATTAGATTCAAAAAATATAGTAGTGTGTTACTACCCAATTATGGAGCTTCTATCTCGAGATAAGAAGGATAGAAAATGAATGATAATGAAGCCCAAATATCCTTGTGACTCAAACAAGTACTTACATATAATACTAAAATTTTAGAAAAATAGTGAAGTCGATAAGAATGAGTGATAGAAAAGACACAAGACTAGGACAACACATGAAAATTGGAGCTTAATTCAACATTATCAGCTTTGAAATATAAAAGACATAATAATTGTGTTTGTTTGACCAAATTTGGGTGTATATAAGCACTAAGAAAAGCTTTGGCATAAATGGCACATCTAAGAGCCCAAAATACAGCACTATAAATCCATATTGGTTGTCATGTGTTAAAAATGTTATCTCCTTATTACTCATTCATGGCTTCACACTACTCTTTTTTCATTGCTTCTTCAAAACATGCAAGATCACTTTGAAAAAATAAATAAAATTTCATATTTTCATCAAGATCATCATAACTTTTCAAACTCCTTGTATTTATTGGTAGTATAAAAGTGAGGGTTGGATCTAAATATTTTCTTGACTAAGGATTATATTATGTAATTTATATATATGAAAGTGTTTCCAAAGGTTCACCTTATTGATTTATGACTAGTTAAGTTTGACTCCTATAAGTTATCTCTTCATTTCCATCTTGTACATCATTCATGGGTTTTGTTATTGAGTTACCTAAGACAATATCAATGGTGTCATCACATAATTCATTCTGATTGAGTTCAATGTCCATGCTAATCACAATCTTCTTGTTAGAAAGGTTGTACAGTCTTTATACATTAGACTCTTCACTATAACCAATGAATATGCACTTTTCTCATTTATCATCAAATTTATGCCTCTTCATCTTTGACACAAACACATATGCCATGCACCCAAAGATTCTTAGGTTCTTTATGCTATATTTTCATTTTTCCACTCTACTTATGGAGTCTTGTCTTGTATGGACTTTGTGGGACATTTGTTTAACAAGTATATTGTTTTTTTAACAAGGGATATGTTTGTGTTGTTTCTTTTGTTTCTAGCTCTATATTACGTTAAGTTAGTTTACATTAATATTTCTTAGCTTAATTTTCATTTCTATTTTTCCTTCAATACATTTGGGCATGACTGGTGGGACTCTCCCTCATTTTTTCATCTCACGATCATCATAGGTGCACTTAGAAGGATTTTTTAAAATTAATTATTGTAATTTTTCTTTTGTATATATGTTTAATCATAGTTTTGGAAGTGTTGTTTAAAGTCACAAGTCCCATTCTAGTTTATTAAGTTTGGTTGTGTGTGTTTTCTATGTAACTATAAATTTAGGGAGCCTAACAATGAAATTGCAATAGAGAACTAAGAAATTATTATTTACCCTATTTTTATAGTATTTTTCATAGTTTTATTATTTCCAGTATCTTTATAATTTATTTCTATTTATGTTTGTGTTTTTTTATTTTTTATAACTCTTTATTCTAGGTAAACTGTGAAATCAACAAGTTCAATAATCAAGTCATAGTACTTAAATCCAAAATTGGTCTAATCCCTTGAAAAATTGTTTTTAAAAGAAGAAATCATTCCCTATGTCTTTTTTATCTTTTATGTGTAAATGTGATTTGATTTAGGTTAGCTAATAAATCATCAGTTTCAACTACAAAATTAGGAACTATAACAATGCATTCAATGACTATAGTCGTAAAATCATTTTAAAATTGTGATTTCATTCTTTGTGTATTTCCTACATTCTATTATTTTGTGTCTAACCAATAATAATTTCATGTTTCAATTTGATGTTGTATTTTCAAATTTAAACAAAGGCTTATTTTTTTCTCATTTTTGTGGTTTTCTTACTTTGGTGTAGGTTACCTTGAATCTAAGCCAAAACAAACTTTCTAACCAATTGTTTATAGGGTCTTAGTCAAATAAAAGTTATCAAAAATATTTAAAAAAACCAAAATATTTCAATTTTTTGTTACTAAAGTTTTTTTTCAATTTACATTTTCATTTCTAGTAAGTATCTCACACTTGATTTCTTTAATTTAATTCATTTGTATTTTCCATCATTTTTATGTGTGTTGTGAAATTGTGTATGCTTTTCCCTTGGCATCAAATTGGTGAGAATACTCAAAAATTAAAGACAATTTTATAACTTTTGTGTCACCCAAGTGTGTTTATGTGTATGATCTTCCCTTGGCATATTATTGGTGATGATACATGGGACTCAGAGACAAGCATTAAATTTTTATTTCTTTTTATATAGGCTCTATTGATCATGGCATTCATTACCACATAGCAGGCTAAAACCTATATATCGATGAGTACATAAACTAAAATATAATTATTTCAATGGCCTAAATAGTTGTGTGTTTCAAACACACCATGATGTGATAGTATTTCATGCTCCAATAACCAAGATTTCAATATTTGTCTCAAAATATGATTTTGTTGATTGTCAACACACTGAGACCCTATGGTTGTGTTAGGCACATTAAGATAAGACCTAATAATATGCACCCACTAAATCAAATTTTTCAATATAATCAATACTCAATGTACCAAAAGTTATATAATAGGAATCTCCTTTAGATATTCTTTTGAAAACATTAAGCTTAGGAAAGCCTATTTATTGTTTGACTTTGATGCATCAGTTGATGTTAGCATCGAGAAGTTACCTTCCACACACCCTTAAAACTAGATTGATTGGGTCATGAAAACTATATGATCCTTCATGGTTATTTCCCTAAAATATTATGCAACATCTAATATTAAAGATAAGTAAGTGACATTGGAAGGCCCAAAAGTTGTTCATGACCTTAATCCTAGATTTTCACCTTTTTGTGCAGTTGCATGATTATTTAAAGTAGGAATTTATTTTTTGTTTCCTTCTTATTTTCCATGTGTTGCATTATCCTTGAGTGAAAATGATTATTTTATTTAGTCTTAAATCTATCAAAACATTTAAAAATTAAACTTTCCTAAAACTTAAAAGTAATTGGTTAGCAATCAAAAAATTTAGTCACTTTGGTTCTTGTTCTTAGTTTAAATTTTCATTTCTTTGATTCAAGTCCTTTTTTCCTATCCATGTCACCTATAATAAGATAAATAGACATGCTTAATAATCCTAATGTAAGGGTTATGCCATTTAACAATGACCATTTTACATTCAGAAGTCAAGGGCATCATGTAGAAATACATGAAATTACTAAATAAGAGGAAGAAGAAAGAGGGGATTACCAGTATGAGGGTATCCCCAAAGCTATCTTAACTCCTCTTTCCTGTTACTAATACATTATTTACAACAAAAATGAAGTCTTTCTTTAAACTTTAGGCTTAGGATCAAAATTCCCACCTAATTTTAATTTATAAAACCTGAAATACTTGATTTCAAGTAAAGAGTCTTCACCTTCCATTAATGATCAATATACATCACAAGCCTCTTTATAAGGTATTAATGCCCTTATAGGATCCTCAAATCCCAATCCCAAATTATCTCAAGTCATTGGGAAATCTATCCTCCATAAAGAATCCTCCCAAGCCTGTCATGGGTTTTCTATGGAAACCCATGTACACCATGTCAATCAAGATATTATGAATCTCCAATCCAATCAATCAAATAATAATCTTGGTAAAATGAATCTTAGTCATCCTACTATGAATGTGAATATTAATTTTCCTTCACATATCAATCCAACAAATCTAAGATTGAATCTTCATTCAAACTCAACTATCAAAAATCCAACCAACCAAAGCTTGAATATTAATTAAATTTCTCCAATAATACATCAAAACAATCCCAACATGAATATACATTAAATTTTAAACAATCCAAATCTAATCACTTTAAACCTGAATGTACATTCAAGTTCACAAATTCATGATATAATCAATTCATGTTCAGATCTTCATTCAAACTCAACAATCACAAATCAAAAATACAACCAACCAAAGCTTTAATCTTCATTCAAGTTTACCAATCACACATAAAAACAATCGAAACTTGAATATACATTCATGTTTAACCAATCCAAATCTGAATACTTTGAACGTGAATGTGCATTCAAATTTGGAAATCCATGATAAAACCAATTCGAGTTTGAATATTCATTTGAACTCACAAGTCAACCCAAATCAATGTCTCCAAGGATTTCCAATCATTACTAATCAAAATCAAAATCCAATCTTGAATTATCATTCAAGTTCACTAATGCAACCATCCAATCTATGTTTGATCTTTACTTCACGTATGATCAACTATCCTAATATAAATAGTGGTTTAAAAAATCAAATTTCTCATCCCAATACTCTTGGATTGGTTATATCCAATCAAAATCCAAACTTACCTAATCCTAATTCACTTATATTCAATTTAAACTCTTCCTTTAACCCCTTACACCCATGCTAGCCATATGACTAGCTCACATCGAAACCAAAACATAAACCAAACTAACTAATCAACCCCAAACTTAACACAAACATTAACCCAAATAAATTAAATTAAAACAAAAATCATAACATAAACCCAAAACAAAACTCATTTAACCCAAAGCAAAAACCATTTAATCCATTTCAAACCAGCTCTAACTTAAATATTAACTAACCCATCCAACTTTAACTATAATATGAATCCACAACAACTCAACCCCAACTTGTTTAACCAATCCAAATCTAGTTATAATACTAACCCAAACTACACAACATTTAATATCAATTGTACACCAACAATATTGAACTTTAACATGGACTCAAATCAAGAAAACACAAAGATTCACTTTATTGGTAATCCCAATCTAACAACATCAAGCTTCAATCCTAATCCAATAAACCTTGGTTTCAATGCTAATCATAATCAAATAAAATTTGGTTTTAACACTAATCTCAACCCCTTTTTAAATCCACAAAACATTAACTTTTCCAACTAACCTTTGGATAACTTTAACCCATCACTTAACCAATTCCCTCAAAATCAAAGCATTTTAGAGCATATAAGAAAAGTGAAAGATTTTTTTTTTCAGTTATATTTTCTATTGATATTTTGTTAACTAAGCTACCCATAGTAACTAGGCCTAGAGATGTTATGACAGAGTGTTTATTTCAATTTTGATTTCATTTTTGGAACTAGCACTAAACTAACCATCCTCTCTTAATTCAAATTCCTAGTTCACACTATTTAGAATCACTGGTGTCATATGATGTGATCTTAGGATTCAAATGGTTTGAGAAACATAAGGCCAAGGTTGACTTATACTTGAAGAAGGTTGAGTGTCTAGATGATTTTAGAATTCAAAAACAAATCCAAAGTGAGAAAAGAGAGTTGAAATTTAGACATATTTATGTAATGCAACTCAAAAGGGATCAAAGAAAAGGGTGCCAAGCATTTATAATCAAGATAAATAAAATGGAGGAACCTAAGGAACCATCTCTCAAATATTACCCATTTCTTAGAGGTTTTCATGACGTATTTCTAGAAAAATTATCATGTTTTCCTGTTAGACATGAGTTTGATTTCTATATCAACATCATACCTAGTTTAGAACCACAGTCAAAGGCGCCATATAAGATGACAACCACTGAGTTTGTTGAATTTAAAGCTCAAATCTAGGAACTATTAGTAAAAGGGCTCATTAGGTAGAGATCGGTTGATGTCAATGATAGGTAGAAGAGTTATGATTATCTAAAGAGGATAAATAGTTAATTTTCCATTGGTGAGAAATTGTTCTTGTTGGTTAAGTCGTACAAGATCTTGGTGGGACCAATACTCTAAGAATAGTGCTACTTGAAAGGACTATGATAAATTTTACAAGAGATTTCAATATTTATTTGCTTGATTAGATTATATTATACTATGTTATTTTTTCTACTGAACAATATTTTAATTCAAACCATATGTTTGAATAAGAGTCATCGATGACTAACTTTATGGGGGAATGATGTTACATCCTTATTCCTTGTTAAGAAAACTATTTCATTATCTATGGATATTTATAATTGACATATTTGATTTGGTTATTTTTAACTGAGCTTTGAGATATATGTTATATGATACACTGGGATATTTTTTATATTACATGATTATATTAGTATGAGTTACTTTTAGTGTATATGTTTATATTATGATCATGTTAGTTTATTGTTTTAGCTATATTTTATGATGTATATATCATAATGTAATGATCTAACTACATACTGGTTGTGAGGTTGATGCAAGAGAACTCATCCTTCAGAGTGTGACAAAATAAGAGAATCATCAGAGATGATGACATAGATGAAGATTTCATATGATGATAGAGAAACCTAGCTAAAACCATATACATGCTACATTAGCTCGCACACATAAGAATGCATAATAAAAGGGTTAGCACAATATATTTTTTTCTACTTGTATTAGATAGTTGTTTACTCATAATTTTCTATCATAAGTTTAAATGATTATTTGTAAATTCATCTTACATGGCAAATGTGTATTAACATTTTGAAAATTAGCATAATTATATTTAATTTAGATTTGTTGATTTGATTATCATTAATCTATCATGGTATTAGGGAATGTTAATTAAATTAGTGAATTTATTGGTCTTTATAATTATTGTTAAATGAATAAAATTTAAGAATTTATAATTGTGAGAAAAAAATAAGTAAAAAGGAAAGAAAAAATAATAATTAAAAAATAAATAAAAAGGGAATGGTCTAAAAGCAAGAAAAACTAAAAGAAAGAAATAATTAAAAATAATAACAAAAACAAAGGGAAAAAAGAAAAAGAAAAATCTTTAAAAAAAATCCCCTTTTTCATCTTGTTATAGAATATGAAAAAAATGATAAGTAAGATGGAGAGGAGAGTAGAAACATGGGTGTAACACATAGAGGATAAGGCAAAAGAAAGGACATAGTGTGAGGAGAAGAAAGCTAAGAAATTCAATAGGTAAACAATAGAAAATTGAAGGTACAAAATGTTTTTAGATTATATATATTTATCTTAATCGTAAACGTAGGTGTCTACTTGAATTTGCAAATTATTTATAGGCTGAATATGTACATACATCGGTTTAGGAGCTATATAAAATATTATGTAAATACTAATATATGTAAAAATATAAATTGAGAATTAAACCAGTTGTATTTTCTATACACAGTAGAGATTGTGGTGACTTTCATAATTATACAATAGGAATTTTAAATATAAAAAATTTGTACAAGCATGAATTCAATGAACCAAGAGTAGGCATAAGCAACAATCTAGACATAAAAATATTGATAGTTTTAGTGTGGTGATTGATATAACATTCTATATGTTATTCCATACTATATACATCCTAGGCATTCCATAAAAAATCTTAGAATGTGCTAGACTAGGTAACTTCCACTACTTATATATTTGTTGAGGCTTTGATATACATACTCACATAGGGTCAGTCTATTTTAACTTAAACATTTCTATATATCGATTCATTGTCAATAGCAGAATGAATTATATTAAACTTCATCTCCATTAAGTCATAGATTTTATTTATAGAAGTCAAATTTAAACATCTCTATCACTATATACAGCCACATAAAAGTAAAATAGTGACTCACCTATGAGAGGCATCCCACTATGAGATAACAATCTGTATATTAATAGATATATTATTAACTATATTTATTGGGTTATTTATTATCATTATATATACATTTTATCTAACACATTAGGCATTTTGATTTTATGACAATATAAATATCCCTTATAATTCATTGCTGCATATATAGAGCAGCTAAAATCATGACTGTATGTCCATGGCTTATAGAACTACATGTTTTATATTTTTAGAACTTATCATGATGTCTTATAAAGGTAAGGTTCTACAAGTATTAGAAACTAGAAAGGAAGGGTTCATAATGTTTATGCAAAGGATTACTCAATCTATTACAACTTATAACTGAGTCATCACCACTTATTTAGTGATTATATTTCTCTTTTTAGGAAATATATTTGTTGGAGCGATTTAATAATGACTTCATGACTTATTAAATGAATGAAAAAATCCTTAGCATCTTAATTCTCATGAGTTTATACAAAGGAATTATTTATTTATTAAATGATTATATAATTAGGGTAATTGGTATATAATACTAATCAAAAAAAGTTTTTAGAAGATTAAAAGCATGATTTTACATTAAATGAGTTGACTTACTCTTGTATTGGTTATTGAACTAAAATAATGGCCAATTTTGTAAATAACAATAAGACATGAGTTCTTATATATTCAGATATATATGTATTAACTTTCAAAATAATTATATATGAATTTGAATAGAGTTTTGTAAAAAGGGACAAGATTGAATTGATCTTGTAGCAAGACTGAAGAGAATATACCTAGTCGATAGTCATAACTAAAAGATGATGTGATAGAGAAAATACATATATATAAACCTCAAAATTGACTAAGGACAATTTTTTAGACTTATAGATCATAATAAATATATTAGGTATTATTATTATTCTAAAACATTGAAAAAACTTATTTACGAATATTAATAATTGTAGGTGTATATATGTGGTTAGTATATCGTGATTCCTACAAATTTTTTAATTAGGTATGTTAAGGATAAAGAGCTCAATGTTGTCTTCATTATTATATGCATGACTTTATCTATCATATATGGTTTTTGAATTAAAACCTATTGTATAGATATAAAATTATAAAAAGTTACGTATTTATGAATTATTAATGTTATGATTAAAAAATATATAGGTATACATGTTCCTATTGGCTTATACTTGAACGCAATGTTGTGTTCTTCTAACTATAGTTACATTTGTGGTTTAAAAATATATTATGTATAATAGAGCTTAATGTATGCATCCATACAACCCCTGAAAGAATAACAAATGCTAGAATAGAATATTATGTGTTCGTAGAAACTGAGACTTTCTTTGTTATATCTAGTTGCTTAAATAGAAACTTATGTCTCTATTTATTTACGACTACATTATTATGACTGATTGTAGAAATTAATAGTTATGTTTTAGACACAAGATTATTATAATATGGGTTATCATAGGGTGTAGTATGTTTAAAAATTAATTATGATAATTAGAATCTACAATTAAATATGTATTTTAATCGGGTGGTATAAATTGTAGTCATTATTTCTATTATGGGATAGATAATAATGTGAGATTCATTCATATATTATATAAATTAAATGTATTCTATTGAATTATCTTATTTTTAGCATGTTATATGATATGATTGCTAGTAGGATGTAAATTATATGAATTGTTTAGTTATATTATGTTAACCAATCTTTTATTGTTGATACTGAGTAAGAAGTGAGATGGACTTCAAAGACTTACTAGCATCACAATGTCATATAAATATAATCTAATCAAATGGTGTATATGAATTTTGACTGATCTATAGATCACTATTATTTATTATTTGAAAACTTTTGCCAAAGTAATGTTTAGTGAGACATCATCATTTAATGAGTATGATTTACATGTTTATGTGATATATTTCAATAGAATGAGTTTTTTATGATACACCACATGCTTAGATTTAGAAATCATATAGCACATGAGTGCTAGCTTGTCTCTCTAGATTCTCATACCATCATTATCTAATCATTCATGAAGGGAGGGACATTCCTTGATGGGATTACTATAGGGAATTGTTGATCCATGGTTGGTGTGAAAAATCACTTAAATGAAGTTTTCCCTCCCCACAATAGTATTTACTTGGAAATGATACTTGAGATTGACACATATACTAGAGTTTAGGAAAATATGCTCTAAGGAGCCATGTATCTTATATATGCACACTGTGTTGTATTGTACTTATTATTGAAATATTATCATGAAGAGCTATAATTACTTATTTATTGTACATTGACATCATTGGTTGTAATTTTTTACTAGTAGTGGTTGTTTTCTTGTAATTACTTTCTATATTTGTATTATGATATATTTCTTATGATGATAGTGATCAAAGATGTATGATGTGGTATACTTCATTTACATTTATCTCACTTCTAGTATTTTATATGATCACTGGTTAAATTCTCATGGTGTAATCTATTTATAGTAAATATGTTTAAATTAAATAAAACTTCATGTATTTCTAAGTTTATCCCAGTGGGGATGTTACATAAACACTCCACCTTAATCTTGATTTTTTCCATGCTCTGTAGAATGATTCTCAACCTAAAAATTATCTTTTATAATTATTTTTAGTTGTTTATATTGTGTTACATTTTTATCTTCACTTCTAGAGTTTTTATGATCACCTTTGACTTCATATTGTGCATCTCCAGAGCCAAATTGGTGATCTCTAGAGCTAAATTAGTGATATCTAAAGTCAGGTTAATAAATTTTGAAACTAACATATGAACCTATAGAGCTAGTGATATTGCATTTATCACCCCTAATATCTATCTTAAATTCTTAAAACTATCTTTGGATAAAGTCTTTATAAAGCTGTTAGTGAGTTTTGGCTCAAATCTACAGAATTGAAATTTAATCTTTCCATGTTCTACCAACTCTCTTGTAAAATGATATTAGATCTGACTACACTTGCTTCATCCATGATAAACTTAATTATTCATCAAGGCTATTGAGGATATATTATAATAATATATTGTTTTACCATCTCCTTATTCCTAATTCATGGCCTTACACCACTTCATTTTTTTCAATGCTTCTTCAAAACATATAGGAACACTTTGAGAAAATAAAACAAAGTTCATATTTTCATCAATATTGTCATACCTTGTTAAACTCTTTATCTTTATTAGCAATAGAGAAGCGAGGGTTGAATATGAATGGATGTTTGACTAAGTAGTATATTATGTAATTGATGTAAATTGAAGTGTTTCCAACTAATTTATGACTAGTTAAGTTTGACTTCAAGAAGTTCTCTCTTCATTTCCATCTTCCACATCATCCATGGGTATTGTTACTAAGATACCTAAGGTAGTGTTGTTGGTGACATCACATAATTCTTTCCAATTGAGTTCAATGTCTATGTTGATCATAATCTTCTTGGTAATAGGGTTGTATAGCATATATACATTAGACTCTTCATTATAAACAATGAAGATGCACTTTTCTCATCTATCATAAAATTTATGCCTCTTCTCTTTTAGCACAAATGCATATGCCATGCACCCAAATATTCTTAGGTGTTATACACTATATTTTCTATTTATCCAATCATCTTGTGGATTATTATCTTGAAAAAACTTTGTGGGATATTTATTTAACAAGTATATTGTTATCACTAAAACCTCACCTAAAAATTAATTAGAAAGTCCCTTGGCATTCAATATGCTTATATCCATCTCTTAGATGGTCCTATTTTTCCTTTCAACCATTCTATTTTATTGTGGAGTGTCCCTGAAAGTGAAATATTTTTTAATGCTTTCATTCTTACAAAATGCCATAAATTATTTAGAGACATACTCTCCCCCTATCTGTATTTTCAATAACTTGATGAAGTGTCCACTTTGTTTTTCACCAATGCCTTAAACCACTTGAATTTCTTGAAATTTTCATATTTATAGTTTAAGAAATAAATCAAAGTATTCATGTTATAATTATGTTTTAAGGCCAAGAAGTATTCATTATTGGAATGGGTGGGAGTTTTCATTGGCCCACATAATTCTTAGTGTAACAACTCTAATAGTGTTTTTTCCCTCCTAAACACCCGTGATTGAAAATGTTGCCTATGTTGTTTTTCTAAGATGCATGCCCCACTTTTTTTTATCAAGTTCTAATATTGTTGGTTGTCCTCTAACCATATTTTTATTAGATAAGAGATTTAATCTAGAATAACAGAAGTGCCCATATCTTAAATTCCAATATTTGGATGGGTCTTTTATGACTATCTTGAAGGCTACCTACTATAGTACTATTATAATCTTCATATCCTTAGTAGGGCCCACTGTAAACTATCTACAAAATTCAGTTACATCTTGAGGGGAAGCATGTGACTATATATAATTTGAACTATAGTTATCTTTCTCTTTCTCCCATTCTTATCAAACATCCTATACTCTTCATTCACCACTAAGAATCTATATCCTTTTTGGACCAATTGAACAACACTAAAACTATCGTATTTTAGATTTGGTACATAGCAGACATCTTGGATTTCTCTTCTTTCACCTTGATTAATGAAAATAATGACAATCCCTCTTCCTAAAACTTAAATGTTTTTCATTTTTACACATCTTAATCTCAGATTGAATGTTCTTGTTAGCGAAAGCAACAAAGTTTTTATTACCACTCTTGTGGTTAATTTACAAGCACTATCCAAATACCAAACCTTATCACTACTTTGATTAGCAATGTTACACACAATTAATATGTTTGGAAAATGTTCTTATTCATTTACCTTCTCATTAGTTACATGTGAACTTTGCACCAACTGGTCATGGTCATTTTTTCTGCATTCATTAGAAAAATGATCACAATTATGAAAATACTAGCACTGAATATTAATTATATCATACCTTTGGTTTGAGGTATCATTTCTCTTCTTAACTTGAGAGTTTGATTATGAGATTCTTTTTGGTGTAATTAGTTAAATATTACATTATTTTTTTATATTTGATAGTTTGGTTATTATTTGCTTTATGGTTATGTGCTAGGTGTCAGGTATGTAACTAATTGGTGATTGTATATAATCACCTAAAGTTGATGAATAAAATATAAAAGTTTCATTCTTTATTTCACTCTAGCATCAGAGCATGTGAGCCTGATCACCTATGCAATAGATCTGTTAGCATAACCTTCATGATAGAGTAACCAAAGCAAAATTCTAAGGCAACGTAGAAGCTTGAGAGAAAAAATGGCCATAGGTTGATCAATGCCTACCTAGGATAGTGTATCATAACTTATAAAAAATAAGTAAGAAGGTGACCTATTAGTAGCCAAGAAGAGTTTCATGCAGCTATAAATATCTGATGGCCAATAGCGTATAAGCATGTGAAGGGACAAAATTGGTAGAAGTTTGTGATAACATAAGTTAATGGGACGTCGAGGAATGCACCTATAGTGAGAAGAACATTTATATTAGAAGGAAGAGTAAGCACAAAATTTTTGGTCTTAAGACCAAAATCATCCAAGTCTTCTTGGCCCATTGCATCCTAGTAACCATCACTGTAGTCGTATTGAGAGCCTTAGAAAACAATCCATCATTGGCAAAAGGTTAGGATGTTGTGTGAAAGAGGTGTCTGAAGATTATGATCTAGACCTACAACTACAACAATCCATTGATTAGTCCTTAAAATGAAGAGAGTGCAGTCAAATATCCAAGGACACAGGATGTGAAATATTGGAGAAAATCCCTCTAATGTACATTTCAAATACAAATTTGTTTTTGGAAACTTTGAAGCTATAAATATTATTTTTCTTGTGAAACCTTACAAAAGTAAAGTAAGGAAATCTTTATAAAATGTCTAGACCCAAGATGTTATTGTTAGATGCCCAGCTCTTAAAAGGACCAAATTTTGCCACTTGAAAGATGAAGATGTGGATGATTCTTTAATTTAAAGAACTATGGAGCATCATCGCTATAATAGTGACCTGTCCTATCAAACTAGATGAGAAAAAGAAGCTCGATAAGTTATATGTGAAAGCATTCATGTTGATAACTCTTAAGATTACTGATGAAGTTCAACCACATGTTCATGATGCACAAACATCAAAAGAGGCATGGGACATTTTGTCCACAATTTATGAGATTAAAAACCAAACCATAATCTTGCATCTATAATCGCTTCTTCATACACTCAGTATGAAATCAGGTGAAAAGATTGAGTAGTTCTTACACCAAGTTATAGAACTGTGAGCAGAACTTGTTGTGCTTAGAGAAAAGATTGAGGACAAGATGTTGGTTCTGATCATGTTGAGAGCTCTTTCATATTAGTTTTACACATTTGTTATGACACTCAACATTACCAAGAAAGTAGTGTCTTTCTAAGAACCGGTCAATTTTCTTCAATAAGAGGAAGCAATTCAATTCGTGCATGAAGAATTTGAGGACAACGCCCTAAACTCCAATTAACGGGGTCCAAAATTCAAGAAAGGACCTCAGAAGCAACCAAAACAACATAAAAAATAATAGAAGAGTAAGAAGTCAAAGCGGTGGTGTTATATTTACAAAACCCACATACACGATACTAATTATTACTAGTATAATGCCTTGGCTCAAGGTTAATCTAGTCAATAGGGCTCTTTTAGTAAATAAGATTCAAAGAAATCTAAAAGACATCCTTGACAATGGAAGCAAAAAGGACATGTAAAAACACAAAATTAAAAAGAGAATGCATCTAATGATGAATTAGTAGAAGAAGCAGCATATGGAGCCCATGATGACCTTGTACTAGTCTCCCAAACCTCAACAAAAGTGAGCAAATTTTGGTTAATAGACTCTAGTGCTAGCAAGCATATGACTGGATGTAAGCAACTCTTTGATTCACTAACAACTCACCCAACTAGAGATCAAGTTCAAATTGACGATGATAAAGAGTACATTTTAGAAGGAATTTTATGTGTCACCATTATTCTCAAGACAAGACGCTATGTTCACACAAAGGTACTCTATACCCCTAGTTTGACAACAAATCTCTTATCTATCAATCAACTTTTTAATCACAAGATAAGAGCAGAGTTTCTAGTCTAGAAAGGCATCAAATCATGTCTCATTTCCTAAGAAGGTTAGGTTCTTACTAAAGCCTTCTTAAAGGACAAATTATTTGCCTTAAATATATTTTCAACGAGTGAAGTTACACTCACTGCCTCTATGATAGAATCCAATGTACTTTGACACTACTGATATGGGCATCTATTTGTTGGTTCCCTCTTCCATCTCAATTCTAAGGTAGTGGTACGTAGAATTCCTTAGCTTTCCCATTCTTTGCCAATATGTTCTAGTTGTCTTATGGAAAAACAACATCAAGTTCTATTTGAGCCAAGTTCCTCTCATGCCAAAGAATGTCTTGATATGGTATATACTAATCTGTATAAACCCCTGCCAACATCCCTTTGAGGATTCATGTACTTTTAGTTGTTTGTTGATTATTTTTCTTGTAAGACTTGGGTGTTCTTTCTCAAAAAGAAGAGTGAAGCCCTTACATAGTTCAAGGCTGTTCATTAGCCTGTTGTTACATAGTCTAGGAAACAAATTCAATTTCTTCACTCAGATTGAGTGGGGGAATTTACATCAAAAAAGTTCTCAACATTCCTAAAGCATTATGGCATCAAGAAACACCTGATTTCTCCCTATACAAGCACATGACTGGATGTAAGCAACTCTTTGATTCACTAAAAACTCACCCAACTAGAGATCAAGTACAAATTGCTGATGATAAAGAGTACATTGTAGAAGGAAATGGATGTGTCACCATTCTTCTCAAGACAAGACACTATGTTCTCACAAAGGTACTCTATACCCCTAGTTTGACAACAAATCTCTTATCTATCAATCAACTTTTGAATCACAAGATAAGAGTAGATTTTCTAGTCTATTAAGGAATTAAATCATGTCTCATTTCTCGATAAGGTTAGGTTCTTACTAAAGCCTTCTTGAAGGACCAATTGTTTTCCTTAAATATATTTTCAACGAGTGAAGTTGCACTCACTGCCTTTATGATAGAATCCATTGTAATCTGACACTACTAATATTGGCATCTATTTGTTGGTTCCCTCTTCCATCTCATTTCTAAGGCAGTGGTATGTATAATTCCTTAGATTTCCCATTCTTTGCCAATATGTTCTAGTTGTCTTATGGGAAAACAACATCAAGTTCTATTTGAGCCAAGTTCCTCTCATGCCAAATAATGTCTTGCTATGGTACATACTGATCTGTATGGACCCCTGCTAGCATCCCTTCAAGGATTCAGGTACTTTTAGTTGTTTGTTGATTATTTTTCTTGTAAGACTTGGGTGTTCTTTCCCGAAAAAAAGAGTGAAGCCATTACACATTTCAAGGCCTTTCATCAGTGTGTTGTTACACAGTCTAGGAAGCAACTTCAACTCCTTAACTTAGATTGAGTGGGGGAATTTACATCAAAAGAGTTCTCAGCATTCCTAAAGCATCATGGCATCAAGAAACACTTGATTTCTCCCTATACACCTCAAAAAAAGAGAATTTTATAATGATACATTCATTCAGTCATGGAGATGGCTCGTTGCATGCTATACACTATAAAGCTGATGGCACAATTCTAAGTAGAAGTAGGATAGATGGAGGTCTATCTTCTCAATAGATAACCAACAAATATCTTGCTAGATAAGATATCAAAAGAGGTATGGAGTGGTCATAAACCATCAATTTCTCATCTTTTAGTATTTGGTCATACTTCTTATATGCATGTTTTAGATAAAAAGAGGAAAAAGATCAAACCAAGGATCCTGCAGTGTATTTTCTTGGGGTATAACACTACCTCCAAAGCATACCATCTCATGGATCTTGAGACGAATAAGATTTATGAAAGTTGTGATGTGGTCTTTGATGAATAATCATTTGACTCATTGGCAGAGAAGGAGACATACCATACCACCTCTCACAAACTTTTTCCATAATTACATGATGAGCATGAAGAAGGTGAGATGCAAGAAGGAGAATTGTTCATTGATATTAGTAATTTGTAAGGCAGTTCTTTATCAAATTATCAACCACATCGACATCCTAAATGGCTAGATTCCACAATCAAGGACTCACAATTGAGTTCTCCTCTAGACACTTCATCAAGAGTTCAAACAAGAAGATAGGTGAGAGATGAAGTCAATCTTGCAATCATGAGTTTAGTGGTTGATAGAACTGAACCAAAGATAGTTCAAGAGGTCTTAAGTCAACCTTAGTCTAATAAAGCTATGGATGTTGAAGATGATGTCCTCATCAAAAATGGGATGTGGGAACTTGTTGATCTACCTATAGGGAATAAATCCATTGGCTATAAATAGATTTTCAAAACAAAGTAATTAGATCCATCGATAAACACAAATAATGACTTGTTGCAAAGGGTTGTGCTCAACAAGAGGGCATTGCTTATGAGGAGACCTTTGCACCCATTGTAAAGATCAAGACCATAAGAATTATTTACACACTAGAAGCATATTATGCATGGAAACATTAGTAGATGGACATCAAGAGTGCTTTCTTGAATGGTGATCTAAAAGAATATGTATACATGACCCAAACAAAACATTTCATCGATAACAAACATCCATAAAAGGTATGTTGTCTAGTTAAGTCATTTTATGGACTTAAACAAACACCTCAGGCATGGTACATAAAAAGAGATGATCACATATTGTAGCATAGTTTCATTCATAGCCCCTCTAATTCTAATTTGTATATCAATAAGGTTGGTATAGATATTGTCATTCTTGTCTTGTATGTGGATGATATTGTGATCACTGTTAGTTTAGATGATCTTGTTGATGCATTAGAAAATGACCTAAAAAAATCTATCAACATGATTGATTTGGGGCTACTACATTACTGTCTTAGCTTGGAGATATGGAAAAAATAGAATCACATTTTTATCTCCCAGATGAAATATGCCATGACACTCCTAGGAAAGTATAGAATGTCAGATTATAAATCTCTTTCAACACCTATGCAGAAAGATTTACAACTCTCTCGATTCTAGGATTCCCATCAAGTGGATACAACTTTCTACAGACAACTCGTTGGAAGTCTCATCTACTTGACCTACACTAGACCAGATATATATTTTGTTGTGATCTATCTTTTCAGATTTATGCAAGAACTAGAGAAATGTTATTGGATTGAAATAAAACATGTTTTGAGCTATGTCCGAAGTACACTTGAGTATGGTCTAGAATAGAAGAAGAATAGTCAGTTCTTCTTGCAAGGGTACACCAACTTGGACTATGATGGATCTATTGATGACATAAAATCTACTTGAGGATACATTCTTCATCTCAGATGTAGACCCATTTCATGGATCAACAAAACACAATCAATAGTTTCTCTCTCATCCATGGAAGTAGAGTATTGTGTCACACGAGGAGCTGTGTGTGAAGCAATATGGATACATCGCATTTTGTATGATATGGAGATTCTTGAAGATCAACCATCAATTGTATTTTGTGACAATCAAGGTGTGTTGAAGCTTGTGAAGAATCTAGTTTTTCATGAACAAACCAAACACATTGAGGTTTAATTTCACTGGGTCAGAGAACAAGTTTTGAACCACCATATTTAGCTCTAGTATTGTCCGACGGATTCACAGATAGCAGATATACTCACCAAGTCTCTTGGCAAGGTGAAATTTGATCTATTTTAGGGGTACATTTATAAAAACAATGTAATAAAGGGGGAATGTTGGCATAATTAGTTAACTATTATATTGTTTTGTTATATTTGACAGCTCAGTTATTAGTTGCTTTATGGTTATGTGTTTAGGTGTTAGGTATGTAACCTATTGGTGATTGTATATAATCGCATGAAGTTGATGAATAAAATATCAAAGTTTCATTCTCTATTTCACTTATTTCTCCTTCTTGGTTATGAATATGAAGTTGATTGCTCTTCAAGAGGAGCTTCTTCTTTTTCCTTTACCTCTAAAATTTTTGCCTCCGATGTCTCTTCCTCTGCCCTTGCCTCTCACCTTAATCTGAGCTTGGAGAGCTTGCTCTGGAGAAGAAGTAGTAGATCTATTCAATCACTGCTCATGGATTTGTAGTGAACCCATCAACTCTTCTACTACCATCTTTGAAAGTTATTTAGCCTCTCCAATTGCAACAACAATCATGTCAAATCTTAATGGCAAACTCCTATGGATCTTCTCAACACCCCTTTAATCTTCCATAGCTTTTCCACTAATCCTTAACTGATTTCTCAAGTTAGAAACTCTTGTATGGAAATATTAAATGGACTCACCATCCTTCACTTGAAGGGTTTCAAACTCTCTCCTAAGTAATTGGAGTTTGACTAACCATACCTTGTGAGTGCCTTTTTAGGTAGAATTTTCCATGCCTCCTTTGAAAAGTTAGTTTCTACTATTCTAAGGTATATGGTTTCTGTCATTGTTGTCTCAATCAAATACAGCATTTTTGCATCCTTCTTTTGGGTCTCCTTCAGCCGGGTCTTTTGGGCATTCATTTGATGCATTGTATTTAGCTTAACTAGTCACAACTGAGAATCCACTGACCAGTAACTCCCACAAATCATTGGCAACCATTATATCTTCATTTTTTTTACACAAAAATCATAATTTCATCCATCAAATAATGTTGGGTGCTGCCAACTACTACTCTTAGTTCCATCCATGTTAAAGATTTTGGAAAACTAAGGTGTTGAACTTAGGCACCATAGCTTGGCGCTGTTCTTGGGTGCAATACCTTTTGTGCGATATCTATTTATAGTAAATATGTTTAAATTAAATAAAACTTCATGTATTTGTAGGTTGATCCCAGTGGGGATGTTACATAAACACTCCACCTTAATCTTGAATTTTTTCCATGCTCTGTAGAATTATTCTGAACCTAAAAATTATCTTTTATGCTTATTTTTAGTTGTTTATATTGTGTTAACATTTTTATCTTCACTTCTAGAGTTGTTATGATCACCTTTGAAGTCAAATTGTGCATCTCTAGAGCCAAATTGGTGATCTCTAGAGCTAAATTAGTGATATCTGAAGTCAGGTTAATAACTTTTGAAACTAACATATGAACCTATAGAGCTAGTGATATTGCATTTATGACCCCTAATCTCTATCTTAAATTATTAAAACTATCTTTGGATAACGGCTTTGTAAATATGTTAGTGAGTTTTGGCTCAAATCTACAGAATTGAAATTTAATATTTCCATGTTCTACCAATTCCCTTGTAAAATGATATTAGATCTGACTACACTTGCTTCATCCATGAAAAACATAATTATTCATCAAGGCTATTGAGGATATATTATAACAATATATTGTTTTACCATCTCCTTATTCCTAATTCATGGCCTTACACCACTTCATTTTTTTCAATGCTTCTTCAAAACATACAGGAACACTTTGATAAAATAAAGCAAAGTTCATATTTTCATCAATATCATCATATCTTGTTAAACTATTTATCTTTATTAGCAATAGAGAAGCGAGGGCTGAATATGAATGGATGTTTGAATAAGTAGTATATTATGTAATTGATGTAAATTGAAGTGTTTCCAACTAATTTATGACTAGTTAAGTTTGACTTCTAGAAGTTCTCTTTTCATTTCCATCTTCCACATCATCCATGGGTATTGTTATTATGGTCATTTTTCTAATGAATATTGACATTGAACTTTGCCCTGACTGGTCATGGTCCTTTTTTCTGCATTCATTAGAAAAATGAGCATAATTATGAAAATACTAGCACTGAATATTGATTATATCATACCTTTGGTTTGAGGTATCATTTATCTTCTTGACTTGAGAGTTTGATTATGATATTTTTTTGGTGTAATTAGTTAAATATTACATTGTTTTTTAATATTTCATAGTTCGGCTATTAGTTTCTTTATGGTTATGTGCTAGGTGTCATGTATGTAATTGATTGGTGATTGTATATAATCACCTAAAGTTGATGAATAAAATATCAAAGTTTCATTCTTTGTTTTGCTCTGGGATTAGAGCATGTAAGCCTGATCACCTATGCCATAGATTTGTTATCATAACCTTCATGATAGAGAAACCAAAGCAAAATTCTAAGGTAGTGTAAAAGCTTGAGAGAAAAAATGGCCATTGGTTGATCAATGCCTACTTGGGACAGTGTAGCATAACTTGTAAAAAATGAGTAAGAAGGTGACCTATTAGTAGCCAAGAAGAGTTTGATGCAGCTATAGAAACCTGATGGGAAATAGTGTAGAAGCCTATGAAGGGACAAAATTGGTAGAAGTTAGTGATAACAGAAGTTGATGGGATGCTGAAGAAGGCACCTACATTGAGAAGAACATTTATATTAGAAGAAAGAGTAACTACAAAATTTTTGGTCCTAAGACCAAAATCATCCAAGTTTTCTTGGCCCATTGCGCCCTACTAGCCATCACTATAGTCGTATTGAGAGGCTTAGAGATCAGTCCATCATTGGCAAAATATTAGGATGTTGTGTAAAGGAAGTGTCTGAAGACTATGATCTAGACCTACACCTACAACAATCCATTGAGCAGTCCTTAAAATGAACAGAGTGCAGTGAAATATCCAAAGACATAGGATGTGAAATATTGGAGTAAATCCCTCTAAGGTACATTTCAAATAAAAATTTATTTTTTCAAACTTTGAAGCTATAGATATTATTTTTCTTTTGAAACCTTATAAAGGTAAAGTAAGGAAATATTTATAAAATGTCTAGACCCAAGATGTTATTGTTAGATGCCCAGCTCTTGAAAGGACCAAATTTTGCCACTTGAAAGATGAAGATGTGGATGATTCTTCAATTTAAAGAATTATGGGGCATCATCACTAAAATAGTGACCTATCTTAGTAGACTAGATGAGAAAAGGAAGCTCAATAAGTTAGATGTGAAAGCATTCATGTTGAGAACTCTCAACATTATTGATGAAGACTAACCACATGTTCATGATGCACAAACATCAAAAGAGGCATGAGACATTTTATCCACAATTTATGAGGTGAAGAACCAAACCATAATCTTGCATCTACAATCACTTCTTCATACACTCAATATGAAATCAGGTGAAAATATTGAGTAGTTCTTACACCAGGTTATAGAACTGTGAGCAGAAATTATTGTGCTTAGAGAAAAGATTAAGGGAAAGATGTTGGTTTTGATCATGTTGAGAGCTCTTTCATATTAGTTTTGTACATTTTTTATGACACTTAACATTACCAAGCAAGTAGTGTCTTTCTAAGAACTGGTCAATTTGATTCAGTAAGAGGAAGCAATTCAATTCGTGCATGAAGAATTTGAGGACAAAGCCATGATCTCAAAGCAATGGGGTCCAAAATTCAAGAAGGGACCTCAGAAGCAACCAAAAAACATCAAAAACAATAAAAAAGTAAGAAGTCAAAGTGCTGGTGTTATATTTGCAAAACCCACATACACGATAGTAATCATTAATGGTATAATGCCTTTGCTCAAGGTTAATCCAGTCAAGAGGGCTCTTCTAGTAAATAAGATTCAAAGAAATCTAAAAGACGTCCTTGACAATGGAAGCAAAAAGGACATGTAGCAACATAAAAGTAAAAGGAGAATGCATCTAATGATGAAGCAGTAGAAGAAGCAGCATATGGAGCCCATGATGACCTTGTACTAGTATCCCAAACCTCAACAAAAAAGAGAGCAAAATTTGGTTAATAGACTCTAGTGCTAGCAAACACATGACTGGATATAAGCAACTCTTTGATTCACTAAAAACTCACCCCAAATAGAGATCAAGTTCAAATTGCTGATGATAAAGAGTACATTGTAGAAGGAATTGGATGTGTCACCATTCTTCTCAAGACAAGACGCTATGTTCTCACAAAGGTACTCTATACCCTTAGTTTGACAACAAATCTCTTATCTATCAATCAAGTTTTGAATCACAAGATAAGAGTAGAGTTTCTAATCTAGAAAGGCATAAAATCATGTCTCATTTCCTGAGAAGGTTAGGTTCTTACAAAAGCCTTATTGAAGGACCAATTATTTGCCTTGAATATATTTTCAACGAGGTAAGTTGCACTCGTTGCCTCTATGATAGAATCCACTGTACTTTGACACTACTAATATGGGCATCTATTTGTTGGTTCCCTCTTCCATCTTAATTATAAGGCAGTGGTACGTAGAATTCCTTAGCCATCCCATTATTTACCAATATGTTCTAGTTGTATTGTGGGAAAACAAAATCAAGTTCTATTTGAGCCAAGTTCCTCTCATGCCAAAAAATGTCTTGCTACAGTACATACTAATCTGTATGGACTCTTGCCAGCATCCCTTCGAGGATTCAGGTACTTTTAGTTGTTTATTGATTATTTTTCTTTTAAGACTTGGGTGTTCTTTCTTAAAAAGAAGAGTGAATCCCTTACACATTTCAAGGAATTTCATCAGCTTGTTGTTACACAATCTAGGAAGCAACTTCAACTCCTTCACTCAGATTGAGTGGGGAAATTTACATCAAAAGAGTTCTCAGCATTCCTAAAGCATCATGGCATCAAGAAACACCTAATTTATCCCTATATGCCTCAGCAAAATAGAATTTTAAATGACGCAATCATTTAGCCATGGAGATGGCTCGTTGCATGCTATACACTATAAATTTGATGGCACAATTCTAGGTAGTAGTATAGATGGCAGTCTATCTTCTCAATAGAGCACCAACAAAGATCTTTCTAGATAAGATATTGAAAGAGGTATGGAGTGGTCATAAACCATCAATTTCTTATCTTTTAGTATTTGGTTATGCTTCTGATATGCATGTTTTAGATAAAAAGAGGAAGAAGATCAAACCAAAGACCCTTCAGTGTATTTTCTTAGGGTATAACACTACCTCCAAAGCATACCGTCTCATGGATCTTGAGATGATGAAGATTTATGAATGTTGTGATGTGGTCTTTGATGAATCATCATTTGACTCATTGGCACAGAAGGAGACATACCATACCACCTCTCATAGACTTTTGCCATAATTAGATGATGAGCATGAAGAAGGTGAGATGTAAGAAGGAGAATTGTTCATTGATCTTAGTATTTTTTAAGGCAATTCTCCATCAAATTAGTAGCAACATCGACATCCTAAATGGCTATATTCCACAATCAAGGACTCACACCTGAGTTCTCCTCTAGACACTTCATTAGGAGTTCAAACAAGAAGATAGGTGAGAGATGAAGTCAATCTTGCAATCATGAGTTCAGTGGTTGATAGAACAAAAGCAAAGACAGTTTGAGAGGCCTTAAGTCAACCTTAGTCTAATAAAGCTATGGATGCTGAAGATGATGCCCTCATCAAAAATGGGATGTGGGAACTTGTTGATCTACCTATAGAGAAGAAATCCATTGGCTATCAATGGATTTTCAAAACAAAGTACAAGGCAGACGGATCCATCAATAAACACAAAGCATGACTTATTGCAAAGGGTTGTGCTCAACAAGAGGGCATTGATTATGAGGAGACCTTTGTACCCACTGCAAAGATCAAGACCATCAGAATTATTTTCACACTAGCAACATATTATGCATGGAAACATTAGTAGATGGACATCAAGAGTGCTTTCTTGAATGGTGATCTAAAAGAATATGTATACATGACCCAAATAGAACATTTCATCGATGAAAAACATCCATAAAAGGTATATCGTCTAGTTAAGTCACTTTATGAACTTAAACAAGCACCTCGGGCATGGTACATAAAAATAGATGATCACATATTGTAGCATAGTTTCATTCGTAGCCCCTCTGATTCTAATTTGTATATCAATAAGGTTGGTATAGATATTGTCATTCTTGTCTTGTATGTGGATGATCTTGTGATCACTAGTAATTTAGATGATCTTGTTGATGCATTGAAAAATGACCTAAAAAAATCCATCGACATGACTGATTTGGGGCTACTTCATTACTATCTTAGCTTGGAGATATGCAGAAATAGAATCACATTTTTATCTCCAAGATGAAATATGCCAAGACACTCCTAGGAATGTATAGAATTTGAGATTTTAAATCTCTTTCAACACCTATGGAGAAAGATTTACAACTCTCTCGATTTCAGAATTCCCCTCAAGTGGATACAACTCTCTATAGACAGCTCATTGGAAGTCTCATCTACTGGACCTACACTAGACCAGATATATATTTTGTTGTGATCTATCTTTTCAAATTTATGCAGGAACTAAAGAAATGTCATTGGATTGCAATAAAACATGTTTTGAGATATGTCCGAAGTACACTTGAGTATGGTCTAGAATAGAAGAAGAATATTCAGTTCTTCTTGTAAGGGTACACCAACTTGGACTATGATGGATCTGTTGATGACATAAAGTCTACTTTAGGATACATTTTTCATCTCAGATCTGGACCCATTTCATGGATCAACAAAACACAATCAATAGTTGCTCTCTCATCCATGGAAGTAGAGTATCGTGTCACACGAGGAGCTGTGTGCGAAGCAATATGGATACATCACATTTTGTCTGATAGGGAGATTCTTGAAGATCAGCCATCAATTGTATTTTGCGACAATCAAGGTGTGTTGAAGCTTGTAAAGAATCCAATTTTTCATGAACAAACCAAACACATTGAGGTTTAGTTTCATTACATCAGAGAACAAGTTTTGAACCACCATATTTAGCTCCAGTACTGTCTGACGGATTCACAAATAGCAGATATACTCACCAAGTCTCTTGGCAAGGTGAAATTTGATCTATTTCGGGGGTACATTTATAAAAACAATGTAATAAAGGGGGAATGTTGGCATAATTAGTTAACTATTACATTGTTTTGTTATATTTGACAGTTCAGTTATTAGTTGCTTTACGGTTATATGCTTAGGTGTCAGATATGTAACCGATTGGTGATTGTATATAAGCGCATGAAGTTGATGAATAAAATATCAAAGTTTCATTCTCTATTTCACTTCTTTCTCCTTCTTGGTTATGAATATGAAGTTGATTGCTCTTCCAGAGGAGCTTCTTCTTTTTCCTCTACCTCTAAAATTTTTGCCTCCGATGTCTCTTCCTCTCCCCTTGCCTCTCATCTTAATCTGAGCTTAGAGAGCTTGCTCTGGAGAAGAAGTAGTAGTTCTATTCAATCACTACTCATGGATTTGTAGTGAACACATCAACTCTTCTACTACCATCTTTGAAAGGTCTTTAGCCTCTTCAATTGCAACAACAATCATGTCAAATCTTAATGGCAAACTCCTATGGATCTTCTCAACACCCCTTTAATCTTCCATAGCTTTTCCACTAATCCTTAACTGATTTGTTAAGCTAGAAACTCTTGTATGGAAATATTAAATGGACTCACCATCCTTCACTTGAAGGGTTTCAAACTCTCTCCTAAGTAACTGGAGTTTGACTAACCATACCTTGTGAGTGCCTTTTTAGGTAGAATTTTCCATGCCTCCTTTGAAAAGTTAGTTGCTACTATTCTAAGGTATATGGTTTCTGTCATTGTTGTCCCAATCAAATACAGGGTTTTTGCATCCTTCTTTTGGGTCTCTTTCAGCCGGGTCTTTTGGGCGTTCTTTTGATGCATTGTAGGTAGCTTAACCAGTCACAACTGAGAATCCACTGACCAGTAACTCCCACAAATCATTGGCAACCATTATATCTTCATTTTTTTAACGCAAAAATCATAATATCGTCCATCAAATAATGGTGGGTGCTGCCAACTACTACTCTTAGTTCCAGCCATGTTAAGGATTTTGGAAAACTAAGGTGTTGAACTTAGGCACCATAACTTGGCACTGTTCTTGGGTGCAATACCTTTTGTGCAATTATTGGGTGCAATACTTGAGCACAAATATTGGGAAACTAAGGTGCTGAACTTGGGCAATATAGCTTGGCGCTGTTCCTGGGCGCAATACTTTTGCGCAATTAGACGCAGATATGAGGGGCAAAAGTTAGACTATGTGAGGTGCCACAAATCTGGGCTGTGAGTGCAGAACTGACATGCGCAAATGTGCCCTTAGATGTGAAGGTTGGCATGGATCTTTGTTTTAAATGCTGACGCTAATAAATGGAAAAAACTCTGCCTCGGATCCAAACGAACACTAGCTTGGATAGACAACGACACTCCTTTATTCATCCTCGACTAACGGGATCGATTAACCGCTTCAACCAACACGATTTGACTTGAGCATGGATGGCTCAGCTCTAATAAACTCAGACTCTCTACGCTCTGCTTGGATGAACACAGGATAGAAGCCCAAGCTGAGAAGTTTGCCAGGCTTTGATACGAGATTGAGGGTTTTAACGTTTTGAAACCAGACTGAGAAACAGTTTGCTACAGTAAATAAACAACATAGAAAAATAAAGCTTTTAGTCAGCTTGGGACTGATAGGTTAGTTTTCTTGGCCATGTAATTGCTTGTAAATATGAACCGGGAAAGATGCTCAAATACTAATACCCAATATACTTAAATGTTATTAATTCATGTCTGTTAAAAAAGAATTAATAGAATCACCTTAAAATTATTTCTTTCTTTCTTATTTAAGGAGAAAATTTTAAATACATATAATTTCAGTTATTATAAAATTTACAATAAAATTTAACATGTAAATATTAAAATATTCCACAATTATTATTTGAACATATTCATATTTAATACCGTTAAATATGATGTGACTGCTGTCTTCAATCAAGCTTAAGACTGACAATTTTTAACAATGACCAGCTAAAATAGTGAAAGAGCTTATAAATACAATGCTTGTCTCCCAGGGAATACATGAATATTATATGCTACCAATTCCAAGCTTAAGACTGACAATTTTTAACAATGACCAGCTAAAATAGTGAAAGAGCTTATAAATACAATGCTTGTCTCCCAGGGAATACATGAATATTATATGCTACCAATTCCAAATTTGTCGATCCGATTTAGCGATGGACAACCATGATTCAGTCCGTATTTGTAATCATTGACTCACTGATCAACGGACATGATCTGATCCTGTAGATCGATGGAATGTTTCAGTAATTTTCAACATGTTCGTTCTTTCGATCTAGCGATCAACGACTACGATTCGATCGGTTAAATTTATGGTAATCCCTGAATACACACCGCCATTTGAAATTTTGCCTCCGACCTCCAATTCAACGTTGTGAATTGCCATGTGGCTATGCGTTTAATGCTTTGTATAAAATATTTGTAGGGTAAATGTGACCAAGAATAGTCTTCCCTTAGATGGATCTGAAATTTGAAGTGAGGACATTACCCACTTGATTACAACAACGCATGTAGTAATTACAATGTAGATTACAAACGATGTTTGGGGATAAAATATATCCTTAATGTCAGTGGAGATGCCATTATTATTATTATTATTATTATTATTATTATTATTATTATTATTATTATTATTATTATTATTATTATTATTATTATCTCCGGGGATTATAGGCATTATATGTATCGTTTTAAACTAATTAAATTGGTATGGAGATTTTAGGTTCATCAATACAATTCAAAAATTAATGTGATTCTATAATGTATTTATCATAAAATAATGATATTTTATTTTATAATTATTATTTATATAGTCATTAGTTGTTTATAATATTTTTGATAGAAATATACAATTTTTAATAAACATAAATTCAAAATATTGTAATAGTCAATTAAAAATTTTACGCAAACACATTCTTATAGTTGCATTTTTTCAAGTCAATATGGCTGCATACGACGATCCCCTTAAACAAATTCTTCAAGTCCACAACAACGCAAAATGATTGGCAAACAACATTCCACATAACCAATCAATTGCAACAATCCATTTTGTCAAATATAAACCAAAGACATTCTGATAATTGAGATATTTGTAATGTCAATGATACAAAAAACGAGAAAAGTTGTTTCACATCATCTTGCGGTGAATCAACATATAGAAAGATCCATTCGATTATAAAAGCAAGAAATAATCCCGATGAGGAAAAAAAAAACTCAAAAAAAATTATTGATCCCTAAATGAATAGCATTTGGTCATTGCACATTGAAACGTTGAAACTTAGTATTATTAACCAAAAAAAGACCTTGTTAACCTCATTGTGCATAGAAGTTCAAAGGAAATGATGTATGAAGACTTCACATCTTTAAAATCTTCAACATAAAGTGATTGCAAACACTTAAAAACCTAGAGAAGCCGATTAAGTGAATATAAGAGAATTGGTAATGCAGAAAGTAATATTATAGTATTCCAAATAACAAGTCAGCTAAAACTAGGTGATACTCCATAAATGCATGGAGTTGCAGGCCTAACCAAATGTCCAAATATTAGTAATGATATAAAATAATCTTACATGATTACCAAAAAGGATAGCCTCTCTCCTAAACTTAAACTGGAATGTTACATTAAACATGTTTTTCATTTAGAAGTTAAAAAGACAAATAAACAATTAGCCAATGAAAGTTGAACCCAGAAAAGACCATCTATTTTACATAACCATAGTTTTGAATCCCATCGTCTTGATTCAAAGAAAATCATTGTATTTCCTTACCAATGGTAAAATGTGCTATTATGTTTGTATAATGCTAGACTATATATAAAATATTGGATCTTTGTAGAAGAACAAACTTTACTAATATGATATTCTCTACTTTGTTCCATTTAATATTTCAAATTTCAATTAGGAAAATATTTTACACATATCTTATAATCCACCATCTTGAATTGGACATTATAATTGTCATGTAAGAATTGAACTACTACACACATTAAAAAAACTTTATGGATAATGCATGCATAATTATTACACCAAAAACTCTGAAATGCTGAAGAATTCACAAATTTAACAAAAATGGACTGCTCAAATGCATTTTGGTCGTTAATAAAATTATAGTGCTTGAAGCATGGTTTAAGGCCCCTTTTAATCACATATCAGTAAGTAATACACATTGAAGCCAAGATAAAGGAAATGTTTTCTCTGAGTTAAAAAAATGCTTCCTTTTCCTCTGCCAACTGCACAAAATGATTCATTGAAGCTCCAAAAATGTAGAAGATTATAAACATATTGTAAGGAAGTACACCTGTGTTTGTAACTTCCCTATCTATTGTCCTTTATTTGGCATAAAATATTCTAGTTTATGCAGGGTTATCACTAACTCTAAAAGTAATCAACTATTTTACTGTCTACATGTTAAATTTAATGAGGATTCAAAAAAATTGCTAGTGGTCATCCATGTGGTGGTTAAGCTCTAGATACATGAAATAAGTGTGCTCCTAAGACATGAAAAATGTGGGAGCTAGAGATAGAATATTGAACTAATCACCAATTTAGATTTGTCAAATGGAAAATCGCTCAGAACCAAAGGTATGCATATCAGTGAAAGAGTTTAGAAAACTCTCACCCAAGGTCAAATCCAAAAACCATTACCACAATAAAATCTATTGATGTATTTCTCAAATAATATCTAAGTATATTAGACACAAATATATCAAACAATAATAAATCCTCTATATCTCCAAAGCTTACATTTATAGCTCCATCTCCATAGCTTCCATGCAAATACAATGAATGAGTCTTTTATATATAGACACGAAAGATCAATCCTAAGAGATCAGGGTAGGTGATCAATCATAACTAAGAGATCAATTTAGAGATAATTCATAACTAAGTTATCAAGATAGAGATCAAACCTAGGACTAAGAGATACTTATCCCAAAAAGATAGAAATAACTAAAAATTATCATTATAATATATAAGAGATAAATATGTAATATTTCATAATATATTAAATAAGATAAATGAAATATCCACATATAAGTGGATGGGAATAAATAAATACTTGGGTGAACATGAGCTTAGATAAACAACCTACTCTAACATTCCCCTCAAGTGAAGCTAAGGGCCAAAAATAATGTGGCATAACCATAGTATGAGTCTCGACAATAAGGCTTAATCAGGTACTCATATATAATATATTCATGAAATAATACCTCATAAAGTTGAGAAAGGGAGTAAACCTATAGAAAAATAAAACTCCCCCCTAAAAGATAGAAATAAAGAAAGAAAATACATCCTAAAAACAAGGCCTAATGTGGTACCCATATAAAAAAATTGAGTAGTGTGAAGATAATGGTCCCTATGGATGTTAATCGATCTTGATGAAATACATAGATGTCAATTTGCTATAACCAATGAATCAAAGTATGAATGGTGCTAATTATGAGGATCATTGAATATGAACACATCACTCTATAATACCAAGTAAAATGATGAACTCAAGGAAAAATTGCTTGAACACCCTCCATCAATGCTGGATTAGGAGAAGATGAAAATGAAATTCTCTAAATAAGTAGACTAAAATGGTGAGAAGTGAACACAAAGACTGGTGGGGATAACACACTCGTGTCACTATAAATTTTTTTTTTCAAGAATACCACTAAGACATAACAATCTTTATATGGGTTCCGGTAAAAAATATGTCTGAATAAAATCCACATATACAAAAAAAAAAAACTACAAAATGTAGATAAAATATCTTAAGAAGATGACCTTATAGATGGTGGAAGATACTAGCAACTAAAATACTAAAAGTTGCAAAAACTAAGGTTCACACACATGAAGGTAGACTAGGTTGTAAAAACAAAACCCCCATGACACTTTATAATTTAGTGAACTTATAATATATCCCATACACAAAAATACCAAATGAAAATAAGAAAGATATTATATACACCAAAATAAATCTAAACAAAGAGAATATCAACCTGTCAAAGAAGTAATTACAAATCATGAGAGTTACTCCAAAAATGAGAGAGCAAAGTGGGATAAAAATACAAGTGTCTCAAAACACATTCTCAAACAATGAAAAGCACTAGACTCTACCAAAAATATATTTGTGAGTGTATAGATAAATGACCATAAGTAAAATAATGTATTTTTATGAGGGGATCTTAACAATGGAAGAAAAATATTCGTAAAATCCTCACAAGTAACGATGATGCTACCATAAGTGATCTAAAATATATCCCAATTCAAATAGGAATAATGAATCAAGATGCCTACATAAGAGTGGATGAAAAACCATGCAATAGTAAAATGCAAGGTAACTTGTAAAGGGATGTTGAACTCAGCCAAAAATGTGTCTATTATTGCAATCAAAATGGTGAAATCAATGAAACATTTTTTTTTTGCTTATGAACGGGTTTGACCACCTACCAAACTGGGCCCCACCCTCTAGTTTTCAAAAAATAAGATCATAAAAAAGGCATGTGGCTAAGAAATAAAACAATACAATATCTCTTTATGTCTCTAAAATATAAAATATTTTTTTTAATAAAAAACAATCAAAAGATCATCCCATGATATTGTTTTATAAAACAAAAATGTAAAAAAACTCTTCATTACGATTTGTTTTTGACTATTATTGACAAGTAAAATGATTAAAAATAAATAAATTTTGAATGAACTTTAAACTTTAAAAATGTTCTAAAAATTTGAGGACAAGGTGCACAAAACCTAGAAATATTTTTGAATGATCAGTTATAATTTTTAAAAATTAAATAAAGAAAAGTCATATTTTTTAGAATAGTACTACTCAGTAAAACTATGATAGCTTTTACAATTCATAATAAAATGTAAAATTTTAATTTTTTTTAGAAAGTACAAAACAAGGCTCATGAAACTTAGAACAATGTATGAGAAATCATTTATAGGTTTTTCAAAATCTTAAAGAATTATTTGTTTTAAATCAAAAATAGATTTCCAAAAAGCTTATAGATCTTATCTTTGATATATAAATATGATAAAATTAGAGCTGATCGTGTCTTTCTTAGACAATATGGATACATTGATGAACTTTAATTTACTCCTTCAATCTCTAAAATTTACCTATAATAAAAAAATATAAAAAAATGGAAGTTCTCCCAAAAAAATAGAATTTTGTTTTGCACAACATGAAAGAGAATACCAGATGTTAAGTAAGGATAAGCGAATAGCTGAGTAATGGTTGTTGAAGACCGCTATGATATCATGGAAGAGTTTAGAAAAATATCATCCATGGTCAAATCCATTGACTATTACCACATTAAAACTATTGATGAATTACTTAAATAATATCTTAGTATGTTATAAACATATAGATTATACAATAATAGATACTTTATATCTCCAAATCTCTCATCTGAAGTTCTATATCTATAACTTCTGTCTAAATACAATGAATGAACCTTGCATATATAAGCAAGATACAATGAATGAACCTTGCATATATAAGCAAGGAAGATCAATAATAACTAAGAGATCAAGATAGAAATCAAATCTAAGACTAAGAGATAAGTATCCTTAAAGGATAGAAACAACTAGAAATTATCCTTATAATATCTAAGAGATAAATATGTACTATGTCATAATATATTAAATAAGATAAATAAAATATCCACATATAAGTGGGTGGGATAAATAAATACCTAGGTGAACATGAGCTAAGGTAAATAACCTATTCTATTAGTTATGAGCAAAAAAAAAAAATATTGTTAGTGGGCCTTTGGCCTGATAACATAGTCACGAATAAATTGGAATACCAATGTGTCATGCCGTATTCCATACCTTTTTCTTAGCATGATATAAATTTTCTTTTCAAATACTTTGGTTAATTAGTTTGTGATCATTTTGACTTATTTTTACACCTGCATGCTTATCCTCTTGGCCAAGGTGGTTATTTGCACGAAGTATAAGATTTTTAAAAAAGATTACAATAATTTAGTTTATATTTTTTCTAAAATAAAGGAAAATTAGGAAAGTATTACTTATATATCATAACTCTTGTTAATTTACTTTAGGGATTGAAAAAAGGTTTGGCCCATTTCACCTAGATATGATTTTTTTCACCTTTTATTCGCCACCCTTGGATTTATGTGTAGCACAATTTTTGTTATAATGATAAGATAGAAAACTAAAAATACAATAAATACAATATTACATACTCAGGTCTAAATATTAGAGTTTATTTTTAAAAATGGACATAAAAAATCATGTCTCTAAGAGTCTTTAGATTAGGTTAATCATTAAGTGTGCAAGATGCACATTTTATTTGAAATCTATAATACAATGTATAAATATATGTGAACACTTCACATTCCAAAAATGTAAGAGGTGTATAGCAATGAAAATAAGGTTCCAATTGAGTATGTTGTAATTCTTTTGTTTATTTCACAATAAATAAATTAAATTCATTTAAAAGTATTGAAAATAATTAATTTTGTTGACACATTGATCGTGTCAAACATTCCATAGTACACTAAAATAAATAATACTAAATTTATTTTATTTGATCATTGATCTATTGATTTTAACATATACAGTCATGTCAAAGCTAAATGCATTTATTTGAACTACATATATATACATTACTCAAAATGTTTATGATATAGACTGTAAAAATATTTAATGTCTGAATCTCATTATTAATATTTTTTAAATTATTTATTATTAGTTTCTGTGTAATATTTATTATTGTATTGAGATCATATATAAATTTAATCACTAATAATTATAGTTACAAAAATGGGAACTAGCCATAGGGAGACCCTTGTTTTATTATTATTTTTGAAATAACATTGTTTCCCTTGATTGTTTTGAATTTTTCATGTCTTGGATGTTTTGCTAGAATATATGGGGAAAACCATTTGAAGGATAGAGTAGGATACTCAAGCTTTGGTATTATCTCTCACAAGTATATTACTTTTGTCTCATTCTTAATTATTACATGGGTTGTATGTGAATCCTTCCCTAGGTTGATTGTAAATGTTTTATCATGAAGATGTTAAATGAGATATTGAATATGTATTTGTGTTGATAGTGATATCATTCTTTCATTGATATTAAAGGAATAAAACTATAGATAGAATATAACCATGTAACTCTTAAGAGTTGTAAATTGATCACATATAGGTCATGGTGAAGATGTACTTAGACCTCACAACAAAGCTCAATCATGAAATGAATTACAAGGACTAAAACCCTTTTATCTATTTTAATCCAACATCTTTTATATTAAATCTTTGAGCTATATGTGCACTACTTTGTGGTAATATTTGTCAAATAGTGTTAGATATGTGACAATAAAGTTAAAAGATGGATCAATCTATAGTAAGATTTGTAGACCACTTCCCAACATGGGGTGGAGATAATGCCTTCTCATTAGTGTTAGAGGGGGTCAAATCCCTATTTATTGAAAGGAAAATTCCACCAAATTCTATCGTTAGGAATGAAAATTCTAATGAAAATTTTACACTCTATATTTAGGATGCCAATTAGGTGTATTTATTTTTGTGGAGAACCAAAGTGACATATAAAAAATTCATATGTAATTTTTTCATATTAATAAAAGTTTGATATATTTCACCATGGATGTTTCGTTAGCTCTCTTAGGGTTTTACCATGTAAATATAGGGTTTTGTCTCTGGCATGTTTAGTATTTTGTCTAATTAAACTATATATGTTATTGAAAACTTGTATTCTAATATTAAAATTAATAGTTATTTGTTGATATGAAGCATTTATTTTCCTAACAAACAGTCAATAATAAAATCTATTTATATTCATGGTTATATAAATCTATTCAGTTTAGCCTTTAAGGATAGTAATTGACTATAAGTATATAATGTTTTTTTAAATTGAATTATTACTTCTTGTAGAGCCCCACAAGTTTTTGACACTTTTTTTTGAATAAGTATCCTCATTTATTTTATAAATTTATATAAAACCCTTAAGGTTTTTTTTTGTTTCCAAGGTACCAATCGACTGAGAAATGAAGTTTAGGTGTGGTGTATACATGGAGATGTCCCTGATTAAAAAGACAAAGTATATAAATGGTAATGTTAATTATATATATGGAGATATCCATATAAAAAAGGTGAGGTATATACATGGTGATGTCCTTATAATAGAATGTAAAATCTTTGTTAGCCTTAGATTCATGTATATCTTTAGATATACTTATGTAATGATAGATGACATGAAAATAAAGGAACAATGTTTTGCTATTTAAATATAGAAATAATAATACCCCATTGAAGAATAGTCTACAAGGGTGACATCAATTATTGATTGATTGGTTAATGATATAAGGATACCATCACTTTTCAAAGTTAAAAATCTTTTTACTTTGTAAACCCAAAATCAAATAAAAATTAAGAAATTCATACCCTATGATTTCTCTATCCATTATTGTGTCCATATCTCAAGGGTTATTTGTTTTCACATACTAGATTATTTTATTTGTCATGTCTTTTCCATTTACTATTCATTCTAACAAATAGTGTCATAAATTTGTAATATTTTGTGACATTTCTTCATTTTGCAACACTTTTATCAATTCAATGTATTTGTGAGAATAGTGACCACACGTTATTTTTGGATAATGTGCATGGTTTGATAATATAATTGCATTTCAATGTTCACAACATTAGCAATGTTTCCATCCATTTCTTAGATTGACTACAACAACTTAGTTGATTCATTTATTAACACCTTTTCTAAATTGCTAAGATCCAAATACTTGTTTTTTGAAAATTTTAAAATATATATTTATATGGGTATATGCAAGGGATCAACTCCCCTTCCTAATATTTCATCCTTGTTACTACACATATGTACATAGGTTTGTTCATACAAGTGTTTATCTTGTTCAATTTTCATACCTAATTGTCTTTACGCTACTTTTCTAGTATAAGGTAATATTCAGTATTATGTTGATGAGACACTCTATAATAAGCACATGTTTCATAGTGTGGATTTATTAGACAAATGAGAGTAATATCATTCATTTTTTTGCACATATAGCAGATTATTAGTTTCCTTTATTACATTTGTCCCTGTCTAAGATATTAAATTACAATCCTTGGTTTTTGCCTTGTTTTTGAGAGGGTCCCCATCCTTATTATTTATTTTGATATCCTCTATGTTGTATTTAAGGAGAAGGAGGTGCTCAATGCTAATGATATCAATGTGGAGAAGGTGGAGTCCATCTTTGTTGATGTGAGTGGAGAATGGTTCTCATCTTACTTTATGTGGCATCTTTGTATCTTATGATACCTGATGTTATTATTGTTAAGAACTCATGTCCTACCCTTCTCTTTACATTATTAGTGTATTAGTATTTACAGATGCATAAGCTTTGCATGTTATCCCTTGACCATATTTTAACTATCCCACATACATGAGAAGTAATTGTTGTTAAAATAGATTTAGTATGTAAGTTTTGAGGCCCAATGAAGGCATCCATGAATATTATTGTATTGAGCTTGTTCAAAGGAGGTTTCCCCCTCAAAATGGCCTAAAATCTAAAGGTTATTTTGGGTTATTTTTCAAAGTTCATTTCATTGTTCATTTATTTTTTATAGTTTATAAATATGTGTACAAGTGTCCTCACATTTGGTATCATAACACTTTTTCAACACGTGGGTAGATTTTGGAGATTTTTTTCAGCAATGGATTTCTAAGAGTTGCATCATTTATGGAAATATTTTTCCTTACCTCTATTTTATGCATATTCATTATAGGTTCAAATAAGGGTAAATACCCTCTACATAACTGTGGGAAGTACTTGGGCATAATCCCTAAAATGTATTGTGAGAAGTACCATTGGAACATTGAAGTAGCTATCCCATTGAAAGGACCTACCAGCAAAAAGGGCAATGTCCCCATACTAATTGACTAGTTTCCACCTATGAGGTAAACCAAAAGCTGTAGCTTACGTGTAAATCCATGTCTAGATTTTTAAAAAAAAAGGAGTACTCATTCAGACAAAATTAGTGGCTAGAGAGACTCCTTAAAAACCTTAGTCAGCTGAATATACTAGGGGATGTATACCCAACATAACAATTTAAGAAAACCAACAACAAAGTGATCACAGTTGAGAAATGTTAGTCACCATGCACTTTGCAGATAGGATTTTGGTAGGAGCAACCAAGTGGCAATCAATTTTTCAAGAGTAAAAAAATATGTTATTTCACCATATCTCTCCCTCTATAGTTTTTTTGAATCTCAAAATTTCATAGAACATCTAAAATTCCATTCTGCACAATTTTTTCATTGAGGGTCCATATCCAAATTCCACTTATATTAGGCAAAAATCTCAATTTTTATTTTTTCGGGTTTTGCCACAACTTTAATTTTTTTCCTCTTGTTTTGAAAGTTTTCCATAGTTGTCATAAAATAAGGAAATGGATTTTATTTATTATGAATAATAGAGGAGAAATATATACATAAGAAAAGCACTAAAAATAGGAGAGAGATAAATAACCAACTAATACCTAAACTTAATGAAATAAAATAACCAGATAAACATCTACACTTACATTCCCCGATTATTACATTATTTTTACAAATGTACCCTGTAAGAATCTCAAATTTCAACTTTCCAAGGGATTTGGTGAGTATATCAGCTATTTGTGCATCTGTTAGGTAGTACTAGAGCTAGATGTGGTGGTTTAAGCCTTGCTCTCGATGTAGTAACATTCGACCTCAATGTGTTTGGTTTTTTCATGAAAAATAGGATTCTTCAAAATATTTAACACACCTTGATTGTCACAATGAAGGATAGGTGGCTTCTCTTCACTAATTCCCATATTATTTAGAATGTGACGTAACCATATCACCTCGTGTACATCTCCACATTCAGTGTGATACACTACCTAAGGGGATGAGAGAGCAACAACAATTTACTTCTTACTAATCCATGAGATTAGTCCAGATCCATGGTGAAATATGTATCCTAACATTGACTTTATGTCATCAATAGATCTGGCATAGTTTGATTTGGTTTATCTCTAAAAGAAGAACTGAGTGTTCTTCTTGTATTATAGACCATACTCAAGTGTAACTTAGACATATCTCATAACATGATTTGCTAAAACCTAGTGACATTTCTTTGGATTTTGAATGAATCTAGAGAGATAGCTCATAGTAAAACATATATTTGGTCTAGTGCAGGTCAAGTAGATGAGACTCCCAATGAGCTATCTATAGAGAGTTTCATCCACTTGAGGTAAGTACTAGAATCAAGAAAGTTATAAACCATTCTCCATTGGTGTTGAAATACGTTTATAATCTAACATTCTATACTTTTCCATGAGTCTCTTGGCACATTTTATTTGGGAGATAAAAATTTTATTATGTTTCTACCATATCTCCAAGCCAACACAATAATAGAGTAGTCCCAAATTAGTCATGTTGAAGGATTGTTTGAAGTCATTATTTATCATATCAACTTGATCTTCTGAACTTCTAGTGATCACAAGATCATCTACATGCAAAAAAAGAATGATGATTTATGTCCCTACCTTCCTTATGTACAAATTAGAATCTGAGGGGCTATTGGTAAAACCATGTTGCAAAAGGTGATCATCTATCTTGATTTACCATGCCTTAGGATTTTATTTTAGTCTGTATAGTGATTTGATTAGATGACATACATTTTTAGGATGATTTTCATCAACAAATCCTTTCATTTTGGTTATGTATACTTCTTGTTTAAGATCACCATTAAGGAAAGAACTCTTGACATCCATTTGTTGAAGTTTCCATCCATTTTATGCTACTAATTCACAAACAACTTTGATGGTCTTGATCTTCATAGTGGGTGCAAAGGTTTCTTTGTAGTCAATGCCTTCATTTTGAGCATATCCCTTTACTACAAGTCATGATTTATGCTTGTAAATGGATCCATCTACCTTATATTTAGTTTTGAAAACTCATTTGCATCCTATGGGTTTCTTTCCTGTAGGTAGATTGACAAGTTCCCAAGCTCGATTCTGCATGAGTGAGTCATATTCAACATCCATAGTTTTTTTCTAATGAGATTGACTTAGTGCTTCTAGAACATTATCAAGTTTGGAGCTATCAAATTCTATACTCATGAGTACAAAATTTACCTCATTTGTTGTTTGAATCCTTATTTTGACTCTAGATGAAGTATAGGATTCTTTGATGATGATTTGTACCCTCTTCAAATGGGAACTCTATTACTAAAATGAATAACTACTTTGATGATGTGAAAAACTACGTGGTGGATTTTATAATTCTTCAAGATCAACATACAACTCCCCTTTCATCTCATATTTTCTATGAGAAGTCTCGTCGTCATCTAACTTAGAGAGTAATTGGTGAGAGGTGGTTGGTGTGGATTCTTTTTTATGCATCACCAAGTCAAAGGATGACTCATCACAAACAACATCTCTACTTTCATAGGTTTTCTTCGTCTAAGGATCCTTGAGATGGTATGCTTTCAAGGAAGTGTTATAGCCCGATAGGATGCACAAGAGTGTTTTTGGCTTGAATTTATTCCCTTTTTGAATTAGGACGTGTATATGTGTTGTGAAACCAAACACTTTTAGATGAGAAATCAATGGATTTTTACCACTCCATACCTCTTCTGGAATTTCATCTTTTAGAATCTTCATTGGTGCCCTACTGATAAGATAAATAACTATCTAGATTTTTTGTATCTAATATCGTTTATATAGATTTATTTTTGAAATCATGTAGTGAACCATTTTCATTACTGTGTGATTACGTCACTCAATAATGCCATTCTACTGGGGTGTATAGGGAGTAGTCAATTTCTATTTGATGTCTTGTTAGATAAAAAATGCCAAGAACTTATTTGATGTAAATCCCCCCCTTGATTTGAGTTGAGGTGAAGAAGTTGTTATCTAGTCTCCTTAACAACTTGATAATAGAAGACCTATAAAAGATGAAGGGCCTCACTCTTCTTCTTCTAGAAAAACAACCATGTCTTTTGAGAGTAGTCATCCATGAATAGTTGGAATTACTTGTATCCCAAAAATGAAGTAGGTAATGGTCCATTCAAATTGGTATGAACAACCTCAAAAAATTTCTTGGCATGAAAGGAGATTGCGTTAAATGAATATCTATGTTGTTTACTTGCAAGACATCCAGGTCAAATGGGCAAGGAACTGAACAACTTAGGAAGTCCATGTACCATCCCTTTTGAACTCAACTGGTTTAAATATTGAATAAATAGGTGATCATAATGGTAGTTCTAGAGAGCAGTACATTCTACCATAGAGGCAGATCGAGCTACTGTAAAAGATGAAACAACATCTAAAGTAAATAATTTATTTTCCAAAAATTCTCTAGAAAGAACCATACCTTTTTATGATATCAATTAGGATTTGATGACATTATCAACAGGAAACTCAACCTTCAGATGATGATAAAAAAAATAATTGACTGATAAGAGGTTGGATGTCAATCTAAGAACATATAGTACCTTTGAGAGTGTACATTTTTGTGTTTTGAGATGAATGGTGACTTGGCCTATTCCTTTTTCAACATACTCTTTATCATTGATGATTCTAACCCGATCTCTAGTGGGTTGGTCTATCATTGAATCAAATAGCTTCCTATCATCAAACATGTGTTTAGTGGCACCTGAGTCTATCAACCAGATATTCCTTATGGGTTGTGATGTCTAAGAGAATAACACTAAGTTCTTATGTGTGTTATAATTATCTTCTTCAGGGGTCTCCTCATCATATCCATAATCTTATTGAACTATGAGATGTCCCTTCTACTTCCACTAGTTGGGATGTATTTTCAAATTTGAGAATCTTCACACCTTGATGTGATTTTTTATTAGAATACCCTTGTTTTTGGCCATTATTATAGTAGTTGTTTGTGTCATGAGTGTTGGTTCAATAGATGTGACACCACTTATTCAAATTTTATGATACTGATGTTGAGATAGTTGTTGATGTTATTTCTATGGCTAATTCTATAGAGGTCCCTTACAATTTTTCTGACCTTGTTACTACTTTAAGATAAGAGCTTTATCTTACAACTCATCCTGGACTGAGTTGATGGCTTCTTCTTTTTGAAACAGATTCATGAGCTCTTGAAATAACATTGTCTACTTGGAGACATTCAAAATCATGATTAACACTCTAAATCTAGAAGGGAGTGCTCTCAAGGTGATCTAGATCAAGATTTGGTCATCTATTATCTTACTGAGTGCTAACAATTCCATTCATAGCTCAAGTACCTGATGTAAAAATTCCTCAACTTTCTCATCATACTCCATAGAAGGTGTATGAATTCTCAACTATAGATGGAGGATCTTAGTCTTATTTTTTTTACCTCATATATAGTTTCTAATTTATCCCATGCTATCTTTACTCTGTCTACATCCCTGACATGTAGTTATACATCATCAATGATGATTAGCATAATCAACATCAAGGCTTTAGCATTAGCCATTTCATATTTTGTGAGCACATTGGGATCAGTAGGAACCTACATAGTCCTTGTCATGATGCCCCATAGTCCTCTAAATTGAAGGATGGTGAACATCTTCATTTTCTAGGTGGCATAGTTTGGCCCTTTGAGAATTTGGGTGTCCAATAGAAGTAATTTTGGAGTAAACATTACACATAAAAATAAATTATTTTATTGATATGAAAGAGAATTAAAATTGTTTTTACTCACTAGTTGGAAAATTGAGCTTGGAGATGAGCTCGATAATTATGAGCTAAGAGATGGGGATGCTTCTTGGGCCATTCAAACTCATATTCATAATATATGTTGTATCCAGCTTTGATTTCTACTCATATTCTCCTTACTTAGTATGTACATTGAATAAGAATTATTCTATAAATCCATTTCAGATTAACTCATTGAACTAAAGGTTTCCATAGTCATAGAGGACTTCTAGCAAGGCAAAGTAGAAATTAGATCTCTCTTGAGCATCATGATAGTTTTCCATAGCCTACGAGTCTCCTTGGTGGCTTTTAGAGATTCAAACACTATCATTAACACTAGATATATGTGGAGGTGTCACTCACATCTCCTCCTGGCTTGCTAAGACCTTGGCTCACCACTACCATCTTTCTTGGTAGTGTATGATAGTTGTTTTTATTTATTTTACTTCTGTAACATCCATTGCACGTTGAATATGTTGATAGCTATCCAGTGTTATGTTTTTTTTTTCAAGTCACAACTTTACTTAGGTTTAAATACTCTTCTTAGATATGATTTTTTTTCTTTTTTTATAGTGTGCTAGTTTCAAATTAGTCTCTAGGCAATTAGCCTCTTGAAATTTAATGCAAACATCAATCCTCTATCATGCTTTGCTAAGTGTTGTTGTTCCATGTGATGGTGACTTATAGTCCTTTGGGGCCCCTCAAAACTACCAATGACTACCTCTCTAAGCTCACATCAAGTGGTTAAATTTTGTTTAAGATCATGATGACCACATCCAGTGACACTATTACATTTAGCATGGGTGTGAACAAGGCCACCATCTCTAGCATTGTCATTGATGACCAACCATTGGTGATTTTCACCATCGACAAGTATTACATCCTAAAGATATTTTCACCATTGTGCTTGTTCATGTTGTGTCAATGTACCATCCCAAGAAGGTGTCAACAATTTGTAGGTGATGACCCTTCTCCTAGGCTTCATTGATTTTTGAAATTATTGCACCATGTAGGGTGCAGAACCTTCTTCATAGCTCTGATACCATAATTGTTTTTAGAAAATAAGGAACTAGATTTGATTTGTTATGAACAATAGAAGAGAAATATATACATAAGTGAATCATAAAAAATAGGAGAGAGATCCAAAGGATCTAGGTAGAGTTTGAATGGTTTGGGTAGTTACAAACTAATATGTAAAAAGAATGAAATAAAACAAAAATATAAACATCTACACTTACACCCATAGTGTTCCTTTCCCTTTTAAAATCTTTTGTCCCTCTCAGACAAATTTTCCAATTTTTTCATTATGATTTTTAAATTGCCCTTGTCTTCATCAATACTAACCAGGAGGTGTCAAAAAATTAGTAAAAGTACATTTACCCCTTCTGATTAAGCCCAAATAAAAAAAATTCCTTACTAGCCATGTCTTATAATGTGTTTTTTTATCCCTTTCCAAAAAAACCATGTGATCATCTTGATAATCCAGAGGTGATGACATCATGGACCATTGTATGAATACTTCTGGGTAAGTAGCTTGTTGAGAACCCTCCACTTATCACCACTCCACTAACCAATGACACCAAGAGAAAAATATAATAGATCATAACCCAACCATTAGCATAATAGTGGCATGCATACATGTATCATTTAAAGACATGTAGGTAAAGAAAAAAGACACCATTATTAAGTCTAAAAGAGAAGAAAATAGACATTTGTCATAATATGATGACTAAGCATTTGGGAATGTGGAAAAGAAACCACATGGCATATAAAAACAACATAAATTGGTTTTATGGATTTCAAATGAAAAGACTAGGCAATGAAAATTAATGAAATCCATTGCAACCATTAAATCAAATGAAGCAATAAATTGATGTATTGAATTCTCAAAGTAGACATAACTAAATCCATATATTTTGAATTGTTAAATCTAATTAATTGCATTACATTTAACAATCTGAGTGAAAGTTGTGAATCCATAATTCTCTTGTGATGAATATATTTAGGACCTTTCATAGAACAAAGGATTTTCAAATCAGAGATTCAATGGTAGCCGCATCCCATATTTATTTCCCCTTTGCATTATTTATTTCAAGTTTAACTTAATATGTTGATACAAAATTGATTTTGGCAGCCCTAGACCAGGAATTTAAGCAATATTATACGATTTTAGATATGATTGAGGTAGCACATCCCTACAAAGTAGAGGACTAGTTTCTTGACAACACAACAATGATATCACATGCCCACCTTGAATAAAAATGTAGCTTAGGAATATGTATATAGGTATTACATTATTTTTATAATGTTCTTGAAGATGAAGAATCTAAAATGTCAATCATAGAGCTTTCTATAAAACTAAGTAGTATAAATATAATTATGTATCTATGTTTCCAATCAATGAAAATTATTTAATTTTCTAACAAGTTTGGTATCAGAGCTAGGTGCAATAGTTTAGTGAAGAGAGGAAAGAGGAGCAGAAGTACCAAGGTGAAGTTCAACATTGTAGATAGAGCCATCTAGGTGTATCAACCAAAGGAGCAACTAAAGAACGTAGGTCTGTTCAATCATTTAAAGTGCCAAAATAGGAAAAAGGTTGCTAGAATAAAATGAGCTATTTAGAAGTCTTGCCAACACTCATTAACATCTATTGGAGGAAGTTGAAGTGTAGGTTGAGCACTAGCCAAAGAGAAAACTAGAATAGGAGTGAAAATATTCTAGAGGAGAAAATCATGCAATTTTAAGAAGGTGAGACACAATAATCTTGGCATCCAAACTGGTAATTTACCAGCATAGTCAAAGTTGAAAAAGAAATCATGGTAGAGAAATTGACAATACTTATTAAGATGTAAGCAAGTCATCTGAGTTGTCCAAGTCAAAATAGAGGAAGAAAATTAGAGAAAACATCTTGAGCAAGGACCACACCTGAAGGAGGCATGATCAAGTCAGCCAAAGCAAGTTGAGATGTGAGCATAACCACCATGTATGTGTAGTGGTGAAACTATTGAAATCCACCGAGGAGATTCACATACTATGGAAAACTGTCAGGAAAGCACCAAGTTTTATTTTTCCCTATTAGGAGCACTATGTGACTATGATAATATTTAGTTTGATGAACTTATTTGCAAAGGCCTTTTATAATATTTTTTATTCAATGTGCACTTTCAAGCAATTAGGATCTGAGCAAAATGTGAATTTGAATATGATGTCTATTGTAAATACATGGTTGAATGTCCCAAAAAATGTCCCTGTCTTTCAGTGTGAAATTATCATGCTCATCTTCAAGACTATTTTTCTTGCTAGTAATCTATAAGACTTGTAATTTTATTTTAAAAGAAATAAAATAATTTGTTGTTAAAGATGTCTACTCTAAAATTGCTCCTCTCAGATGCCCAACTACTTAAAGGGCCAAATTTTGCTACTTAAAAAATAAAGATGTGTATGATCCTTCAGTTCAAAGGACTATGGGGCATTGTCATAGGGAGTGTACAAGCTCTCACTGATCCTGATGCACTCACAAAATATGAATAGGATAATGCTAAGCCCCTAATGTTGATTATGATAAGCATCATTGATGATGTGCAACTACATTTCAGGGATGCTGACCACGAAAACACAATAGGGGACAAATTAGCAACTATATATGAGGGAAAAAATTAGATGAAGATCCTCCATCTATAGTAAAAAATTCATACACTCACTATGGAATCTGATGAAATAGTTGAGGAATTATTACATTGAGTAGCTGAGCTATAAACATAGTTGTTTTCTCTTGGTGAAATGGTAGATGACCAAAAATTTGCCTTGATAACCTTGCGAGAACTTCCTTCCCAATTTAGAGTGTTTATCATGACACTAAATGTCTGTAAACAAAAAGTGTCATTTGAATATCTTGTGAACCTGTCGCAATAGGAATAAGACATCAATTTAGCACAAGATGAATTTCATAAAGATCTTAACATGAAGTAGCAACGAGGATAGAAACCATGCAAGGGACCTCCAGAAAAACAATAGTAAAAACAACAACAATAATTATCTCATCATCAATCACATAAGTTCAAGAGGTGGTGTCACATTTATCACACCAACACTCATGATATAGATAAATATTGGTACAATAGATAAAATAAAGGATCTACTAGAAAGCCAAGCACATCAGGGCATGATGATACTCAAAAGGTGAAAAGATATCCCCACCAGAGGAAGTAGAAGGGACATCTCACTACCTAGGAAAATGATGAATCTATAACTGACAAAGATAAGAATGTAGTACTAGTATTCCAAACTTCACATCCCATGAGGAATATCTAGTTGATTGACTCAGGTACCACTAAGCACATGATAGGTGACAAGAACCTATTCGATTCACTGATAGACCAACCCACTAGAGATTGGGTTAGGATCACAGATGATAAGGAGTATGTCATAAAAGGAATAGGTGAAGTTGCCATTCCATTAGAACACAAAAATATACACTTACAATGGTACTATATGTTCCTAGATTGACATCTAATCTCTTATCATTTAATCAGCTCTTGAATCATCAATTCAAGGTAGATTTTCTTGTTAAAAACGCATCAAAACCTACCTAATTCAATAGAAAGGTAAAGTTCTTCCTAAAGATTTTTTTAAAGATAAGTTATTTGCTTTATATGATGTTTCATCTTCTACATTATCTCTACCTACCTCAATGGTAGAATCCACTACCCTCTGACACTACTATTATTGTCATTTATTAGTTGGATCTTTATATCAGCTAAGTTCTAAAGGCATGGTACATGGAATTCCCAAGTTATCTAGTTTCTTACCTATTTGCCCTGGATGCCTTATAGGTAAAAAACACAAGGATACATTCAAGGAAAGCTCCTTTCATGCCAAGAAGAGTTTTGAGGTTATTCACACTTATTTGAATGCCCCACTACCTACTTCATTCTTGGGATAAATGTACTTCTAATTTCTCATGGATGACTACTCTCAGAAGATGTGGGTATTCTTCTCAAAAAATTAGAGTGAGGCCCTTCATCATTTATAGGTCTTCTATTAGTAGCTTTTGAAGGAAATCAAATAACCTCTACTTCACCTCTATTCAGATCAAGGGGGGAATTCACATCAATGAAATTCTTGGCATTCTTGAACCAACAAGAAATTAAATAAAATTTGACTACTCCTAATATGCCCCAGTAGAATGGCATTATTGAGTGATGTAATCACACCATGATAGAAATGGCTTGATTCATACTATCAATAACAAAGTTGGAGAAATGCTATTGGGTAGAATCAGTCTAGATAGCTATTTATCTTCTCAATATGGCACCAACAAAAATTTGGAAGGACAAAATTCTTGAAGAGGTATGGAGTGGTAAAATGCCATTTATTTCTCATTTATGAGTATTTTTTTTCACATTATGTATGCATGTACTAGCTCAAAAGAGGAATAAACTTGAATCTAAAACACTCTTGTGCATCCTATTGGGCTATAACACTACCTCTAAGGCATATCGTCTCAAGGATCCTAAATCAAGGAAAATATATGAAAGTAGAGATGTGGTTTTTGATGATTCATCCTTTAACTCAGTGATGTAGAATGGTGAATCAATATTTGCCACCTCTCACTAATTAATTCCTGAGTCAGATGATCTAAGACTTCTCACCAAGAAGAAGAGCTGCAAGGGGAGTTGTATGTTGATCTTGGAGAATGAGAACATTCACTAGGTATTTATTCACATTAGCAAAGCAGATCTTCACAACCAAAATAGAGTGCTCATCTGAAGTGGGTACTAGGCACCAGCAAAGACTCCCATACTTCATCTGGAGTAAAAAAAAGGAGTCAAACAAGACATGAGGTAAAATTTTCACTCATGAGTACAATAGTTGATAGCTCTGAACTTGATAATGTTTGTAAAGCTTTAAGTCAACCATAATGGAAGAAAGCAATAGATGTTGAGTATGACTCACTCATGAATAATTAGACATGGGAACTGGTTGATCTGCCTATAGGAAAGAAACCCATAGGCTGTAAATGGGTTTTCAAAATAAAATACAAGGTAGATGGATTCATAGACAAAAATAAATCATGACTAGTATTAAATGGATATGCTTAGAAATAGGGCATTGAATATGAAGATGCCTTAATACCCACAACAAAAATAAAGACAATTAGAGTTATTTACACACTTGTAGCACAGGTTGGATGGTGACTTCATCAAATGGACATCAAATGTTCTTTTATTAATGGTGATCTAAATAAATAAGTATACATGACCCAACCAAAAGGATTTGTTGATGAAAAACATCCTAAAAAAGTATGTCATTTCATCAAATCACTTTATAGACTGAAACCAGCTCCTAGGGCATGGTATACCAAAATAGATGATCACCTTTTGCAACATGGTTTTACTCGTAGCCCCTTAGATTCTAAATTATACATAAAGAAGGTATGAATATATATCATCATTCTTGTTTTATATGTGGATGATCTTGTGATCACTGGAAGTTTAGAAGACCAATTTGATATTTTAAAAAATGACCTCAAAATATCCTTTGATATGACTAATTTGGGGCTACTACATTAATATCTTAGCTTGGAGATATGGCAAAAATTGAATCACATTTTTATTTCCCAGATAAAATATGCCAAGACACTCTTGTAAAATTATAGAATGTCATATTGTAAGCCACTTTCAACACTGATGGGGAAAGGTTTACGACTATCTTGATTCTAGGATTCACCTCAAGTAGATGCAACTCTTTATAGATAATTCGTTACGAGTCTCATATACTTGATCTACACCATACGAGATATATGTTTTGTTTTGATTTATATCTCTATATTTATGAAAGTACTAAATAAATATCATTGGGTTATAGCAAAGCATGGTTTGAGATATGTTTAAGGTACACTTGAGTATGGTTGGAATATAAGAAGATTAGTCAATTCTTTTTGTAGGGATATATTAAATCAAAGTATGCCAGATCTATTGATAATAGAAAGTCAATGTTAGCATACATATTTCATCTCCGATTTGGACCGATCTCATGGATTAGTAAGAAGCAAATTGTTGTTGCTTTCTCATCCACTGAGGTTACATTGAGAGTGTGTGAGGCGATAAGGTTACATCACATACTAGCTAATATGGGCTATATTGAAAATAAGCCACCCATCATTCATTGTGACAATCAAGGTGTGTTAAAACTTGTAAATTTTTTTGTTTATCATAAAATAATGAAGCACATAGAGGTTAAATGTCACTACATTTGAGAGCAAGTTTTGAACCACCACATCTAGCTCCAAT